>PUQB01000254.1:0-260817 GCA_003024785.1 Selaginella tamariscina
GTTGAAAATAATGAAGTGTCACTGAATTATAAATTTTCAATTGCTCTAGGACATTATTAATTACACCGCTATGCATAGCATAACATGGCCCATGACATAGTTATTAAATCATCATATTATTAACAAAATATCTATTTATCGTTTTACATTATATTTGATTTATAAAGTGAAACATTATTAATGAAGTGAGCCATGCTTGAATAAGATGTGTCCATTTGAAAGTTTTTATTTTAAAATAATTAATTGAGTTTCCTAAATTAAGACATATAATAAAGTAGCAAAATAAGTTTTGTCATTTATTTTCAATAGAATATTAATAAATATTAAGATGAATTAATTAACTATTAAAAGATCTAATTAATATAATATACTAAATACTTTTAATATAGAGTATCTAATATAATAGAATGCATCTTACAAGTTGTATTAATGTTTTTAAATTGCAAGAGGCAATTTCAACTGTGAAACATTATTTTTGATTTCACTTTAAACAATGATTCACTTTAATTGTTTAATTGTTTAGCACATAAGTAAAACACTATATATATATGAATAAAATGTATTATTACACATGAAGAAAATGAAATAATTTAATTATTAATTATATAGCACATAGGTAAAACACTATACTATGAATGAATATATCGTTACACATTAAAACCAGGCTTGATCGAGTACAATAGAAATTTAATTATTTGCACTAAAAAGATTATGGAATTATTTACAAATCTAAAAAATTAAAAATTACAAATAAAAAGCTAATAATTTAATTTGTATATCAATTGGCAGTAAAAGTTAAGAATCTAGTATTTTGTTGATGAGCAACATCAATTAATTAATGTTGCTCATTACGAATGGAACCCGTACCAGATCTACTCGTTTGCGAATTGATTATTGTGGTACGCATTTTGCATAATAACCCTTAAGTTTTTTGATTACGATGGAAACAACTCAATGTGAAACAATAGGAAACACGTGTTTGTCTTAATAAATACTAAAAATCGTAAACTTTGTATAGATGTAAGTGATGAATGCTAATGCATGTATATTTTGGGTTTGAGTTCTTTAGATATTCATTATACACTTTTTAAAATGTAGGCAAGAACAAAAAGTACATGCTAAACCGTGTGTTATCTACATTTATTCATAATTATTGTGAGCAATAAAACATTATCATCTAGATATATAATCCTATATTCCTTTAATCTAATGTGTTGTATTTGAACCCTTAATATATATACCGATTTGACTTCTTCATCGTCGGCTAAGGGCCCTCCCATTGATTTCCTCTGCGAATTCTAAATCTATTTCGCCCAAAAGAGTAGAGAACTCCTGCAACTCCATAGGAAATACGGGCCTAAGCATCTTAAACTTCAGACCTTGAATTCATTCCCCCTGGTTAAATTTAACCATTTCGTTTGTATTTCAAAATATTGATCCTACATCTAAAACCCTACAAAATTTTATGCTGTTTAAAATCCTGCGCGAGGGAGTCTACTCAACAACCTCGGCCACACACTGCTTATGAGGTGCGTGTGTGCGGCCTCCCACACTTATGAGGTCCATGGTGGCTACGGGTGACCATAATTAACTTACCAAGGTGTGGGGGCTTCCTTACTTATTTCGTCAAATGAGATAGAAGTGAGATGTAAGTATTACTTGCATTTCTACCAACTAGGGCTTTTTCTTTGTGAGCTTCCTTCATCACAAGTTGTTCTATTTTGTCTAGAAGAAATCAATCAGGCAAGAAGTCCATTAAGTAAAATTATTGTGAATTGTTTATTTGCATGGTAATAATAAGGTTGTTTCAATGCACATTGATGTATCTCCACACTCTTACCTAGAACTGTAACTATGCTTCTAGAGTTGGTAAAACAATAATACTTTAAATTAAGCATTACCTTCAATTTCACTAATAAATCAACTATTGAAAGTTCTTTAGGTCTTTGAAATATGATTTTTGGGAATGGGTCTTTTCTATTTTGGAAGGTGGTTTGTGTCTTTTGGAGTTTGATATGTTCTTGATTTCACAAGCAAGTGTTAGTAGAATTCACAAACAATCTTATATTACAAATAGGGTTGACATGTTAATGTACATTATAACTTTTTTTGACAAATGCTACATTTCAAATTGCAAAGAAGCATCTCATTTCAATCATCATCGTCATTTGTAATAGGGGTTGGATATTTTTTGACAATGCGCTTGCATCAACACCACTTCTAACTCTAGCATTCTTTTGAAATATATTTGTATTTTATTCATTTCTTTGTTGACTTAGGAATTATTGCATTTTGCAAAGTTTTTATGAAGTTAGTATAAATAGATGGGAATGGCATTTCCCTTTTTGTTTTCTTTTTGTTAGACCTTGGTCATGTATAATCCTTAGTTGTGCATAAATCCTTTCCTCTTTTTATTCACATGACCCTTGGTTTCTCTTTATTTCATCCTCTTTGTCCCCTACCTTTCATTGCCATCCTTTCATGTTATTCTTAAGGTGTCTTTGATGGCCCTTTTGTAGCGGTGTTAAGGGTCATGTTAAAAAAATGTAGGAGGTAAAGCCATTAGTATTTTATTTACATATTGTAGGTAAGGTAAAGGCATTAGATTTTATTTATATGTTTTTTTTTTTTTGCTTTGAATGGCTCACATGAGTTTCTGTAAGTCTTTTCTTCTACTTAGGCATGCTTTGTACTTCCTGAACAATATCATCGTTTATTTCATCATCGCTATTCATTCATCTTTTTTTTGTAGTGTGGTCAAGTTTTTTCATAAGTTTTATACCCAACTTTTGCATGTCTCTCCCCTTTACAAGGACAACGCACTAGCAAGGAAACAAGTCTTCAACATCAAGAATGTTGTATGCTAGCCTTGTTTCTTTGTATGTGAAAAGGTAACTTCCACCAACCATTTTTGAGATCTTCTTTGCTTCATGAATTTGGATTGATGATTCCTTTAGTATATTGACCGCCATTTCGTCCTGTAAAGGCATTAATACAAACATGATGACAACACTGTCTTGTTTCTTTGCCAAGTGTCATCTTCATGTTTTTGAAAGACAAGTTTGATTTCTGGAGGGCTTGTAACAGAGAGCTTTGTTTCATTAGCTAAGTGCCCCAAAAAAAGGTCCCATCTTTAAAATACACATAACACTTCCTTCTAATGAAGACATGTTTTCCCTTTTGTCATCTACACGTAGATCAATGTAAAAGAAGCAAACATATGTTTCTGCCCCATTGAGAACACTACACCATTGCCTATTTTTCTTATCTTGTACATAGACCACATAAGGTTCAATAGGTCTCATGACAACTGGTTTCCTATCACGAGTTCACATATAATGTTCAAAAGTCCACTTGAATCTTTTACATTTAATTTGGAGATATTCACCACCATGAGTTGTTTTACAAAATCGGAGTAACATGCCACCCCCATTTGTTTGCCAAGTCATTATCAATTTTTGAGGCTTTCTTGAAATCAACAATGGTAGACTCTCAACTTCAATCCACCCTTTCAAGAGCACCCTATCCAAGAAAGTTCTCCCCTATTTCAGCCTTAGGTATTCTTGTCTATCATTTGAATGCATGCTTTCTTGATCGATCCTAATGAACATCTTCCTCAATAATCCAATGACCACAAAAACAGTTTTATTTGTCATTCCTTTAGTGTTCCTTAACTTATAGCCCTTTGCTCCTATTTGTTGTAAACCCTTGGAGTTTTTGCTTCATCTTGAGGTCATTTCTTCTTCTTCTCCAGGGCAGCCACACCCTCATAGTGGTTTTTCAAAACTTCCATCCACATGTCAATATTTCATCATTGTCGTGAAAATTGGCATAAGATTTTGTAACTTCATATGCTAAATATTGACATGAACATGTGGTGGAAGTCAAAACGAAACACAATGTCTTGCAAGAGAAAGAGTCATTGTCATAGTAACAAAAACAATCTCATTAGGATATACATACCTTTGAATTTGATTTGCATATCATTCTGTATCATCCCCGACTTGCCTTACTAACTTATACTACTCGTGAATGAGTGTTTCGAAATTATCTTCATTTTCTTGTTGTGTAGTTTTGATAGCTTCAGTAAGTTCCAATCTTTTTCTTGTTTTTTGTTTGACTAGATGTCATTCCAAATCTAAAAGTGTCCTCTATTTTCTTCTTTCAACCTCATCCACTCAATCATTATCAGCTAAAAGAATTTGAAGTGCTTTTGTAAGAATTGCTGTCTAAAGATGAGAATGTAACCATTGACCTTCGAATTAGCCATTTCTGCATATCTTCTTTTTCTTTTGGCCTCTTCCTTAGAAATATATATACAAGATCATCTCCAAGACAACTTGCAAATCAGGGAAAGGTGTCATGTTTGCAACCTCAAGAACTAATGGATTGTTATGAATTGTCTCTATGAGCCTTGTCAACCTACACTTATTGATCATGCATGTGGTTGTAGCGCCAGTCTATTGTGCATTTGTAGATTGTGATATTGTAAAATGTTATGTGATCGGCATGATAGTACAATTGCCAAGTTTCTTGTTCTTTGCCAAACGATAAATAGTCTGCTCAACCACTTCATGTTTTCTCTTTCCAATGAATAATTCTTTGGCGCTTTTTCTTGCAAGACAATTGCGAGTGGATTATCTATTCGCAATCATCAAATTCTCACTCTTTTTTTATTGATTTAAAACCCCAAGAGAACATGCTCTAAAGTTGGATTTGGTCCTAATGAACTTCTTTGTTGCCTCCAATAATGTTGTAAAAGAATCACCTGCTATACTGAAGCTTTATAGTTCTTGAGTGGCAAGTTATAGCTTAGTAAGCAATCCACATTTTTCAATTGTGATGACTATCCCAACATTCATGTCACTAATATCCTTCCTTAACTTGAATAATCAAAACCCTTGATTGTTTTTTCTATTGTCAATACCAAGTCTATTAAGAATTCCATCCATGAGCATTTGATTTATTTTTTTCATTGAGAAGAATGGAAATTTGGCATTGTTTGGGATCTTCGATTGAATTGTTTTTCTTTGCCACAACACAATATTCCCTTCGTTTGTAATTAATCTTTGTAGTGCACTAATTTTACTTTTGAAAAGCTTGTGAAAGGAACCAATGCATTTGTTGTTGTGCTTTTCATATGGGTCAATAGATAAAAGTGTAGCTTCCATGATCACTTTGTTATTTTGTGAGTCCACAAGTTTGTCATCTTTATCATATTTTTTACTACGACTCTTCTTTACTTTGGACGTTGATTGTTGTTACCTACTATATTATGTTGATAAACCTTAATGTAGTAGAAAACAGACCCGCTTAGTGCACTTGGGTATCTGGTGATGGTCCGACTAGTGTCATTAACTATTTGCATAAAATTCTAAGGAAAGCTAGAACTTACCTTTCTAAAAAACCCACCCCGATTTTGACGTCCTTTGATTAAGTTCAGATGAGTTTAGCATGTTAAATAGGGTTATGAACCACCCTTAGGGTTGACTAACTTTAGGGTTGTCCTAATCCACGTCCTAAAATCCCCACCTCCTTGGGTAGGGTTTAGGGGTAAGAGTTAGATTTGGTTGGAAACTCATTAAGGGGCTAAACTAATTACGTGCTAGCCCACTTACACATAGGAAGGGGGGGGGTCCATCACATAATAAGGTAGAGTTTTGTAGTAGGAGAGTTCCTGAGTTTGTAATTAAGTTTGTTACTTCTTCTGCTAGTGCAAGCTTTTGTTTGTGTTATTAAGGCACAACTTCTACTGTGCCACCCTAACTTTAGACAATAAGGGTATATCTCACCTTCGGGTAGCCTACCCTTAACGTTGGTGAATCCATGATTAAAAGGTTTTGTCGGAATGATAGGGGTTGAGCATGTCTTTAGCCTCCTCCTCCATGTCAAGCTAGGAATAACACTCATAATTAAGTAAGGCTGTCCAACTGTGGACATAACAAGTTCTCGTTATCTAGTTCCTGAGGGTCATTGAGGGGTTCTAGAGTTGGCACTTAGGAGCCACATACATGGTACTTGGTGTAACTCTTGAATCTAAGGGGTATGGCATGATAGCCCACATTGTGGGAGACAGTGTCATATGAAGATGTGACACTAGGATAGACACTCACATACAACGCTTGAGGCACGCCCTTTGGGGTTGTGTCATGGGGCTGTCACCAAGGGGTTGGATACTCTAACAAATATGCATACTTGTGCTTGCACTATGGTGCTAAGCCTTGGGCATTTGCTCAAGGAGGTTAGTATCGTAACTAGGTGTGCTTTGGCACACTTGGCTAGGGGGTGTTCTCCTTGGAATCTAGGGGTTGAACAACCTAAGCTTGCTAGTAGGAGCCCTTTCGTGAAGCACTTGCAAAGTCATGTACTTAGGGTTACCCAAACCTAGTCTGGGAGTTTACTTAGGAACATTCGTGTTCACTTACGGTGTACACTCGTGTCCTCACTAAGTATTAGCCCTATGTCTAGGGTATGACTTGGCCACTCAAACTTTTAAGGGTTAGTCATGGTTCATGGTCCTAAATGGGTTGTTCTCCTGGATGAGAGTGATTCCTCTAAGGGTAAGTGATGATGCTATCATGGGGTATGTGTAAGGCATACTCCTTGATGATGTTAGGGCATGAGCCGGAGACCGCCTAGGACATTCCTTAGAGATAATCTTATTTCACCACATGTATAACAAACTTGGGAAGGAAAATTCATCATTTATCTGATTATATTGCTCATTTCTACCTCTTTGACCATGATAAGGTCTTTCTTTATTTATCATTTTTTTCTCTATAGGATGTATCCTTTTATTGTCCATTGTATGGACCATTTCTTTCTCTATAATTCTATTTCATAAGAAATATCATTCCTTCTCTCATAATATTCATGAAAAGGATAAAGAGGATCTTATTAATCAATTAAAAATATATGAGAAGAAAGAAGGCAGATAGAAAATATTTCATAAGGAAAGTTGAAAGTATATGGAAGAAATGAAAAATTCTTTGATGAAAAGGAAGAGGAAGTTGATGTAATAAAGGTTCGTAAATATTTAATAAATGAAAAGCATTGACTCAAATGATGAAATTTTTTAAAGAGAATGGCAATTAAGGAAGAGATAAAGGCAAAAGTATAGTGCATTAAATGTAATAATCCTGGCTATACAGTGAAGGAATGTAGGCTGCAACTGCTTACAGAAGGACATGTGGCTCGGAATTGTAAACATTTCTTGAATTAAAATGTGGTTCGTATAGAGAGAAAATGGAGAATGGATGAACGTCCACCTCCTAGAAGGTTCCCACCTAATAGAAATCATGGGAATGATAGGAATGATAATGTTATTCCTTATGAGAACAGAAATAATATATCCTATGGCAGAGGGAATGAAGTTCCTTATTAAAATAGGAACAATTGATAGTGAGTGCTAAATCTCTATATGATTTTAACAACCCTTGCTTATACCATTGGAATAAGGCATCCATCTTTACATACGCCTTACACTTTTTCTCATGTTTCTTAAAATGATGTGTATATTCATATATCTTTTCTGTTTTGCCTTGAAGGATGGTTCTTAACTTTTATAAATGTTCCTCCGACAATTCCTTCTTTCTAAAATATTCCTTAAAAGCATCAATAACCTTCTGATAATCCTTTCTGACTTCCTTTTCAAAATCATAATACCAATCATAAGCATTTCCTTTCAATGTATGTGGAAATATAAGCAGCTTTTCTACATCCGTCACCTTATACAGTTTTACTACCTCTTCAAACTGTTGTAAATGTCTTTTGGATTCTCCTTCTGTTAAAGGTAAAATATTAGGAGCATAGGACATCCTACTGTAGAGAGAATAAGGGTAGGAAGGTCCGTAGTAAGTATGGAAGGAAAGGCTTTGGAAGAGGAAATCCTTACCGAGAAGAAAAGATAAGGAAAAGGAAAAGGAAAAGGTAAAGGATGACGTGGCGAGAGGAAAGGTAGTTAAGGGAAGTTAGGGCAAGGAAGGAGGGTCTCCATTTGAAGTTTTAGCAGGAGATAAAGGTTCTCTACACTTTGTCTTTTGTATTCATGTTAGTAATGAAAGGTGCATATTAGAGAATCTTGTGTGTGTGTATGTTTCTCAATGAATGGATCTAACAAGGCAATAGCCAAAATCCGTTCTTGCCCTTGACTTTGGAGACCAGTCATAGTGGCACTGGGAGAAGTCTGATATATATACAGATATATTGAGAGTTGAGAAAGGAAAGGGTGTAGCCTTTCCTGTACGTTGTATGAAAGGTTTCCTGTCTGCGTGAAGGAAACAGGTTAAATAGGAAAAGGTGAGGCAGAGAGCCCTTTTCCTGTTTAACAATTGGCGACCACGGAGGGATTTCGCCATTGCAGTGTTAGCATTCATTGAGAAAAGAGGCTAAAAAGATAGAAATCTCATTCTGAAAAAGGCTCGGAAGGTGTAGAGCCAGATGTGTAAAGGAGAAGGAATGAATGGAACCGTGGAGGAACCATCGTCCTGATCCAGCCTTAGCTGATCAGAGGAACCAAAGGCAGGCCAATAGAGTGGCTGCCCAACAGCAACCTGAAACTGACGAAAATAGACGTCAAAATATCCTTGGCAAGATAGTAGAGGATATTGCAGAAACAATACAGAAATCTGAGGCTGATCCAGAGAATTGGAGGCAGTATCAAACAGCTGGTTTAGAGGAAACAGTGAGAGGAGGAGTGCCTGTTCATATACCGAGATTGCAAGGAGAAGGATCTCCTGAGAACTCCCGAAGAGGAAGGGAGGAAGGTGTAAGAGGAAATACACCAGAGCAAAGGATTATTACAAATATGGCACTTTTCCCGGGAATGTTTGGGGGTACGGTGATGTATCCCACATTCTCTGCAGGAAAGAAGGAAAATCCGAAAAGGCACTTACAACAGTTTGAAGAGGTAGTAAAACTGTATAAGGTGACGGATGCAGAAAGGCTGCTTATATTTCCACATACATTGAAAGGAAATGCCTCTGATTGGTATTATGATTTAGAAAAGGAAGTCAGAGAGATTATCAGAAGGTTACTGATGCATTTAAGGAATATTTCAGAAAGGAGGAATTGCCGGAGGAACATTTAGAGAAGTTAAGGACTATCCTTCAAGGCAAAACAGAAAAGATAGATGAATATACACACCGTTTTAAGAAACATGAGAAAAAGTGTAAGGCATATGTGAAGATGGATGCCTTATTGCAATGGTATAAGCAAGGGTTGCTAAAACCATATAGAGATCTAGCACTTACTATCAATGAAAAGGATAGAGAGGATCTCATTAATCAATTAAAAATATATGAGAAGAAGAGAAGGCAGATAGAAAAGATTGCAGAAGGAAAGCTGAAAGTATATGGAAGAAAGGAAGAATCCTCTGATGAAGAGGAAGAGGAAGCTGATGTAGTAAAAGTTCGAAAATATCCTATAGATGAGAAAGCATTGGCTCAAATGATGAAAACTTTAAAAGGAATGACAGTTAAAGAGGAGTTAAAGGAAAAAGTATGGTGTACTAAATGTAACAATCCGGGCCATACGGTGGAGGAATGTAGGCTGCAACTGCCTACATGCAAATCTGTGGAAAGGAAGGACATGTAGCCCGAAACTGTAGACATTTCCTGAAAGAATGTGGCTAGTATAGAGAGAGAAAGGAGAATGGATGAACGTCCACCTCCTAGAAGGTTCCCACCTAACAGGAATCGTGGGAATGATAGGAATGATAATGTCATTCCTTATGAGAACAGGAACAATGTGACAGAAGGAATGAAGTTCCTTATCAGAACAGGAATACTGGATATTATGACAGAAGGAATGATAATCCTTACGAAATTAGAGAGGAAAATATTATTGCAGGAAGAAATGGTCCATATAAGGTGGCAGAATGATAGACCTTATCCTGAAAGAAATGATAGGCAATATAGAGGAGAGGAAAGACCATATCAAGGTCAAAGAGGCAGAAATGATTCCTATAAACAAGGAAATGATAAACAAGGATTGCAGGGTAGGAATTTTCCTTCCCAGGTTTGTTATACATGTGGTGAAACAGGACATATTCTAGGGAATGTCCTAGGCGGAAGGTACAACCTCCTACTTCCACCAAACGACTAATGTGCAGCCTACAACACGGCTTATTCAAATAGAGGAGGAAAAAACGAGTATCCACCCGTGGTAAGGGCAGTTATAGCTCTTCAAGAGAAGAAGAAGGAATCCTCTTGTTATGGAGAAGGTGAGGTAGTTACTACTCCTAACAAGAAGGAGAGCTTGTTACAGGAAAATGTAAGCAAGCAGGAGCAGGATTCTGACCAGAAAGGTCAGACTGATAACGAATCAGAAGGTACAGATAAAGGTGATATAGATAAAGGTGAACAAAGTTTTTCATTATTACCATTACATGATAAAACAATGGACTCCATGTATCACCAAGCTATAAATCAGGAGATAAAGATTACGCTTGGACAGTTGATAAAGGTAGCTCCTTACATAAGAAACCAGATATTAAATGCATTAAGTTTAGTTCAGCAAACATCACCTTCACGTGAAGGATATACAGTTTGTAAAATGGATAAGGAAGTACTGTATGAAGGTGATTATGATGGACATGTTCCTTGCATCACAGTATATGTGGGAAGGAATAAGTTAAAGAGAGTATTAATAGATGGAGGTTCAGGTGTGAATTTTATTGAGGAAGGAGAATGTAAAAAGATGGGTTTGGGACCTATCCAACCGGCTCCATTTAACCTTAAAATGGCTGATCAACGAAGTGTAAGGCCATTGGGCATTGTGAGAGCAGTCACTATATCCGTTAAAGGACTTAAATACAAAATATCCTTAATTGTCCTACGAATGGAAGGACAGGATGCAACATATACTATGTTGTTAGGACGACCTTGGCTTAAGGTGGCCCAAGCGGTGCAGGATTGGGGCTCAGGAAAAATGACAATAGAACAAGGTGACTTGAAGGTCGATATTCATACTATGCTAAGGGATACTTAGCACAGAAGGATCGGCCAGTTGCATTGGAAGGGTATGATTGGGTGCGGGGCTTGGATGATCAGGAGGAAGAGCAATTTTAAAAACATATCCTGATCTAAAAGCTTGCAGAGATTGATTTATATGCTATTCTGAAGGAAAAAAAGCATCTTTCAAAAGGAACAAGAACAGAACAATCTGGGCTTGCAGGAAAAATTTTATAAATCTGTTCCTTATGAAATGAATTTGCAGGAACAACCTGCTGAATATACATATATCTACACGAACGATCCTTTAGAGCAAGTTAATATAGGTACAGAAATGGAACCTAAGATATTAAATATAGCTCAAGGATTGGATCCGGATTTTAGGGATAAAGGATTGATGTTGTTAGCCAAATACAAGGATGTATTTGCATGGTCCTATCAGGATCTTAAAGGAATACCACCAGAGATATGTATGCACACTATTCAATTATTGCCGGGATGCCAACCGGCTAAACAAAGTGCATACAGGATGAATCCTAACTATGCTAAATTGGTGAAAGAGGAGATTGATAAACTGTTGAAGGTTGGCTTTATATATCCTATACAAGGAGCGCAATGGTTGTCACCACTCGTGATCGTCCCTAAAAAGAATGGGAAGCTAAGAGTGTGTGTCAATTATAAAAAGCTAAATGATGTTACAACTAAGGATATTTCCTATTCCTTTCACAGAGGAAATGCTGGATAATGTGCAGGCCATGAAATGTATTCCTTTATGGATGGCTTTTCAGGATATAATCAGGTGATGGTAGCTCCAGCAGATCAACATAAGACCGCTTTTATAAGTCCGTGGGGTGCCTATGCCTATAGGGTTATGCCTTTTGGCTTATGTAATGCACCCTTTACGTTTCAAAGAATTATAACGGATACCTTTCGTGAATACCTTTTAGATTTTATGAAAGTCTTTATGGATGACTTTAGTGTGTATAGTACAAAACAGGAACATTTACAGTGTTTGGAAAAATGTTTCCAGAAATGCAGACAAAATTCAGTTGCTTTAAATCCAGAAAAATGTAATTTTTTTGTAAATCAGGAGTCCTTTTAGGACATGTGGTTTGCAGGGAAGGAATATTGGTTGATCAGGACAAGGTTAAGGTTATCCTTAGCCTACAACCACCACAGGATAAAAGGAGTTACGAAGGTTTTTAGGCAAAATAGGCTACCATAGGCGGTTCATAAAGCATTATGCTAAACTCGCCAAACCTTTAACCGATTTGCTTAAGGTTGATGTGCCATATGTTTGGACTTTAGAGTGTCAAGAGGCATTTGATAACCTTCGGACGGCTCTTATTAAAGCCCCCATATTGGTTAGTCCCAAGTGGGATCGGGAATTCCATGTACAAGTGATGCCTCTGATATTGCTATAGGAGCTGTCCTTACGCAAATGCAAGAGGACGGTAAGGATCGTCCTATTTATTATGCTAGTCGCAGGCTCACACCTGCAGAAGTAAATTACTACTACAGAAAAGGAAGCATTGGGCATGGTATATGCCATCCACAAATTTAGACATTATCTTTTGGCTAATAAAGTAAAACTTTTTGTGGATCATAAAGCTTTATTATATTTACTTAATAAACCGGTACTTACAGGAAGGTTAGCCAGGTGGTTCCTACTTCTACAGGAATATGATTTTGAAATAATTCATAAACCTGGAAAGCAACACGAACAGGCTGATCATTTAAGTCGTATTAAAACAGGCGAACTTCCGATTCGTACTATGGATGACTTTCCTGATGCCAGTTTATTTCGTGTCGATGTTCCATTAAGGTGGTTAGATCATATTACACAATATCTAGCCACTGGAATAGTACCACTTTATAAGACGCCCGATGAAAGGAAGCTCTTTGTCGTGAGGACACGACACTTTTCTCTTGTGGGAGGAAAGCTGTATAAACTAGGGTCCGATGGGGTATTACGAAGGTGTGTGGATCCTTTAGAGGCCCCAGAGGTTCTTAAAGAGGCTCATTCAGGCCTTGCAGGAGGACATTTTGCAGAGGAAATAACAGGAAGGAAAATCCTTCAGGCAGGGTTATGGTGGCCTACTTTATGGAGAGATGTAAATAGATATTGTAAGGCATGCGATAAATGCCAACGTGCACAATTGCCTCCAAAGAAACAAATACAACCTTATAATCCAGTTCTACCATTGGAACCTTTCAAAAATGGGGAATGGATTTTATAGGACCAGTTAATCCTATAAGTTCAAAAAGGAATCAATATATATTGGTTTTAACAGATTATATGACTAAATGGGTAGAGGCAGAGCCTATGAAGGCTGATGCATATAATACAGCGAAGGTTATATATAATACTATAATAGTACGTTATGGTATTCCTAAGGAAATTGTGAGTGATAGAGGAAAGCATTTCGTGAATGAAACAATAGAAATGCTTATGAGGGAGTTTGTGATAAAACATAAGAAGTCTACACCATATTACCCACAAGGTAATGGACAAGCTGAATCTACAAACAAAGTCCTTAAAAACGTTTTAAGGAAGGTGGTTCAGGAAAATAAGAAGGATTGGGATGAAAGGTTACCAGAAGTATTATGGGCTATAGAACAGCTATAAGGTGACTACAGGTACGACACCTTTTAAGCTTGCGTATGGATTGGAGGCTATAACTCCGATGGAGTATATTGTGCCGTCCTTGAGAATAGCAATTCAATATAGGATGGGGAGAAGGAGTCTTTGGAAGCTCGTTTAATAGAGCTAGAGAAGTTAGATGAGAGGAGAATGCATGCCCTGTGGACGATACAGGCGATTCAGAGAAGGCGGAAGGTTTGGCTAGATAGGCGAAGGAAAGGCAAAGAGATAAAGGTAGGTGATCTCGTCCTTTGGTACAGGGGAAAGGTGGATGAAATAGGCCAAAGTTTAATTTGAACTGGATAGGCCCTTTTCGGGTTAAATCTGTAAAGGACGAAGGTGTGGTGGATTTGGAAACATTGGAAGGAGAGACAATAGAAGGAAAGGTTAACCTTAATAAGATAAGGAAATACCTCGTTGAAGGGAGTAATATTTATGTTGAGTTGAAGAGCATATTCTGCTCTCTGAAGTGCACGAAAAACAAGGCAGCAGATCTAGGGTTTCGCAGTGAGAGAGAGATGTCGGCAAAGAAGGGTCTTGTGTCTGCGCGGAATTGCCGGGAGCTGGTGAATCCTCCGGATGGAGAGAGTGGGGAATGTACAGCTGATGCACACCAAATGGGATTTTCCTGTGAAATGGAGAAGGTTCTGCGAGAGATAGGCTTGTGGCCATACGCGGAGATTCTAAGAGATGCCGAGCCTCATGATGAAGAATGCTTCACCTTAGTGATGCTTTTGGAGAAGGTGGAGAAGCCGGATACAGGTTTGTAGCTTATGCAGAGGAGAGGAAACTCCTTTTCACCGATAGGTTGGTGGAGGAGGTATTTCACCTCCCACATTCGGAAGGAGAGGTAAAGGCCGAGAAGGCACACCTACAGAGTACTTAAAGGAAGGCAAACAGTATGTGAGCAAGGTGGGGTTGAAGCTTTCCGACCTGAGGGAGGAAACGCAGTTAGCGATGAATTTTATCGTTAACGCATTTGAATTTCGGACATCTTATATTACAGCATCGAATCCGGTCATGTCTTATATGGATTAAAGGAAAAGGAGGCCAGTAGGAGTGGCAAGGTATTTGCTGAAAAGGCTGAGGGAGCACCTCTGTGCAATGCAGGAGTTAGAGAAAAAGGGAGAGCCTTCATCCATGATGGCCTTCACATGGGTACAGATAATCGCGGATTATGTACGCCAATACGGCGAACCGGCGGGGCCGGAGATAGTCGCGCGTATGAAGCAAGTGAGGAGAGAAACGGAGTCACTCCAGAAGAAGCAAACCAAGCGCAAGATGGGGGAGACGAAGGGAAAAGGAGAGGCTGACCTGCAGGCAGAGGAGGAGAAACAGGTGGAGAGAACGCCAAAGAGGAAGAAATCAAAGGTCGAGAGATCAACGACCGCAAGGAGGAATACTAGATCGGGTGAAAAGGTAAGAAGTCAAAGCAGGAGTACAGGATAACTCCGAGCCGAGAATAGTGGTAGACCTTGACGAGGAGGAAGACGAGCAGTTAGAGAGATCATACGGGAAGAAGAACCTTCGATGGAACAGGAGGAAGAGACGAACCTGGAGAGGACGAGGAACCAAAGGAGGTTGAGAAGGAACGGAGAACAAAAGCCAGGCAGGAGAGTGGAAAACTTCAGTCGGAGCTGGAACCACAGTGGGGAAGGAACAGGAGAATATGTAAAACTGTTGCGTGAGAGACGGATGATGATAATCCCGTTGGGAGAAATAGACCCTTTAAGAAGAAGGGATGTGATGAGGGTGAGCCAACGGTTGGGGAACAGACGGTGGAGATCGGGGACAAGCAGAAAGTATCCTCGGATATTCCCTTTCCGACGGTTACACCCACAACGGTGGATATAACCGATGAGGAAGTAGTGGGAATTGCGAGAGAAGCTGAGGAGATGGCGCGGGGAGCGAAGTTTCCGAGGCATCAGTTCAATCCGCCGCCCTTTCAGCATTCTCCACGCACACATACAGGTATGTATGGACGAGGGATGTATCGGGGAAGTGGGTCGCAGGGTGTGCCGGTGACTGATTTCCGCCTGGAGGAGGAGGAGCCGATCAGCAGAATCTTGACGGGGATGCAGGCGGATATCTCCTTCAAGCGGGAAGGAATTTGCGGAAAAGAGGTGCAGACTACAGACACGCAATTCAGTTTGCACAGGTTTCTAGGCAGCTTCAGTCGGAGATGGTGGAACAGGTCGTTGGAGGAGGGAATGAGGCTTTGGACGCAACTCAGATGGCGGCGAGTCTATTCAATCATTTGGTCAACGCTGGGATACACGATTAAAGATAGGGCAGACATTCAGAGGTTGATTGTGCAGCGTGGAGAGCGTCATGGCACCGAAATGACGCAACTCCAGGGATGATGAGTAAGGGGATTCAGCGACCGATTAAGCAGAGGACTCCAAGTCCGGTGGTGGAGCTTAAGCCCACGGTGACGTCACAGAGCCGATGACATTGTTCCAGAGGTTAGTGCAAGAGATGAAACCCAGCAGACTGCCACTATATTGTCGGTGGTGGTGGACGAGTTCCAGCGTCTTCAGGACGAGAACGAGCAGCTTAGGAAGGAGACGCAGGCGTTTCGTCTTCAGGTAGCAATGGTGCAGCAGGAGCTCGATAAGGAAGAGGCGGAGTTTCAGAAGTAAAGGATCAGAGGAGGTGGAATACCAGGAGGATGCGCAGGATGTGTTGCCGTGAGGACACAGCAACAAATAAGGAGGGGGCAGTGTTAAAGGTAAAATATTAGGAGCATAGGATCCTACTGTAGAGAGAATAAGGGTAGGAAGGTCCGTAGTAAGTATGGAAGGAAAGGCTTTGGAAGAGGAAAATCCTTACCGAGAGGAAAAGGTAAGGAAAAGGAAAAGGAAAAGGGAAAAGGATGACGTGGCGAGAAAGTAGTTAAGGAAGTTAGGGCAACGAAGGAGGGTCTCCATTTGAAGTTTTAGCAGGAGATAAAGGTTCTCTACACTTTGTCTTTTGTATTCTTAGTAATGAAAGGTGCATATTAGAGAATCTTGTGTGTGTGTATGTACTCTCAATGAATGGATCTAACAAGGCAATAGCCAAAATCCGTTCTTGCCCTTGACTTTGGAGACCAGTCATAGTGGCACTGGGAGAAGTCTGATATATATACAAATATATTGAGAGTTGAGGAAGGAAAGGGTGTAGCCTTTCCTGTACGTTGTATGAAAGGTTTCCTGTCTGTGTGAAGGAAACAGCGTTAAATAAAAAGGTGAGGCAGAGAGCCCTTTTCCTGTTTAACACCTTCTTTCCTACAAAGAATGTGGGATACATCACCATACCCCCAAACATTTTCGGGAAAAGTGCCCATATTTGTAATAATCCTTTGCTTGGTGTACTTCCTCTTACACCTTCCTCCTTCCTCTCAGGGAGTTCTTAAGATCCTTCTCCTTGCAATCTCGGTATATGAACAGGCACTCCTTCCTTTTCTCTCACAGTCTCCTCTAAACCAACTTTTGATACTGCCTCCAATTTTGGATCATGCTCATATTTCTGTATTGTTTCTGCAGTATCCTCTACTATCTTCCCAAGGATATTTTGAGTCTATTTTTTGTCAGATTCAAGTTGCTATTGGCAACCACTCTATTGGCCTACCTTTGGTTCCTTTGATCAGCTAATGCTGGATCAGGACGATGGTTTCTCCATGGCTCCATTCATTCCTTCTCCTATACATCTAGCTCTACACCTTCTGAGCCTTTTTCAAAATGAAAATACTGTCACTTTAACCTCTTTTTCTCAATGAAGGCTAACACTGCAATGGCGAAATCCCTCCATGGTCATCAAATGTTAAACAAGAAAACAGGAAAACCTCATCATTTCCTATTTAACCGTTTCCTTTCTCTCAACCGTCAAGAAAGGCTATACACTTTCTTTTCATCAACTCTCAACATATATATATATTAAATCACCTTCTCTCAGTGCCACAATGACTGGTCTTCGAAGTCAAGGGCAAGAATGGATTTTGACTATTGCCTTGTTAGATCCATTTATTGAGAGTATACATATCACACACATAAGATCTTATAATATGCACCTTCATTTCTAACATGAATACAAGAGAACAAAGCATGGAGACTCTCTCTCTTTTGCTGGAACTTCTTGTGGAGACCCCTTCTCCTTGCCCTAAATGTTCTTAACTACCCTTCCTCTTGCCACGTCATCATTTTCTTTTCGAGACTTCCTTTTCTTTTTCCATACTCACATTTTTCTCTCGGTAAGGATTTTCCTTCTTCACAACCTTTCCTTCCATACTTATTACAGACCTTCCTATCCTTATTCTCTCCACAGTAGGACGTCCTTGCTCTTAATATTTTACCTTTAACAATTGCATAGCATCTTTAGAGACTTGTAGTTCCTGAGACATTTGGTTCATCACTTGCTCTTTTGTATCAACCTCTCTATCCTTAATGGTGAGCTTGTCATTCCTTTTATGTATTTCCCTTGTATGATGTTTGGTCGATTGCCCCAATTCTTCCTCCAACAATGCAATCCTATCATGTAAAACATTTACGTCCTTTAAACCAACAGCTTTCAACATTGCTTTCAATTTGTATGTCATGACAATTACTATTAGGAACTCGTTTGAATTGACATCGTGCATATTTCATGTTTTCCCCTAGTTTGTTTGTTTATGGACGCTATTGTAATCAACCTTGCATCCATGAAGTAATTGATATGCACTTGCTTGCATAGTTGAATGTTAACATCCCAATTGTGTATTTTTTTTCCTTGAGTCTGAATGTGCCTCTGCATCAAAGCTTGTTAATAACTTTAGTTTTTATAAAAACCAAGATTTCAATTGCCGTTGAAGGGTTCTATTTTCAAACTTCTTGTCCACAACTCTAGTCAGAACAAGGGCATTCACATCATCATATTATAACCCTCTCACCATAATAGATCCATAATTAGTCATCATCACCTTTACTAACTTTGCACCAATCTCTTTCTCCTAAGCTATTGGGATTGCATGGGCAAAGTGATCATGCATTGTAACCATCAGTTTCATACCACTTATCATACCACCATGCCAAAAATATTCTTGATAATCAATCTACTGATGTTTTATTTCACCTTATAGTATAGACAGCACTTGAGGATCAAGCAAAAGCTCACATTCTCTGTATTGATTGCCAACCTGATGTTGTTCAGAAACCACATCATTTATAGTCCTCTCTACCCTTATGCGATAATTTTTGGCATTAGAACTCTATGGGGGATCCGTAACTATTGCTTGGACAATAGCAATTGGTGATTGTGCATCTACATCTATCATTTCCACATCCGCCATTTTGGGCCTCAAAAGTAATGATTGGGTAAAAATTTGGATTTGAGATTTGTAACAACTAAATTATTGATATCTCACTACATAGTACTCTCACTTCATAATCGAGTCTTTGTAAAGCGATCTCTCAATGAGAACCTAAACCCTAGACAAATTTTTTGGCTCCCCAATAGGAATTTGACACGCACAATTGAGTATTTTTAGGCATTTAATAAATAATTAGTAATGCAATGGTCAAACTTTAGCTTTCTCGACCCACGTGAGATTCAGAGTTTAACTTCGAGAGTAGTGTCATGCATACTAGTTTCCACTGTGTGAGATTAGAGTTTAGTAAGTGAAATTAACATACATTTTATAAGATTAAAGTCTATTGCATAAGATTAGCATTCACTTCTTGAGATTAAAATACACTATGTGATATCTAAGTCTACTATGTGAGATTAGTGCCTATTGGGTAAGATTACCAGCTAGAGTTCACTTCAAGTGATCTTCGTGACATGAGAGTTTATAAATACAACAACATTATTTTCATTACATGAGATTAATATATACTTTGTGAGATTAGTGTCCACTCCATAATTACTTTGCGAGATTAGTGTTTACTACTTGAGATAACATATAATCTATAAAATTAATTCATTACATGGAGATTAGCATGATTAATAATCACTTCATGAATTAGCATTCACTATGTGAGCTTAAATACACTTCATGAGATCAACATTAACTTTGTTAAATTAATATTCAATTCGTGTGATTAATTTACACTTTATCCACTACTACACTTTGCCACATTAGTGTTGAATCCATGAGATTAATGGTTATAAATAAGTTTTTTTAGAGTTATATTATAGTTTACTTCATTTGATTAGAGTACACTTCGAGATCAAAAAGAATGTGGGATTCGTTATTAGGGTTTTTTTTTTTTACAAAAGCATTGTACAAATTTAAATCAGTCCACATTCATATTATGCAAATTTAAATGTGCATGGTTCAAAGCTATTTGGAACCTCTCGCAAATAGTTAATCAGTCCTTATCATCTCTTTGCATTACATGTACAATGTGTTTCTTTAACAATTTTATAAACGTTAAGCCAATGTACACTTCAATGTGAAATTCAAGATAATCTCATATCTCTTATTAAGTTCAATGACATGTATACCATACATCTTGAATATCATATCTCAAACAACTTAAAAATCATACAACAACATTAAGTAACCAATAGGACCAATTATGTTCATTTTAATCTTTCATGAGGTAAATTAAAATAGTTTAGAAGTTATATAGGTGTGACCTCCATTTTAACAATTGTGGAAAGAGGTACAATCCTGTAGTAGAATGCTAGCTATGTACACAAGATAGTAAAGTAAATAAGGCTAGGAAAAAACTCCCTCTCTAGTAGATAGAAATCTTTTATGGGTTGTCTAGAAAATTGAGATTTAGAACGCTTAATCCTTTATCTAATAGACAATTATGAGATGAAAATAAGATGGAGACAATGTATGTGGATTTTATTCTTAAGATTGAAAATGTTAAACTCCTCTAACTTGTAAAGAAGGTCCCTATAAAATCATGTGACGTGATCATGCACTCTATATGTTGCATTATAATTTATGATAAATACCCTATTGTTATTAGGGTATACGTCATTAGTTGATTGTATTGATACCAATTCAAAAATAATTGTTTACAACATGTTCAAACTTCTCAGATCCAATATATATATCATGTCTGGTCATTGTATGAAGAGACTTCCTCGATGCGATGAAGAAGAAAAGTAAATAGAGCACATAACATTGAAAATAAAACCCATTACAACAGCTATCAATACTTTTGCCAGATTTACAATATTTGTAAGCATTATAATGATTTGCAATGTCTCCTTACATTAACTAAATCTACATTTGCAGAAACGAACAAGAACATTGTGGCTAGTGCCGTAAGCTGGGTATAACCCAAACAATTAAAAATAATGCATCACCAGATAATGGGTTGAAAGGTATTGCAATACCTATGGTAATTGCCAGTGTTCTACTGTAACATGATATAATGAGTATTAGAGGTTTGATCTAGCATCAATCATATGCCTTAACAACCACTAGATTTTGACTCATCCTATTACAAAATCACCTACAAGGATGGGATGTCTTAGGAGGTTTAGGAAGTGGGACATGTGTACAAACCTATCACCTTACACAACTTACTATATGGAGGACACATAGTTTGATGTTCTTGAAAGCACTCATGGCCAGTTGATCATCACAAAGGAGGTGATATAGCAAGGTCCTCAAAGGTTTCAACCAAGGGGTACAAGCACCCACTCCATAGGGAACACGACATACCTTACAATTCATTCTTTGAAGGCTTCTATAACAATCATTGTTGCTTTGTCTTTCTCAAATCTTCATAACTAAGAAAGTTATTGTATACCACCTTATCAATCAACTCGAATTCTTTGAATAATGAAGCAGGAATGCAAGGTCCTTTATCCTCATTGTGTGCAACACCATCAACTTCTCCTTCTCTTATATCCTTGTCATCACTGAAGTCATTACACATCAAATTTTCTTCCATAGTATGATGATGGGATCACATAAGCTTTAGGTTGCTACCAAGCTCATTAGGCACATTAGTTTTTGACATTTGATGAAGAGAAAAAGATGAAAATCATGAACATTACCCTAGAAACACCAGTTGAATGTAATGTGGATGTTCCATTCGGGACTTATGGGTTGGAATGGAGGGTAAACACAAGTTAGTACACTATCACGATGACTACAATAATGACAAGAAGAACACTGACATGTTTATAATGGCCATGAATACACCCCAAACACAAAGTTTCAAGAAAGGGCTTCAATTCGGGGGAGATGCATATTACTCATACTTCACTCCTTGGTTAGGTGTGCTGAAAAGAAGTGGCAAATCGTGTCTATTTCTAAATGACACGATGAGCAAGTGACTTAGTTAATTTGGGAAGACAATGAAGATGCACAAAAAAATGATTTTAAATTAAAAGCATAGTGTATTGTGTACTTTTGTTAATTTTTTGGCAATATAACCCATGCAAGCTCCATTATAGAGCAACTACACATATGGATATATGTACTTTTAGTTCACACAGAGTGTATATACATATAAGAAAACCAATGATGAAACTAATTTTATCGTTTGTGTTACATATCCACTAATGAAACCAACCTCATCGTTTGTGTTAAATATTCATTGATGAAACCAACCCATCTTTTGTGTTGCATATCTCCACAGATGCTTTTAACAAATCCTCAAATGCTTCATTAATTCTCTTGAAGTGTGTGTTCAATTTCCCAAAAAGAGTTGAAACCATTTTCTACATATTGTAAACACATAAAATAATGCGATTTGATTTTACAAGGAAGTTTAACTTGTGGAAGAAGACATGAATAATTCATAGCCTAGAGAATGCGCTTTCATTTGTGGCGGTAGCGTACACAACTAAGTATGACAATTTACCCTAATAACATACACAACTAATTGACCATGAGTGCTTCCAAACACATCAACTATGTGTTCTCCATGTAATAAGTTGTATAAGGTGATAGGTTGTACACATGTCCCACTTCCTAAACCACCTAACTCAATAGCCTACATCCCATCCTTGTAGGTGATTTTGTTAATAGGATGAGTCAAAATCTAGTGATTGTTAAAATAAAGTGGCATATGGTTGATGCTAGATCAAACCTCTAATGCTCATTATACCTGTTATAGTAGGACACTAGCAATTACCATAGGTATTGCAACACCTTCCAACCCATTATTTAGTGATGCATTATCTTTGATGTTTGGGCTATACCCTAGCTTACGCACTAGCCACAATGTCCTTATTTCATTTTTGCAACTGTAGATTTAGTTAATGTAGGGAGACATTGCAAATCATTATAATGCTTACAAATATTGTAAATCTGGCAGAACTATTAATAGATGTTATGTGCTCTATTTACTGTTTTTCTTTTTATCGCATCAAGGAAGTCTTCTTCGTACTAACCACCAGACATGCTTATATATATTGAATCCGAAAGTTTGGTAAGCAATTATTTTTGAACAAATTACAAGTAGTTATTGTATTGTTGAAGTTAAGGAATCAATTCCATGACAAGAGCCACCATAATAATGTTAAAGTCTCACTTCATAGGGCATGAGCTTCACTTCATAGTACTAGCATCTCATTGTTTAGGGTGAGGGTTCCACTTTATGGGTTTGGAGTCTCACTTCGTAAGTCTTGAATCTCACTTCATAGGTTAGAGTATCACTTTATAGGGCGAAGGTCTCATTTTGTAAGGCGAAAGTTTCACTTTGTGGGTTTTGGAGTCTCATTTCGTATGTTCTAAGCATGATGCTTTGTGAAGGAGGTCGATCCATTACATTTGAATACACAATCATGTACCCTCGCAACCAATTGCATCTCATCTGAACTTTCATACTCATGAATGAAGTGCTTGAGATGGAGGGATAAACTTACTAAGTTAAAGATAATAACATGGTTAAGGGTCATTAAATAGTTATTGATAAACCTGGGATATTAAAGGAATAAATTCATTAAATTAAGAATAGGTTCTAGCTTAGAAATAAACTCACCAAATTAAGGATAACAACTTGGTTAAAGGTTTAACTTATGAATAAACTCACTAGATTAAAGATAATAACTAAGTTAAGGATTATTAAATAGTTAAGCCTTAGTAAACTTATAAAATTACCACAATTGGGTCAAGGATCCAACTTAAAAACAAACTCATTAGACTAAGGATAACAACTAGGTTAAGGTTCCAATTTAAGATAAACTCACCATGTTAAAGATAATAATTGAGTTTAATTAATTAATAAACTATTATTAAATAATTAAACTCAACATGTGTACTAATGTTCTTATATATTTAATTATATTAAGTGAGAGGTGCATTCACGAAGTGAACTTTGATTTGACAATCTTCATTGTTCAAACTAATTAAATCCAATAATTAGTTGAACAGTTTCATTAAGTAAGTTATGGTCTATTTGATTATTTAAATCTAACGATCAAGGTTTTTTGGATGCATTAGATAACACTTGATTCTACCCCAAGTTTGACTTTCAAAGAGACATCAGACTCACTAGCTCAACTATCCATAATAGTCAAATCTTACTTCGTAATAACAACAATTCATTGAGTAAGCTAACTCATTCTCAAAAGTCTTTTATAAATTTTTTGAAAATTGAGTAAACTCAGAAACTTTCAAATGGACACACCTAATCTGCATATAGCTAACTTCTAATAATAGGTCTTAATATGTCTCACTTAGTAAATCACATACTGTATGAAATGATAACCATTAGATATTTTTACTAAATGTTTAATGGTAGAAACACATATCATATGGCCATGTGTCATGGCCATGCTATGTATCATGATGTAATTAATGATGTCCAAGTTTGATTTGAAATTTGTGATTCGTCACTTTTGGGTGACATATTATTACTTTTAAATGGCACATTGTCATTCTTTTTTTAAAAATTCAGGATTATAATATGTGAGACATTTTACATTCCATATCATTTTGATGAATTTATGTTCATAATTAGGAATCAAACCAAAACACTAAGAAACAAGATAAAGAAGATTAACAAAAAGTTTTAAATATTTCATATTAAAATAATAAGTTGAAATACAAAAAAAAATTAAATTAATGATAATTTTTTAAGAATGAGGTGGCAAAAAGGTTTCCAAAATACTAAAAAATAATGGTGAGGATGTGCAAATAAAAGAATATTAGTCTTTTTAGAATGTATTGATTTAGAGAATATGTAATTAATCCAAAGTGTTCACCACTTTAGTTATAAAGGTGATGATCAAGGGCAAAAGTAAGTGCAATGTGTTAAGCAAATTTTTAGAATGGTTAAATAAGGTTCATAAGACAATTCATTTAATCATTTAAAGTAATCTCAAGCAAATGTATAGTTAAACATTAATATTTAACACAACAAATTTTAATAACACCAAACTAAACTCATTTTAATATGATTCATGAAGAACCATTTAGAATTAGTTTTGCATATAAAGGAGTATACTTGTATTGTACAAGTCTATATTGAATAAATACTTAAGTTTATTAAAAGAGGATCTTTAAAATAAATTTTATTTAGATATACTTTGATTTTGTTCAAAAGTTGATTTTTATAGCAATAATAATGTGTTATATATCACATAAGCAACCAATACTTCATGATTCTTCTTAAAAGATTTAAGAAGGTATATTCTTAACTTAGTCTTTGGTAGTGTTAATTATTTTAATGGAAACATAATTTTAGTCTAGCACTATTTTTTTCATATTATTATTTTTAAACTTTCTCCTTTTTTATAAAATAATTTTATAATTATTATATATATTTCTCTTTTATTTAAATTGATGTCTTGATACTTTCTTTTTAATCAATCTCTTACAATAAACAACTCTCTTTATATTCCTTCCTAATTATATTCCATCTTTCATACCATTCTTTTTTTATTATTTTCTCAAATTTTTTAGTTTTCCCTTATCTTTATTAAATTTTCCTTTTTTCCATTCTTTCTTTAATTTTTTATTTCTTTAAATATTTTAATTTTAAACGAAGACTTTACAAAAAGGAATTTAAAAAAATTAAGGTTGAAGAATAAAATATTATATTATACATTCAATAAGCACTCTTTTTCTATTAGTAGCTAGGGTAGTAGACGGTCTCGCCCCAAGGACTAGAATTATTGTGTTAACATTGGAGAACCTGCGAGAGCCACAGTTAACATCTCGGTGTTATTCTAATTTGTCATACTAAACCACTTAATTTTGAAAAGGAATATCAATCTACCGTTGACCAATGTTAACTTGACATTAATCAATATTAATTAGTTGCTTATTAAAGTTGATTAGCATTGATTATTTAAGTTTGTGAGAGTTCGAAATATAGAAATGTGCATGTTGTATTAACCCAAACCCTAACTTATATATAGAAGTGAGTGATTTAAATTAAAATCAATTCAACTATCAAAATCCCACTATGTTAATAATAATATATGGCATTGTAGTTGTACACCTTGACCTTACATCATCCCCTCCTTTCGAAAGGATGGAAGATTGTTAGGGTTTTTTTGATAAATGGGCCCAAATTTGAAGAAGAAACATTAGGAGGAGGCATTAGTGGATCTATAGGCGGCACAATTTGTTCTTGACCCCGTTGCACGAGATGCTTCAGGCGTTGCACATGTACAATGTTTGAAGGATCAAGTTGAATGTCATGCTGAACCTCATAAACTTGCGGCACTACCTACTAATAAGCAGTATGGCTAATCAAGTTCTTTTTCTTCAACAATGAAATGATCGTAACATGATCACCTTCCAACAATAAGAATCATGCAAGTAGACATGGAGTTCTCAAAACCCCAAGTCACTGCTAGACACTCCTTCTTTATCGTGGAGTAATTCACCTCTACTAATTACAACATATAATTGATGTATGCAATAGGATGATGTTGACCAAGCACATTTGTACTCTCTTCCATCAACAAGCTCCCAAGATCAATGTTAAAAACATCCATGCACAAGATAAATGGACAAATGCAATTAGGGTACCCCAAAATTGGAGGAGTCATCAATAGCTCCTTAAGATCTGTAAACACATGCTCACGACCATGTAGTTCCTTAAACCAAATAAAAAATGATGTTGACGACTTCAGCAATACCCACAATGGTGCAGTAAAATCCAAAAAATGATCAACAAAATGGTTAAGATATTGTACCTTACTAAGAGTGTTGCACATCATTTACACACTGCAGTGTAGGGAATCTTAGAACTATGACAAGTTTATTAGAATCAACTTGCAAACCTTCACAAGAAATGCGATAGTCAAGATAAGTGATGTCCTTGGATCTAAACACACACTTATACCACTTCAACTTTAAACCAACTTCTCGCAACCAATCCAAAATTTTACGTACATCACAAATATGCTCCTCTCTCATTTCCTCCAAGTGGATCAAAACATCATCGATGAAGTTAATAATCACCTCCGGCATATCACAAAGAACCTTGTTAAAAAGTTGTTGAAGCATTGTTCAAACTAAAAGGCATCACTAAGAATTCATATAAGCCAAATGGTGTTCGAAAAATAATCTTGTAATGTTCATGTCGACTATTGGAACTTGCCAATATCCAGAAATAAGATTTAACTTAGTGCTCTAGTTGATTCAAAAGATCTGCAGTATAAGAAAGTGGATAAACATCTAGAATAGTACATCATTTAATAAATGATAATTGATGCATAATCAAATGCTCCCATTTAGCTTCGTCACAAAATGAGGTTTGCATGCCCAAGGACTTCAAGACTTCTGAATAACACTCTTCGTAAACATTTTCTTAATATTTTTTTACAAGATCTTGAGCTTCTTTGGTGATCAACACTAAATAAGTACCTTTATCGGCTTAGCATCCCCAATTGGAATAGGGTGATGTATTACAATCTTGATCCCAAACAACAAGTCAAAGTTGAAAAAATTAAAATACTCCTTGAGTTGATCAATAGCTACATCATGACAATCATATGAGGAATCCAGAGAAGTAATGAAAGAGCATGAAGAAAAGACAAAAAAAAATAAGGGTGAAACAAAAGTGATTGAAGTAGAGGTAGAAGTAAACGAACAAAGTGAATATAAGTAAAAGGAATGAAAGAAAAATGAGGGAGAGTCAAACAAGGGGAGACTTTTCAAAGTCACACAGCATGATTGCGAGTTAACTAATCCACACCAAGAATAAAATAAAAAGCTTAACTCGACACCACCCGCAAAGATTGAAGCTCAAACTCATAATTGTTTACTCAAATGATTATATCAATCTCATTATGTGAACAAGCATGAGTGTGTTTGTTGCCATAGATTGACTCTATTGCATAGTGCAAATAAAGACGGCAACATGTAGGAACAAACTAAGGAATAAAAGACAAATTTGAGCCTATATAAATCAACACAAAAATAAAAACATAATGTGTCATGTTACCAAATTGAGCTTAGAAAGTAAATACATGATGAACTAATGCCAAGTGAATCCCTTAATGATACTCCTGAAAGAAAGACGAAGGGGTCACCAACTTATTTACACAAAGACCCTACTTTACTCGTGAGATTCTTCATTTCCTAAAAAATCTATCGTATCAAGACCTTCCACTATAGTGACACTAATCAGACGTTGTTGATGCTAAGGCTTCCATCGAGAACACCAATTGGAAATTGTCAATAGTGTCGATATGTGTGTCCAACCCCATCACACGCTTAACAACAAATTGCACGTCCCGTCCAGTCCATGGCCCAACCTTGTCATAATACACGGGTAGCAACAATATCAACCTCCATTAGAGCAAGACCATCCCTAAAATAAAGTGGAACTAGAGCATGCAAAATTGTAAGTGGGAGAGGCAATGTCTCATATCGTTGTGCTAGTTGTAGAGGCATTGTTGATGCCAATGCCTCCATCCCAAAAATGGAGGATGCCAATTAAGAAATTATCAACAGTGCCAATACGTGTGTCCAACCTCATCACACCCCAATAATAAATTGTATGTCTCCATCCACGTCCATGGCCCCAACCTTGTCCTGGTACATGAGTAGCAACAACATTAACTTCCATTGGGGCAGGACCATTCCTAAAAATAAAGTGGAACTAGAGCATGCAAAGCTACAAGTGGGAGAGGCAATGTCTCATATCATTGTGCTAGCTGTAGAACATCTAGAGCTAATGCATGCACAAGCCCCACAGGGTCTTGACAAAGTGTTGGCCACAACATACCTAACTAAATTTGCTCCAACATGCTAGGCTTTACATGAAGCAAAAGACTCTAAAAGCAAACACTAAATTACATCACCAACTCAGACAACTCTTAATAAATACGATGCAATTGTTAAAAAGCATTGTCATAGTCATTAGCATGCTCAAATGTCCATTTGCATATCGCTAGAAGAGTACTTTAATCCCCACGGTTGTGTGTCCAAACCATTATATACCATTGCAACATTATCACTTGACGACAAATAAGAAACTTGAGCAAATACCAAGCATCATCACAAGAATGATATGTGACAATCACTGTAAAGTGATCAAACCAATCATATACATCATTCTTAAGACGTTCATAAAAGAAATCTGGTTGGACTTGAAAATTTGTAATATAAACATGAGGAGTAACACCATGTATTATGAATGCCATTATCAATTGAGTTTGATTCTTCAACTACACCTGTATAGCATCTAGTAATTGCATAAATATTCATAAACAAAATATTTGCCTATTACATGATCTATAAGAGAAAAAAGGATTTAGACAATGAAAAATTTAAATTAAAAAAATAAAGAAGATCTATTTAAAATAAACACAAATTTAAATATCCATAAGGACAATTAAAAATGCCCCTCATCTCCACTAATATAAGAGTTTGGAATTTAAAAAATGGTACATATTATATTAGCCCAAAATCCTAAATTGAAATGAGTCAAAAAGCTATCAAATCATCATTAGTTAATAATAGTATATGGAATTATAGCAATACATCTGTACCTACAAATTCATTTTAAATATTAGCGATTCATAAATTATTATTGATGAGAATCGATTCTTAGCTGGTTCAGATTTCTCAAATCTGGTAGATTTGTGGATTTAAACTGAGTTAATAGTTAATTAAAGTTTTCCTAATTGAATGGCATATCTGTGATGTATTCAACAACAATGTGTGAATATAAGACAATTTAATCTTCAAAAATCACTATGAGAATTTTGTCATTGACAATGCAACAACGAATGGATGTTAACTATTCATATTTAGAATATATCTACTACGATATTATTCAAGTCATAACAGAAGTCAACGAAACTACTGATTAATAGTATTCTAGTATTTATTTAATTCTAATAAATTCTCTCACCACAAATCGGAAAATGTTGAAGGTATTGTAGACCAATTCTTTAAGTAAAATTAGCAATAGATTTATCAAAAGACATTCCTGGACACTTCTAGTCGATGAAATCCACTTCCACATAAGCGAAAATGCGACACTTAGGCCCCACTGGGTATAGACTCACCAATTGCGACTTTGACCTTCACATATGAATCATTTTCTTCCCGTAACCCTGAGAAATACCATGATTCGTGTAAAGCCAGTGCTATGGTTACACATACTCTGTCTACTACAATTGGTGCATTCGCAGAACAATAAAATTAAAGATCTTCTGGATTTAACGGACTTTCAGGTGCAGGAAATCGCCAATCAAGCTGTTTCAAATCTTGGACATATTTGTGGTAATTCTTCTCTCTCTCTATATATATATACTATATGTATCCTATGCTTATCTAAATTATGTATACTCGTCTTTAACATCGAGGGTAGAGACATACGTTATAATCTTTTATTAAAGTCCTGATTAACTTATAGTTTAAAACAGGTTATACATGGTTTTACACTATATATTGCTTTCTAAAACGAAATCAAGTCCTTACCAATATACATATGTACACGCACAACACAACACACACACGTGCCGCATGTGCATTTGCCATTTAAATAATATTGATTTATTTAAATATAAATGACATTTGTTATTTGCAGATTCGTTAGTAAAATGCACACCAAGTACATGCATGAGGCAAGCTTGTATGCCACAAGGGAGAAATGAAATCCAATCCTTGACATTCTTAAATGTAAGCAAAAATCCAGGCTGCTGCAGTTCCTGCCACCAGTTACGTGTTTCAACAACAAATTCTTATATCAGGTTATTTGGAGCACACACATCCGCGTCTGTGTGTGCATGTGTTTCAAGGAAACACACAGAAAATGTTCTAAGATTTTTATTATAACGAATGTAGGATATCGCCTTTGGCATTGGAAGGCAATTACGAATTCCAGAAATCTATTTGTGCTCAGAAGCCACTTAATCAGAAACTAGAAGAGACCTGGAAAAGTAGAGGAGAGCCGAACAAGGCCTGGGTATTCTTTGGAGCTGCCGAGGGATATCTCTATACGTTCCAGGGAGAGTATGTATCTCACACACACAGACGCATAGATAGATAAGATACTTATTTAATTATTATACATTGTACAGGATTTTCTTGATGACCAGTGCTCAAACTATGACCCAAGAAGAAGACCATGGTACATTAATATGCTTGCCGTGGTAAAGTCTTTATACATTCTCATGGATACTTCAACCTCCATGAGCAATCCCGTTGAACCTTTATCATCAAGTTCATGCTCAGACGTTGTTAAGACGATTTTAATGGAACTCTTAAACACGCTTACCAATGGCGATCAAGTGGTTATTTCAACAATCAGTGGTGAACTCATTGGAGCCCGGTATGTTCTACAAACAGAGTGTGTGTGTGTTCTTAGTTACAAATGCAGGTTTCAGTTTCATTGCAAGGCATTGATAGTTCTCAAAATCAATCGGATATTATATCTTTAAAGGAAGCTGTTAAGAAGATAAAAGTTGATAACAAGCAAAATGATGTGAAACAAGCCCTTTCAAAAGCTCTCCAATTCTTCAAGACGACTACTGACCTAAAGGTAAAAAAAACATACACATACATTATGTACACATACTTTAACATATGGGATAATACATAGGTATTACTCGTCTTCACAGCGGACAATTTGCTAGCAATCTGAATTTTACGGATATGAGCCCCGTGCTAGGAGAGCTGAATGAAGCAAATGTTGCAGTTTTCCTTTATAGGATCGGATACGACAGCTCTAATGATGCACTTAACTAAAATGCAACAACGTGAACATGACATTTGAGATTATTAAAGACGAGGATAACCCTCTGTGGAAAGTGCAAAGCTACCTAACTATATTGCTTGGATTCGATTTGTTAGTGTTCAGAAGAGACCTGTTTGGGTACCAGTGTACGATGATAGATCCGGACTTGGAAATGTCACCACTTCAGCATATCCAGGTATTCTTACACTCGTACGATAAGTATGCACTACACATGTGCGTGTGAGAGAGATAATAGCGCTTAACTGGTTGGCTAATTTTTTTCAGCGTTTGATGCAAACCAGCGACTAATAGGAGTAGCAGCTATAGATATAATCGTGGACTCGATGATGAAGGAGAACGGGCTGCAAGAGGCTGTTTATAACAGAAGTGCTACTCCATCACGTCAACAAGCTTTTTCCAACCAAAACCAGTTAAGCATTTCTGAGTGTGTGTGTACATGTGTGCTCGTATATCTGCGTGTGTATAAACACGTTATCTCAGGTGACTGTGCATGAAAGTTCAAATTGCACGGTATTCAGCTCACTCCTGTTTGTCAAAAAAAGGCTTACAAGCTCAATCTCGGACTATGTTTGTTGTGAAAGCAACTGTTCTTCTGTAGACACACTGATCACATTACCAGTGTCGCGGCTGCTATCTCCACTGTAGCCGCTGTTCTTGTTTTCGCTATAGTTTTGGTCGTTATTTTGAAGAAAAGAAGGCGTAGAAAACTAGTAGAAAGTATGTTAAGTTTAAATAAGAAGCCGGAGTGGATTACACCAGATACATCACCATTTAGTAAGTGACGAAGTTATTCTTGGCGTATATTAAGTGTATTTAAGTTGTTTAATTGATTTCTAGAGTTTGCTTAAGAAATAAGTTGATGTAATATTTTTATTCTCTCGAGTTCAACACACGTATGCATAATGTATAAATAAGTTGCTGATATTACTAAATAAGTTGCTGATGTCCAGAGTATAAAAATATACTGTAATTTAGAAAGATTACATATGAAACTTCATTTTTTTATTAAAATAATCAAATTGAAATTCCTTAAAACAACTTAATGAAATCCCTTTTACTTGATTTTATCATTTATATAAATTTCATTTTAATCATTAACATAAAATATATTATTAACTTTTGTCTTACTGATCGTGACGTGTGAAATCTTTTCTTAAGTATTTAATTTGAATTTAAATCAATGTCTAGATTGTTGACTATCATGTTTGATAGGAACTATGTGATTTACTTGATAAGAAAGTATACAAATCTTGGTAAAGGGTGCATTCTGGGGATAAAAATACAACGATCCACTGCAAGAAAATCAAAAAAGATGTCTCACTTGTCATCAAGTGCTGAAAAATTTTCCAGCTCTACGATAACAGGGAGGCTTTAAACATTATATTAAATAGCCCCATGAAATAACTAGGTCTCACGCCTGCAGCCCTTGCAGTAACCATATATTTTGTATATACATATACGCGTGATTCGTATTCACATAAACATGTCCGTTTTATTTTATAGTGTAAAAGAGTGTATTTAGCTTTAATTTACTAATTAATATACATAAGGTAACATTGTTTACTTTGCATGGGTGCTCGTATATAATTCGTTAGTATAACATTATATATATGAACATGGCCATGCAGAATATAGTATGCTCACGTTTGTTAAAGAATGGGCACATTAATCAAAGATTGATTATTACAAGTAAATAGTGAAGATGCATCATATGTCTTATATAGTTTACAATCAGATTGTACTAGAGTCTGAGTCCCAATCGCAATGTTCGGGCTAGAAATTGAGTCCAAACTCGCTATCCAAATTAGAAAATGAGTCCAAGCTCACTATCTGGGCTAGAAACCGAGTCGGAGTTCAAACCGAGTATGAGCACACTGTATGACATAGACATCAATACCATGTCTAAGTCAAATTCCAAACGCAACCTCGAGTGGGAGTTTTCAATTATTTGTTTACTAATTAATCATCAATATTAATTGAAAGAGGCAGCTATATTAATGAAAATGTGTGATATATTAGTTTACAAAAACCCTGCTTATATACAAGAGGCCTCCTGCCATGTGGCACACATGCGACACGTGACACTGACACATGGGGCCAGATCACCACCCATGTGTCACTACGCATGTGTGTATATACACATGCGTATATACGGTATGTTACCTAGTATATACGGTACGTATTATTAATATACAGTATCTTACACTATCCTCCCCTCTGCGGCTGTGTAGATGGTGATGGATCTGATGGTCCTGGATCCGTGTGAGCTGGGCCATCTAAGGTATGACCAAATGTACTCAACGAGTCTCGAACGACAAAACCGTTTCATTCGAACCACGTGAACTATCTCAACCTCATGAGATCCCACCAACTGTACTTGATATACCTGAGGACCAACCTTTCGGAGTACTCGGTAGGACCAAGCCACTTATGTAATAAACCAGTTGCAAGCCCAGGTGCAGTCAGCTTGGAAAACGTACCAGGACTAAGTCACCGTCAGCAAAATCTGGTGGAATTTGATGTCGTGCATTGTAAGAAGATTGCTGCATTTGAGCTCGACCAAGATGTTCAGCAGACTCTGCACGCAGAAGAGGCAAAACAGCATCCAAATGTCGAGCCCACATCTTTGCATCCTCGGCACGTGGCAGATTCGATGATAACCCCAATTCACTAGGCAACTTAGGATCATATCCATACAATGCCTTGAATGGAGAGATACCAATCGAACTCTGAATGCCTGTTACATAAGCAAATCTCAAACATCGCAAATACCAATCCCAGTCCGTGATTGAAGTTCACATACTTCGAGATCATACCCTTGAAGGTCCGATTCAATCGCTCCACCAAACCATCAGTTTGTGGATGATACGGAGAGGCAAATGAATGTTTTACCCCTAACCTCTCACACAACACTCGGAATACCTCTGCAATGAAAGCGGGGCCATTGTCTGATAACATCCGCTCTGGACAAGAATGCTGCAAAACCACATTATCGAACAGAAACAAAGCTGTTGACATGGCAGTTGCATCCGGAAGAGCACCAACCTCCACCCATCGAGTTAAATAATCGGATACAACAATGATGTACTGGTTACCTTGAGAAGAACGTGGAAAAGGTCCCATTAAATCCACTGCAATTAACTCAAAAGGGCGAGAGACATTGATGGATTCCAACACCCCATGGCCCGAGTCGTAGAGGAATTCCGAGTTTGACAAGTGGGACAACTTTGAATATACCTGATCACATCACCACGCATGCTGGCCAATAAAATGATCGGCGCAGCTTCTCCAACACTCGTTGGTGACCAAGATGACCTCCAACAATAGGTGAATCATGATATGCTCGAAGAAGGTGTGGAACATATGTAGAGGGTACAGCCAAACGCCATCTGTCCTCTGGATTTGTCCCAATAAAATACAATAAACCATCCTGAAGTCGAAACTGAGCATGATATTGTCGAAACCGAGGTTCGGAAGACGGATTTGCAAACGCATCGCGTAATTGCCTCGTCCATGGTTCATGTTTTTGAGCATCCTGCCACTGTTCCAAGGATGGTAAGTCGGCATCGAATACCTGAGGGGCTTGTATCAAACCGAACTGCAGCTACTGCATGAGCAGGCAAAGTGGAATGGAGAGGGGTGCTCGAGAAAGTGCATCCGCATCCACCATTGTTCGCCCAGGCCTGTGCACCACCTTAAAGTTATATACCTGGAGACGTAATGCCCATCTGGCTACGCACCCACTAAATTCTTCCGTTTTAATAAGGAAGTGACAGCAGCATGATCACACTCCAAAAGTGTTTCACTCCCATGTAAGTAGGCATGAAGTCGTTCAAAACCCCAAACAGCAGCAAGGCATTCTTTTTCAGTAGTGGAATAATTCCTCTCAGCCGGCGTGAGTACTCGACTAATGTAAGCCACCGGGTGTCGAATTGAAGAATCCACAGCATCAGTTTGCATCAATACACCACCAATACCAACATCTGAGGCAATCTACTCGTAAAATGAACGGACGAGTAAAATCTGGGGTAAGCAATGGTGGAGTTGTCAGGAACTCTTTTAACTGGTCAAATGCCTGCTGACACCTGCGAGTCCACCTGAAAGATACCTGTGGACGAACTAACTCCCGAAGAGGGGCAGTTCGATCAGTGAGATGATCGATGAATCGACCCAAGTACTGCACCGTGCCCAAGAAACGCTGGACTTCCTGTACGGGGACGAGGAGGGAACTCTCGAACAGCTCGCAACTTCATTGGATCCACCTGTAAACCCTCTCGAGATATACGGTAACCCAAGTAAGTGGTGTCGGTCGAACCAAACACACACTTTTCAAGTTTCAACTTCAGGCCAACTTCTCGAAATCGATCAAGAACGCGCCGTACATCACGAATGTGATCCTCCCAAGAACCAGACCCATGAATGAGCACATCGTCGATAAAATCGGCAGTGATATCAGGCATATCGGAAAGAAGCTCATCCATCATGCGTTGAAAGGTGGCAGGAGCTGAAGTCAATCCAAAAGGCATGACCAAAAACTCGTAAAGACCAAATGGTGTCCGGAAGGCCGTTTTTGGAATATCCTCCTCAGCCATAGGAACCTGCCAATATCCTGATGCCAAATCCAACTTAGTAAACCATCGACTCTGACCCAAACGATCTAATAGATCGGCAGAGTTCGGAAGTGGATAGACATCTTTGATGGTAACATCGTTAAGAGGTCGGTAATCCACACAAAATCGGAGAGATCCATCAGGCTTGGGAACCAAATGAGGTTCACATGCCCATGGACTCCGTGACGGACGACACACTCGTTTACCAATCATATCAGTAACAGCTGTTCGCATGGCTGATAACTCCTTTGGTGACCTGCGTCGAACCGGGACTTTGAAAGGCTTTGCATTGCCGGTGGGTATACAGTGTCGAGTCTTCACACGTGCACCTTGGGACAGATCAAATTTGAACAAACTTGCATACTGTTTCTTAAGTTGTTCGATGCAGTGTGCTCGACACTCAGGTGACGGATCCGGCATTTGAACCTGTTGAGATGAACACCACCCCAAGACCGGAATCAAAGGAGCTGTATGCGTGATACAAACAGCAACAAGCTTCTCTGGACGTAAAGGAACAGACTGCAAAGACACAGACTCCAAGCGTAATACAGGAGGAGAGAGTGAAAAATCACACATGTACCTTTCGACTGCTTTAACCAATCACATCCCAGAATGATGTCAAAGACCTGGGAAGGGACAACCCTAAGAGACCCAGAGGGAAACTTACAGTTGGCACCCAAACCAGCGTAGTCGAAGTGGTGTACTGTGATACTGCACGAGACTGCCCATTACCATATAAAATGTGCAAGACCTTATCTGCACGTCTTAAGGGTAATGAGCACCGATGCGCTAGAGAAGTAGTTATGGAAGACATACTGGATCCTGTATCCACAAGCACTGTGACTGAAAGATCATTCACTCGTGCAGAAAATGTGAAAACTGGATGATCTGGTGGAACTTGCAAACCTTGATATGCATAGCGGAAAAAAGCATGGAGGTGAAGTCTCCATCGCACGGGATCCCTCCGTCGCCCGTACGATTACTGGTTTTCCGCAACAGATCCACCTGCAAGAGAGGCTTCGTCATCTGGAAGCTCATCATCAGACATAATGGCCGCCACAGGCACACCATCCGGAACATATGGTCGCCAGCCTGGATGTGGTGGACGCCAATCAGGATACACATCGCATGCCCGCCAAGTATGTCCAGGTGCCCAACAGGCCCAACAATGAACTTGATTGGGTCGACCTGCATTGTTCCGATTCCTCCTGTCACGAATCCGTGGATTTTGACCACCACGGGCAGGAACTGGAGCAGGTGCAGGACGATTTCGTGGAGGTGGTCCACGGGGTGGGCCCCGAGGTCGACCACGAAAGGCTTGCCGTGCGGGCACATATGCAGCAGCATCAACCTCCATTGGATCAGCACGCTGAACAAGAGGAGCAGGTAACCCAAGGGGAACACGGCCCTCACCAGGCACCAACTCAAAACGTTGAGCTAGTGCAAAAGCTTCCTCCAATGTGGTAGGACGAAGAGCCCGAACGAATCGAACAAGTTCGGGTCGCATAGTTGGCCATAACATACCGAGCTTAATGGGCTCAGGCATGTTAGGATATGCACGCCGAACTAAATCCCCGAACCTAATACTGAACCGCATAACAGACTCACCAGGATGTTGTCGTATCGCATGCAGTTGTTGGAAAGCATCATCTGAATCCTCAACTTTGCCAAACGTACGTTTGAGGCATTCCGTTAACCGATTACTATTGGCTTGAATCTCCGCAGCCAATCCATTATACCACTTGAGCGCAGGGCCTTCCAAACATGTAGGGAATTCTCTGAGAGCACGGGCCTCATCCCAACCATGGTAACGAACAATGACTTGGAAATGATCAAACCAGTGGTATACATCATCTCCCGGATCACCACAAAAAGATCGGGGTCGAACCCTCGGATTTGTGGCCTGTGAAGAAGATGAAGGAGTACTAGAAGCAGATCCCCCGGCATGAGGCTCAGACGGGGAAGAGGAGGACGGACCCTCAACAAAGCGCTCCAACAACTTAGTTTGTGCATCAATAGCAGTAGCAATAATGCTAAAAGCCGTCTCCATGTTCATTGTCATGGAAACAAGAAAAAGAAAAGGCGGAAGAAAGGAATACCCAACTTCTCCACCAATGAAAGAGCAGATATTAAATGAAATGTCTGATATATTAGTTTACAAAAACCCTGCTTATATACAGGAGTCCTGCCACGTGGCACACATGCGACACGTGGCGCTGACACATGGGGCCAGATCACCACCCATGTGTCACTGCATGTGTGTATATACACATGCGTATATACGTTACCTAATATACAGTATCTTACATAATGATTTTAAATTAATTTAATTCTTTTACTAATTAATAGAAGATTACAATCTTAAAACTTACAAGTTCATATTCTTTAAACTTATAAGTTTATATAGTTTGTGGGAAGAAGATGCAGTTTTGAAAGGTAGTTTATCAAAAGCAAAATTTTATAGAAAACTTCACAAAAACAATATAAGCATCTGACCAAGATGCCAAACAAGTAAAAATAGTGTGTTTTGTTAAGTTATATCCGATAAAATAATCATTTCGTAAGAGTGGGCTTCAAGTGTCGTGAATTCCGACTTTGACTGTAGTTTGAGATGAACTCCTTATATATGACCACTACGGCTGAGTGTGGAAAATCTCAAGTGCTCGAGATGGATGTTGCTTGGAAGAATTTGAGCGTGTCTACAAGCAAGGGACGAGTTATACTTGAAAAGATGTCTGGATATGCTCAATCTGGGCCATATCACCGCGATCATGGGTCCTTCTGGTTCTGGCAAGTCCACCTTGCTTGATTCGCTTGCAGGTACATTTTTTGGTACTCAAGTTCGCAAACGATGTAACCATGCTCTCTCTCTCTCTCTCTGGATTATCGATGAATCATTCTACCCGAATCGGGTCAATGTATCTTATAACAACAGGTAGATTGGTCAAAGAATGCCACTCGACAAGATCTGTATATGTGAATGGGCACTTACAAGCAAGTCTGAGGCATGGAATTGCGGTAAGAATATATAATCCTTGTTTGTAGAGTCAACTTAGTTTTAAAATCTATGCAGGCATATGTAACACAACAGGATACACTCATAGGAACGCTTACTGTGTTGGAAACAATATGTTACTCAGCAAAATCTTCGCCTTCCTCGCAGTTATTCACATAAACAGAAGATGGAGGTGTTGATGATGTGATATCTGAGATGGACTGCAGAAATACTGGTCGGAAACTGGCAATTCCGTGGCTTGAGTGGAGGTGAGAAGCGAAGGGTGAGCATTGCTTTGGAGATTCTTACACAGCCTTCACTCTTGTTCCTCGATGAGCCTACCAGTGGCTTAGACAGGTAAGCTAATATAGATATATATTAAAAAAAAAAGAAAAGAAAAGAAATGATTTACATTTATAAAGACTTGACATGTACAACAGACGAATACGTGTTGTTCGACTCGATCTCTACTTGTGTGCACGTGAATATATATATATATATATATATATATTTACACACACACACACACACTCACACACCTTGTCCATACCTACATGTATTACACGCATATATAAACATTATCTGGATGATTTGCAGCGCATCAGCATATTTTGTTGTGAGAACTATAAAGAACCTCGCTCATGCTACACGCAAGAGAACAGTGATAGCCTCCATCCACCAGCCTGGAAGTGAAGTCTTCGAACAGTTCGATAATTTATGTCTACTTTCGCAAGGAAGTCTTATTTACTTTGGAGATGCCGAGAAGTATATATTTTAAACTTAATATATGTGTTTATTCATTTAATATATATGCATGATTACAATACTAATTAAATATGTGCAGTTCTTTGCAAACGCTGGATTCCCTTGTCCCCCAAGACGCAATCCATCTGATCATTATCTTCACACTGTAAATTCTGACTTTGAGAAAGTTCAAGCGAGATTCAAGGTACATATATACAAATGAATTTCTGAAAGATATCATATTAATGATTGTTTTTTCAGGAATCTACACAAGATATAGAGTCGTATGGGAGTACACTATCTACATCACAAGTGATCAAAGTGGTTATAGATGCTTTTCAAAAAGAGTGTTTACCTGCATTAGAATCAAAAGTTGAGGAGCTATCGCAGAAGGTAAGAACATTCATTGAGTAATATTTTGTTATTTTATTTAATATTAAAGCTAGTTTATATCATTCCAGTTAGAAAGGAGAAGAGAATGCCTACTCTATAGACTTGGCTTCTAAGGCAGGTCCCAAAACCAGGTTATTACGTTAACCAGGAGGTCTTTCAAAAACATGACTAGAGACTCGGATACTATTGGCTTCGTATCTTCATTTACTTGGTCCTCAGTGTTGTCATTGGCAGTATCTACTTTGACGTTGGTAAAGAATATGGATCCATTGCTGTAAGTGTGTGTGTGTGTGTCTGTGTGTGTTATAGACTAACACTTGGTTTTTCAGTCAAGGGTTGGTTGCATATCTTTCATTGGTAGCTTCTTAACGTTCATGTCAATTGGGATTCCCATCATTCGTTGAGGACATGAAAGTATGTTTTACTACACACACACACACACACAAACACGAGAACTTCAAAGAGTCTGTGTCTCTATTCATAATATACAGTATAACATGTATATTGATACTACTTGCAGGTATTCTATCACGAGAGTCAAAATGGACACTATGGAGAGCTGGTGTTTGTGATTGCAAACACTATATCTTCGGCTCCATACCTGTTCTTGATATCTTTGGGATCAACAGCTGTCTTTTACAATATGGTGAAACTGCACCCAGGATTGCATATTTTCGTTCTCAACTTATTTGCAGCGGTGGCCGTGGTTGAAAGTTTGATGATGTGTGTTGCAACAGTAGCGCCGAACTTTCTCATGGGAATTATCACTGGAGCAGGAATTCTGGTATTTTTACTAATTAAGTACTCATTCACTAAATTATAAGCTATCTTCTTTGCTACATGCAGGGGCTCTTTATGCTAGTTGATGGATTTTTCAAGCTTGCTAACGAATTACCAAAGAATTTATGGAAATACCTTTGCATTACGTAGCCTTCCACACATACTTGCTACAGGTAAGTTAGTTTGCTAGGTAGTAACTTAACTATGTAATTATGCAGGGGTTATACCAAAATGACTTTCTGGGACTATCTCAACCAAGGCTTACTGGTCGAACCGTGCTAATCAATATCAAGTCAATCTTTCGAGGTCCAAATGGGTGGACTTTGCAGTGCTGTTTCTCATGATCTTTATATATAGAGCACTGTTTGTTGTTATGATCAAAGTCAGTCGCATCATAAATTTGAAGGACTTGCTTAGCAGCCTCCCCTTCAGAAGACATAAGCACCAAGTTGAGCAAGTTGAGTAACCATCTTGATTACTCAGCTAGGTTTGAATAATATAGAAGGGCTGTATAACGGAAGTGTTCTTGTGTCAAGTGCTCTAGCACTCATGTTATGCTCATAGAAAAAAAATGAAAAAAAGAAATACAATTATTCACATGAAAAAGGCCTTTACATCATGCCCACTTCAAACTTATGACAGAAATAATTAGCATGAAGGTTGTGTACGTTTATCACGATATATATGCCCGAAAGAGCTCAGACTAGGCATGGTAAACAAGTATTTTTAATATAGTTGGATATGGTCTTAGAGGCCTCATGGATATGAGCCCCATTTTCACAAACGTTAAGTAAGCAAATATGCTGTCTTTTCTATAGGATTGGATTGTAATTGATGCATCAAGCGATGTAATAATTCATTCAAATGAAGAACAGCCTGAACAAAGATAATCCTTTCTGGCATGTATAATTTGGACTCTTCAAAAGAAATGTACATGTAACGTAGTCTTTAACACACCCAAGGTATTTACGGGATTTGGTACATATATTTACACATATTTGTTGTGTGGAAACGTGTAACGACGTAAACTACTTACAAATATATGTGTGGAAACGTGTAACGACGTAAACTACTTACAAATATGTGTGGAAACGTGTAACGATGTGAACTACTTACTACAGCTTTAGATACTAAGAAATCCGCCCTGATTCCTAGGGCTGCAAGGAGAAGACTGCCTAGGAAGAGGAAAAGGAAACGACCTGGAAATGAAAATGCAAGAGATCTCGTATAATACAGTGACAGTGTCCATTAGCTTCCCGTTCGAACCGTATAGGGTGGAACCGACATTAAACAACAATGGAAATTGTTAAACCCGTGAAATGAACATCCCTGTTATGGCTGAATTATTGTGTGCTATGTGATTTTAAATATGAGTATTAATAATAATGCCAGCTACATCCTAATGATTAATGTCTTAATGGTAATATTGGTATATTACATTTAATATTAATATTATCTTGATGTAGGAATCATATCCTAATAGTAATAGCCACTATAAATTTTGTGATAATAAGGATATAAGAATGATAGTGAGATAGTAATAGTTACGCTTTCAAATTTATTGTGCCATGTGTAATAACCACATTAACAATGTTAAGTGATGTTCTAGTGTTATCATGATGTCATAACTGATGAAAACACTGATACGAGGATAAGTATGGTTTAGTCAAGTGAATATTTTGTATTATTGTGATAAGTGGAGTAGTGAAGATAAGTATGGCTTAATCAGAAGAATGAAGTGTTACGCAAGTATATGTTAATATTCACAAAAACATAGTCAAATTGTAAATCCAGTGCAACAGTGATAACGAGATAAAAAAGAAGAAGAATAGTAATGGAATTAACACGTAGTATCACAACTAAATTAATAATACTAGTACATAAAGAAATACATAGTATTGTTGGATTGTGCCTAGTGAGAATAAAGAAATTAAAATTATGAATAGTAATAATATAAATAGGAGACTTTTATTTACCTTTTATTTAATAAAATTATTTACTTAAATTAATGGTGTTTTCGTACTTTCAACTTACCATATTCTTTTTCACAATTTATTTTTTAAAAATAATTCCGTCCTTACCCTCAACTTCCATTATATATACTACTCTTAGTAATAAAATTCCATTATAACCGTTTATATCTTATTATTTATAAGTGCTCCTTAACAACTATTCATATTTTAGTATAGTAATTATTTTATTCCATATTGATATTACAATCTTCTTTTTACTGTTATAATGTACTTTTGTTTTAATTCATTAAAGAGTTACTTTATTATTTGATTGATATTTAAAATTACATACTTATTTTCATATTACAAGATTAAGACTTTTCCTAACATTATGGTTTATAATTCTTTCTTAATATTATATATTACAACCCTCTCTTAATATTATGGTAATATTCCTTATAATGTATGAAGAAGTGGACTCGTTAGATGTTTATATAATAATTAAATTTTTATTTCATGATAGTGACATTTCATTGAGCAAATTATCGTTCTTAATAGTTTTTTTTTATAAAATTTTAAAATTTGAGAAAGTTGAATGAGTTATTGAAAATAAAAAAATTCAAAATGGACACATATAATTCATGCACGACTCACTTTGTTAATAATATGTATCACTTCATAAATCACATGCAATGTGAAATGACATTTGTTAGATATTTATTATTTATTTAATTTAATGATTATTAAATATTTTATTAATTGTTTAATTAATAAGGACACATATAATACAGTCACAAGACAACCATGCCATATCATGTTATGTATTATGGTGTAATTAATTATATTTATATGTGTTTTTTAAAATTTGTGATTCATCATTTTTTAATGACACATCATCACTCTTTTCAAACAAAATGTTGTCACTCTTTTAAAAAAAGATTTTATTTATATAAGACACGTTATATTTCATATATCCCCTTGATTTGAAAATAATATATTCCATAAATATTAAGTATATAATTAAAACATTATTTATAAAATTCATGAACATGCATGTGAAAATTAAATAATAATAATACAAAATGTGTAATGAAAAATATATTAATTATATTAAGTTTTCTACATGTGTGATATATATATTGTAATTATATAAATTAAAACTAATATTTAATAAAATATGTACTTATTTAAGAGAAATAGTAAATATTAATATAATATATTATGTGTGTATATGCATTCACAACTAATTAATAGTACTAAATTTTCACATTTTGTATGGATTTCTACATACATGCACTAAAATACATATAGTGCATTAATATGTTATCATTTGAAGTCATGTATTTACTTAGTATATTACTTCAATGACATTTTAAATCCCATTTGATTATTTTAAATTTCATTTAACAACATTTAATGGTTATCCTAAATTAATTTAATTATTATTTAAACTCACGAGGTTAAGATGGATTAAGGGTCTAACGTAAAGATAAAGGATAATAATTGAATTAAAAATCAAATTAAAAATAAATTCACAAAGCTAAGAATAATAATTAAATTAAAAATCCATAGTTATAAATGATAAAATACCCATCAATGGACATTTTAAATCTTAAACTTATGTGACATTATCGAGAATATAACATATATAACATGGGCGGTTAGGGATAAATCATTAGGTTAAGGATAATATATTTAGATTAAGGGTAAATTCATTAAAATTTGGGAAAAAAAAAATAAACTTATCAAATTAAAAATAACAATATGGTTTATCAAGTTAAAAGATAACAACTAGGTTAAAAATATCAATTACATTATAAATCTAAGTTAATATAAAATCTGTAACTAAAACAGAAATGTTTATAGTCCCATTTTCTTAATAATTAATAATTTTAATTATTTAATTAGCATTTTTTAATATAAAAGATAATTTTTAAAATAATATATTTTTAAAAAAAGAATATTCTTTAAAATGTATGTTTAAAATATTAATAATTAATACATAAGTATTAATTAAAGATTTTTTTATATTCCCATTTTCATGTATCATTCCCATTTTAGTTACAACGTTCATTTATGAATAAATTCTCCAGATTAAGTCACAACTTATGAATAAACTTTGAGTAAACTTAAGAGATTAAGGATAAACTTACGAGGTTCAGAATCCATAAACTCATGAGGTTAAAAATTCATAAACTCATCCAGTTAAGAATAATAACTAGATTAAGAGTTTAATTTTAAAAAAATCATTAAATTAAAAATAATAATTAAGCTAAAGATACATTAATTAATAAATTATTATTAAATAATTAAGCCCACCAACAATGGGCATGTGTACTAGTTAATATAGATATTTTGTTTTACACATTTATATTACTATTATTTTAAGTACACACATACAAAATGCATTTTAAAAGTGATATTTATAATTTACGTTAATTATATGTGTATAATATTTTAATTATGCCACAATTCCCTCGTGAGTTTATTATGAGTTTATTAGTTGCTAAATAAATTCCATGGTACCATATTAAGATATATACAATATATATATATATATATATAAATGAGAAATATCAATATAATTAATGGTTTTACATCTTATGTATATGACTCAATTTCATATTAACACATTTATCGTACCAAAGTGGGTTGTTAAGACATTTTTTATAAGAAAGATGATTTTATTTATATTAATACATTTATACCAGTCTGTTCTAGAAATTGTGTGTGTGTGTATTTCTAAGGCATTGGCGATCGATACTATATCTTTAAAGGAAGGATAGTGAAGTGGAAAAGACCCTTTCAAAAGCTCTTTAATTCTTCAAGTTGACTATTGACGTAAAGGTAAGAAACATACACATACACACACATGCATCGTGTACACCTACTGCAACATATGAGAAAATACGTAGGTATTACTCATCTTCGTAAGTGCTACAATCTGAGTGTTATGGCTACCCATTCTAGCAGAGCTGAATGAAGCAAGCGTGGCGGTTTTTCTTTATAGGATTGGATATGACAGCTCTCATATGGAAGCTTGATTGAAATGAAAACCTGAACATGACTCTTGAGATGATTAAAGATGAAGATAGTTATAAAAGTGAGAAGCTTCTGAGTGACATCACAGTGACCTGTTTGGGTACCACTATACGATGATATAGGTGGACTTGGAAACAAACGTCACTCACTTCGTAATATCCAAGTTTTCTTTACATATGACATATGTTTGCACGTGCACGTTAAAGTCTTTGATCCACACACACAGTGGTTGGCTACATTCTTTCAGCATTTGATGCAAATCAGCTGATAATAGGAGTTACAGCTGTGACTTGCTGCAAGCTGTTCAGGAAGTGCTACTTTTCACGTCTACAACCAAAACCAGTTGAGCATTTTATACATATTTGTGTGTATGCATGTATGTAAGCACATTAATTCAGGTGATTGTGAAGGAAACTGTCAATTGCCCAACTATTCAACTCGTTCCTGTTTAAAAAACGATTATACATGCTCAATCTCAGGGTATGTTTGCGGAACTAACAGTTCTCCTGCCAAACATACCCATTTCTTTAAAAGTCCAAAGCTGGCGTCTGTTATCTCCATAGGAGCTGCTAGCTGTGCTTGCTTCTGTTGTAACTCGCACTATATTATGTTATTACACTCTTATTCGTGCTGTTCATAAACATGACTTTCTTTTGTATTAGTGCCGGTTATGCCGGTTATGCAAGTTGCCTGTTAAAGACGTGTTCCAAGTTGTTGGTGCCTGAACACTCACTCTATGCGGCTACATTTATGCCCATGTGCATGCCAGAGTGTGTGTGGACACATTCAGTGTTAAGTTAAGATTTTTTGAAGTCTAAAACATAGTTGTGGTCGGCACCATCAACCCATAACAAGGGTCGTGCGAAATATAGAGAATACGAAATAAAAACAAATCAAACTTAAGAAGGTTGGAATAAGGTAAGAATGGATAGGTATGTAACAAGTAGCAGTTGTGGATTCCGTCACAATAGCGAACAGAGACACAAGCAAAAAGATGCAGTGAGAGTAAGATGAAAACTATATTATGTCCACACAAGGCACATAGTACAATAAACAGTATACTCGGGATACTTTCTATTCTTATTCTAATCTATTTATACTCATACTCCTCGTCTTATATTAGCAAACTTCCTCTCATCCTTATCCAATCAGTTAAGTAACCTCCTCCTTGCCGTTATCAATAACTTTTGAATAAGTGGTATTTCGCTAAGCTTGTTAATGCATATTTCATCTTAGTCTCCATGATAGCCCGTAATCCTATGTTCTCATTTAACTCTTATATTTTCATAATCTGTACTAATTTTTGAGTATATGCCCAAAGAAAGAAACATAACTAAAAATTTCTAAATGACTAACTACATCCCCCGGACTGAAACTATTGCATTGCCTCGATGCAACCTTATGATGGTCCCACCATAGTCCCACAAATAGAGGCCACAACTGCCTTGAGCTTCTAGTTTTCTTCTTGGAGTATTTGGAGTTCTTCAATTTTCTCAGTAGTGATGGTAGTTGTTGGGTTGAAATTCTTGAGCTTGGTAAGGACACACGCATTTGCTCGCTGTATGCCTGAATCATATCAATTAGTACTTTTTATTGCTTGTATAGTTGGCCTGTGATGTTGGATTTCTCATGAAGTTGCTTGTCTAAAGAGTTGCAGTGGTCATAAACCTGTTGTGCTAGACTTGCTTCACCATGGTGGACGTCTTTTTGACTTATCAACGACTCGACCATGCTCTGGAGATATAATAGTTGTCCTTTAGAACTTGCCTCACTTTGTCAGAGTTTTAATCGAAAGGACCAACACATGGCAACACATGGCTGCCTAGTGGCCATCCGGTGTTATCACCCTGTGTGAGCAATGCTAAGCAAGATAACCCCAAGAGTCTAACTCAGATGCATAATTAACAAAAGATTTAAAGTCCTACCCTAAGTCCCTTAGAATGACCATCCCCCAAACCCTAGAGGATATCTTGAGTAGACTTTAGGATCCTATCCTAGTAGACCTAAACATGCTCATGCCCTAACCCCACAATGGAGATGTATCTCACATATACCTCATGACAGAGCTATGGCATTGTCACTTACCCCTTGAGGAATCACCCTCATCCGGGAGTGCAACCCCTTTAAGGCGACAAGGGGTACCCTGAACCACTACTAACCCTAAGGGTTTGTGTAGCCAAGTCATACTCTAGACCTAAGGCTAGTACTTAGTGAGGACACGAGTGTGCACCCTAACCGGACACAAGTGTTCTATTAAGTAAACTCCCTAAGGTTAGGTTTGGATAACCCTAAGTACATGACCTTATGAGTGCCTCACGAAAGGGCTCCTGCTAACAAGCATAGATTGTTCACACCCCCTAGCCAAGTGTGCTAAAGCACACTTAATTACAAAACCTAACCTCCTTTGAGCGGATGCCCAAGGCTTAGCACCCTAGTGCGAGCACAAGCACGCATGTTTCCTAGAGTATCCAACCCTTAGCGACAAACTCATGACACAACCCTAAGGGCGTGCCTCGAGCATTGTATCGTGTGACGTCTATCCCAGTGTCACATCTTCATGTGACACTACCTTCCACGATGTGGGCTATCATGCCATAGCCCCTTAGATTCAAGAGTTGCACAAAGTGCCACAAATGTGACTCCTAAATGCCAACTCTAGAACTCCTTATTGAACCCTCAGGAACTAGGTAATGTGAACATGTCAAACAAGATCCCACACCCACAGTTGGACAAGAACATGGATGTGCCTTGCTTGGCCGTGAGTGCTACACCTAGTTTGATGTGAAGGAGGAGACTGGAGACAAGCCTCTCTTGGAACATGCAGTCTGACAGGACCTTCTAGGTATGGATTCACCAACGAGCTACCCCGAAAGTGGGACATACCCTATTGTCTGGAAGTTGAGGCAGCAACACATAGGGTTATACCTTAACGACACAAGCTAAAGCTTGCACTAGTAAATAGTTTTATGCATGTTTTAATGTCACATTTATTTATTTATTATTTTATTCTAAAATTTATAATAGATTAAATTCCCATGTTTCCTGTTTACATAAGTGGGCTAGCACGGAATCTCATTCCCAAAGAGAATATACTTGGTGAGTTAACTTAATGATCCATTGACCCCTAAACCCTAACATGTCAAACCTAGGCGTATTTCTAAACATATCTAACATGCCGAACTCACCGAAACTAACCATTAACCCAACCAGGACATGGAAAACAAAGGTAAGAGTTTTCTGGAAGGTAATTGCTACCTTCGCTTAGAGTTTCTCACGATATCTAAGGACAGTCGGTAAGACTACCCTTAAACACCTAAGGACACTAAGCGGGGCTGTTTCCCACTACATCTAGGGCTTGTCAACATTATCAGTAGGTAACAATAATCAACGTTGAAAGTAAAGAGGAGTCGTAGTAAAAACTATGACACACTTGGTACTTTTGGTGTTGGTAGCTATGTCATACGTAGTCTTGATGAAATTGTTTGATCTCTGCTCTACTTCGTGCTCCTGGATGTGTCCCACTCTTGCCAGTCCACAGCATGATGCCCCATGTGTTATGGTTGGGATTGTGTTTCTTGGTCCATGCCTTTATCTGGGGTGTTGTTCTTGGCATGCTCCCTAGGTGTCACCGATGACGGATCCAATTCTTGATGTTAGTCCTCAATAGTCATATTTGGTACCTCCTATGGAGTTGGCATCACTCCATCCTCTTCTTGTGACTCTGCATGTGGTATGATTATTGGTGTTGTGTCCTTGCATTCCATGGGTATTGGAGCAGTTGATGTTGGTTGTTTGGCTTGTAACACCATGTCCCTTCGTCGGATATCATCTCGTGATATCGATCTTCATTGTAATGGTCAATCATTTCCTCATCAAAGTTATATCCAAGTTCTTGTGCTTGTGCTTTATGTTATCAGGACACTGTGATGAAAGCCCTAACCAGAAACCTATCTTTTTTGGTTCTGGTGTTCTACAGAATCTAAATGTCGTTGTAATTGCCTTAATACAGCTCTTGTGTGGTTCCCATAACACAAATGTGGGTGTTGCATTAGAAGTTTTCTATTTTCTAGGAACCTATCATATTGATTGGTGTACGCTTGTATATAGGTGTGAACATGTGGTACCGCATTGAAACATTCCTCAGGTTGTGGTAATTCAAATACATCCCTAATGAGTTTACTTGTGAATGCAAATTTGGCTCCATGTAATTGCAATGTTTTGAGTTATGGTACGTATGCCTTGATTGCCTGATCAACTAAGTGTTTGTCTTGCTTGTCCAATCGCTTGTGTATGAAAATATTGAAATATCTTTCGAGCTGCGCTGCTGTATCCATTCCTGTATGTTTATGATGAGAGTAGGAGATGGTTGAGTGACCTGGTATAGACTAGTGAGACCTCCGGTGTGGGTTCGGACTGCAATTCCTGTTGTGGGGCATGTAGATGAAGCGCTTGTTGTGTTGGTGAGATAATCCATGCTATCGGCTATCTGATGTTCTATGGAAGATGGTGATTGAGGACAGACGGCCCAATTGAATAGTGTGGGAAGGGAGAAACCTCCATAAGAAGAAAAGGAAGAAGAATATGGAAACCTAATTGTGCCTCTTCCACACCATTGCCCTTTTTTATCACTACTATATTTATGGCCTATTATATATTTCTAAACAGTCCATGTGCCACCTTCTAACTATGTGAACATCTCAATCTTCCTTAGGTTTTGCAACGGATATTCTATCATTGGATATTGTGATCTTGATTTTCTCTATTCGTTAGAAATCATGTCACACTTGTGTGACTTGTTTTGTTTATATCTTGAAAAAGGTTTTGCTTACTTAGACAGGAATGTTCTTTTCTCCCTTTACATCTCTTCATTGTCAACGTGTTGTTCCCATATTATGGTTCTATTTTGATTATTTTCTTGCAGCTTTTTTTGGTTCCATGATGTGGTTCATGTCTTCATCTTTTACATTGTCTTCCAGTTTGTTTGTTGTGTACTTATGTATGTGGTTAACATTGGTTGTAACTAAGACTTGGGTAGTGTCTTTCATAAGTATGATGGTGTTGTTGGATCAGATATCGATAAAATATATAGTCCATACCACTTGGATTTGAACTTATGTCCCATGGGTCTTAGATTTCCTTGGTAATGCTGTACCAATTTGCCCACTTGAATACGGGTCGTTGTTGTACCCTTTTGAGACGATCGTGCCATGCCTTAATTCGTGCCTGATAGCTTAGATGCTGAACACAGCTTGTTGCCTTTTTTTCATCGAGCTTTTCTAGTTGTAATACTTTTTGTTTGACTTGTTATATTTCTCCAATATCATATTCCAATGACATGCATAGTGATGGTATGATGTATTCAATGGGTGTAATTGTCTTTAATCCGTGTCAGTTGAAAAGGGGTAAATTTTGTGGCCACCTTATATGTAGTACGATATGCCCATAATGCTGAAGTTAGTTTTTCATCTCAATTCTTCCAATTCGTATTGACTATTTTATTTAATACGGTCTTTAATATCTTATTAGTAGATTTTGTTTGTCCATTGCCTTTTGGATAATGTGCTATAGAGACATAATGTTTCATTAAATACTTACACACAACACCTTGATAACATTATTAACAAAATGCATTTCCTAATCACTAATAAGTTCCATTGGAGCACCAAATCGTATAATGATATTCTCATATATAAATTTTGCAACCTGTATTGCTCGACAGTGACGTAGTGCAATAGCTTTCGCCCACTTAGTAACATAATCCGTCAATACCAAAATGTATTGATTTCTCTTGCAGCTTTTAAGATTAATTGGTCACATGAAATCCATTCCCCACTTCATAATGGTCATAATGGTGCTATGGGATTTAGTGGTTGAACTTGGTGATATGGGGCCAGTTGATGTTTGTTGCACTTCAAACACTTTCTGCAATATCTATAGCATCCTTGATTAATGTTGGCCACATAATCCTATTTTGCGCATTGTTAATGTCCCTGCTCCTGAGTGAGCTTCTTGCAATATCATATTGACTTCTTCTGCTGGTATGCATCTCCTTAATACCTCATCTCTTCCCCACTTGTACAGTATCCCAACAATTATGCAATATGGTTTTGATCGTAAAATTAGTTGCTTCTGTTGTTGTGTCGATGTGTATTTCCTTGGTACTAGACCGATTATTAGGAATTGCTCAATATCTCATAGATATCCTTTGTCCAAATACCACCTTGGTTGCTCTCCCTCCATTTAAAAACAAAACTTGCGTCAGGTAAGTCATCATTGATGCTGACTCTTTTTCTCCATTTGTAATCCGACTAGGTAATCCGTTTGTTGATGTAGCTTTCCTGGTTTGTGAATAATTTAAAAATTGATCTTTTGCAATAATAAAACCATCATACTAACCTTCCTTCGAGTTGTCTTACTCAACAAATGTATAAGCGCCTGGTGATCCACAATGAATTTTTACCTTATTGGCTAGTAGATAACGCCAAAATTTCTTGGCAGCATACCACCATTCCAAAAGCTTGTTTCTCTGTAGTTGTATAGTTTTCCTCTTCAGGTACTAATCTCCTACTACATAATATAACGGGTGATTCTTCTCGTCTTATTGTGTCTAGGTCAATATGCATCTGATGGCGTAATACGATGCATTCACTTGCACATAAAACTCTTGTGTCAAATTTGGGTTGGCCAAAAAGGCAGCTTTGTCAAAGCTTGTTTCAACGTTTAAAACTCACTTGCATTTTAGGTTCCATGCGAATGGTTGTCCTTTCCTTAGTAACATAGTTAGTGGCTTTGTTATTGCTACATAGTTTTTGATAAATCATCAGTGATATCCATTTTACCAAGTAGTCGTCGTACTTCGCTCACGTATGTAGGTGCTTCCTTTATCTTGATTTACCATTATGCCTTCTTTGCATATGATATGACTGAGTAGTACTCTTAATTTTACACATGTCCTTCATGTCCTCCCTTCACACAACTTATCTTACATTCTAAGCACTATGTCCTCGTTCTTGCACGTTGTGCACAATACTATTTTGGGTTGTGCTCGTATCTCAATCTCTCTCTTATGCAGCCTCTGTGGTTGCGTTCCTTATCATATATGTATCTTGGTGGTATTAACATTTCAATTTGTTCCACCTCCTTTATAGCATCTCTCAAATCATGTGGCTTTGTCAACTATACTTGGAGTTGCAAATTCTCTCGTAACCCATTGACATACCATTTCCTTGCAACTTGTCACTGACATCGCCCATTTCATAACGATTGTATATTCTTTAAAACATGTGCATGTAATCTTCCACTGCCTCTAAGTCCTTGTCGTAATTCCTGCAACTAAACTATCGAATCTCGCTTGCGATACTTCTGAACATAGTACTTTCTAATAATGTGAGGAGTGTGTCCTACTTATCAATTGTGATAGCATTCTCATATGACCAATCACTGGCATCTCCTTAAGCATAAACATGAATATTTGAAACTTCTTGTGTTCATCCTTAATTTCATTGGTCTAAATGTCTTCTCAAACTATTGAATATGTCAATTCGTATCCTTATGCTCCAAACCAAAAAAGGTAGAAGGTACTACTTTCCCCATAATTGTTAGTGTCCCCATCATCTCTTAGTGCCTCAATCATCAGCAAATCCCAGTAATGTCATGCAATACATATATCTCTTTTTTTGTATCTCTCATTGTTGTCCTCCTCAGTTGACTCGTCATGCTCTGGTTGTCATTGAGCTACTTCTCATGCTTCTAACTGCTCCTTATGCCTTTAATCATCTCATTCCTCTAATCCTCTTTGGGTCTCAATTACGGCTTGTCATTGTAAGTCTTGCTTCTTGTGTTTTGTTGTTGTTGTTGTCCTATTTCTTTGTACCATTGATGTTCTACAAGAATCCGTCGATAATCCTCTTCACCTACTACTAAAGCAGCAGATTCATTCTTGTGAAGCCTTTGCTAGGCATTCTTTCGTCTCTACATTGTTAGCTATCTCAATATATGCCCATAAAACCTCAAGTTCTACTGGAAAAAGCATGTAAATCAAACCTAAGGCATTTGAGTACCTTCCACTAAGTCAATAAAAGACAACCATATGGCAGGAGATTACTAGCCTTAACCTTGTCAAAAACATTAGCAAATTTGCTATACTTCACTAGTAGCTAGACTAGAAACTTACTTGAGTTAGACTCAGATATTGGGATGATGATTACAATAAAAACTAATGAAAGATCCTGTTTACCTTCTTAAATAAATTTGTTCAACAAGATCATGTAAACTCGCAAGGACTCTTGAGCTAGGTTTGGAGAGTTTGAAACTTCTACCTCCTTCAATAAACTGAAACATTGTCGATGCCAGTCGATGGTCGGATTATGCATCTCAAATGATGATGTACCAAGAATAATTAAATACTCAAGACTATTAATCATGTTGAAGTAAATCTTACAAGAACTATCTCCTAAGGTCATTTGGATAGGCTCAGGCTCCTCAACAACAACACATGATGCCATAGGCTAGAAATTCATAATAGAGACATGAACTTGGTAAGAAGCTTCTTTAGGGAAATAGAGTGTTGATGTGCAAAGGTGTGATCATAAAATAAGCATTGGCTTTAGAGTTCTACAAAGTTGATGTTACAACCTTGCGACCCTTGGCCATGCAAAGCTTACCTTGTGTCAAAAATGACTTCCCAACTTGAGACTACAGAATGAAGCCAATTATTTGTAGGGACTCTTCATGCTTGGAATTGACCAACTAAATAGCCCTTATTTTGGTTGGACTTATTTGTTTAACTCTTTATACAACTTTAATGCAACATGGTGCCACCAGTGTAACATGCATGGGGCAAGCTTGTATGCCACAAGGGAGAAATGAAATCCAATCCTTGACAGTCTTAAATGTAAGCAAAAATCCAGGCTGCTGCAATTCCTGCCACCAGTTACGTGTTTCAACAACAAATTCTTATATCAGGTTAATTGGAGGACACACTATGCCCCCTGTGTGTGCATGTGTTTCAAGGAAACACACAGAAAATGTTCTAAGATTTTGTATTATAACCAATGTAGGATATCGCCTTTGGCATTGGAAGGCAATTACGAATTCCAGAAATCTATTTGTGCTCAAAAGCCACTTAATCAGAGAGAGGAGAGTCAAACAAGGCCTGGGTATTCTTTGGAGCTGCCGAGGGATATCTCTATACGTTGTTCCCGAGTATGTATCTCACACACACAGACGCATAGATAGATAGATACTTATTTAATTATTATACATGTACAGGATTTTCTTGATGGGGACCAGTACCCAAGAAGAAGACCATGGTATATTAATATGCTTGCCATGGTAAAGTCTTTATACATTCTCATGGATACTTCAACCTCCATCAGCAGTCCCGTTGAACCTTAGTCATCAAGTTCATGCTAAGATGATCTTAGTGGAACTCTTAAAAATGCTTACCAATGGCGATCAAGTGGTTATTTCAACATTAAGTGATGAACTCATTGGAGCTCCAGTATGTTTTACAAACAGTGTGTGTGTGCGTGTGTATTTAACAACTTAGTATTTATAACGTTTTTATAAAGTGTTATCATATTATTTCTAACGTTATATAGGAGTGCTAATATTAGTTATAACATTATATAAATATATAAGAAACAGATTCGTATGATATGTCAAAATTACACGTGAACGTGTTCAAGGAATCAAATTGTTTATTAAGAATAAATCCAAAGGATTTACTCGTTAATTTATTAAAATATATTACCTTTTTAATTCGAAGAGTGTTCTTTACTATATAGTATGTTGATATAATTATATAACTCTCATAAAAGTGACCCTTTATGAATGATTATGAATACATATGTGCGTTGAATTCGAGAGAATAGCTAATTACAAAATAGTATAAAAATACAATATAAAAAGATTACATATGCATATTTATTAAAAGAATTAATTAAAATTCCTGAAAATAACATTATCTTTATATATATATATTAAAAAACTTAATTAAATCTTTTTTACTTGATTTTATCACTTATATATATTATTAACTTTTGCCTTGCTGACGTGTGAAAACCTTGTTTAAGAATTTAATCTGGATTTAAATCCATGGTCTCGATCTTGTTAACTAACATGTTTGTATTTTATAATAATTAAGAATGATGTAATAAGTTACATAATGTTTTAGATTATATCATTTTGGTAAAACTGAATTTGTTTAATTATGTACTATCAAATAAAAATAGTTTTTTATGGAAAGGAAAGTAAGATGGTACCAGCATCACATATACCATTAAATATATCAAACCCAGGGTTAAATATTGAATGGTTGTACACACATACGTGCACACAGCACACACATTTTAAATAAACATAATTTGAAGACATACTCTAGTGTAGTTGTTGTCCGTCAAATTACAGTCATACGATCTTCACAGTTCCTATGTACAATACAATCGGATAAGAGAGTGGCTTTAATTTTGCTTAGCATGATTTGATCTAGTCCAACGTTGAAGTCACGTCATAGTCTTATTCAATGTACAGAGAAGTGAATTCATTGAATACTACTAAATTAATAAGGTTAATATATTTGCATTTTATAAAATTTTAATATAATATCTTAATAAAATAAATTAGTCTAATGAACATATTAGTCCATTAAATTAAAATATTTGAGAGCACAAATTTTCAGATTTTACCGGCTAATCTATCTGAAGGACATTTTAATAATTATTAAAATTATAGGGGCAATTTTATAAATATTCAAAACTCCAAAAATTCCCTGCATCATCTTGTCAAACGCATTCGTTGCCATTAAATTAAAATATATAGCTACTAATCAAACTATTTCCAATCTTTAAGATGCTTTGTGGTAATTACTTTCAATTATCCTTCATTCTTGTAATTATACGATTTTATTATGGTATATTTAAGTAGAGATCCCATTTCTTTTATATATATATATATACATACATATATATACATACGCACACACACCTGTCTGTGTGTGTGAGTGATTTGTAATGGAAACAAAGACTGTGTTTAGAAATCCATTTGTGCTCAAACTTAATCAAAACCTAGCTAGTTCAGGTATAAGGGGTATTTTTTTTATCCCAGGGAGAGAGTACGTATATGCACGGCAGTAACTTTATAAGTATATACATGATATAATACATGTGTGTGTGCGTGCGTGTGTGTATAACGGGTGATTGTGAATGAAAGTGTGAATTGCCCAACTATTAAATTCATTCCTGTTTGTCAAAAAACAAGACTCAATTTTTTGTGGAAGTCACTGCTCTCCTGCCAAACATACTCATTTCTTTGAAAGTCCAAAGTTCGCGTCTGGTATCTCCACAGGAACTGCTGTAACTTCTGCATGTAACTCACACTATATGTTATTATACTGTCATAAATTCATAAACATTGTTTGTTAGCGCAAGTTGCCTGTTAAAAGATCTGTAGTCAAAACATTGACGTTAAGCGGCCACATCTATGCCAGAGTGCTTGTGGACTTAGCCAGCGGGATCGAAGGTTCATTAACTATAGAAATGATGACTTTTCTAACTTGACGGCTAAACAATTTGGCATTATTATACATATTACTCATTAAGCTGCTCACTTAAGTGTCAATGGCTATATTTCTTGTTTATATTTCTAGATCTGCTCTTTGTTTTCCAAGTGTTACATTCACAGGGTAGTAGTGAAATTCAAGATGTTCTGGATGCAACAGACTTTCAAGTGCAAGAGATTGCTAAGCTAGCTGTTTCCAACCTTGATAATATTTGTGGTAATCCGAATGTTCCACTCTTCTATTTATCTGGCTTTTCTGGGCTCTTATATATATATATATAGAGAGAGAGAGAGAGAGAGAGAGAGAGAGAGAGATCCTTTTGTATATATAATAAGTCTACTGGTTTTACAGATTCTTAGTAAACTGCACCAAGTACATGCCTAAGGCATCCTTGTAGGCCGCAAGGGAGAAATGAAATCAAATCGTTGACATGTTTAAATGTGAGTAGTAATCCAGGTTGCTCTAGCTCCTGTCACCAGTTAAGTGTTTCAACTGCAAATTCTTATATCAGGTTTGTTTACACACACACATATATACATCCACAACGTGTGTGTGTGTGTGTGGGTACATATATATATGAGCTTTGTGTGAAGGATACCACTTGCATTGGAGAACAATTATGAATTTTTAAAGTCAATTTGTGCTCAAAAACCACTCAACCAGAAATTGCAAGACACCTGGAAAAGTACAAACGAGTCTTATAAAGGCTGGGCATTCTTTGGAGCTGCCGATGGATTTCTATATGTTTACCCAGGAAGAGTATGCATTTTACATACATACGTTATATATACACAGCAGTTTATATCTACCTGATAATTTGCAGGATTATCTTGAATCAGATGGGAATTGTACAGAGTACGATCCCAGAAGAAGACCATGGTTCATCAATACGCTTGCAGTGACAAAATCACTATACATTCTCATGGACACTTCAACTTCAATGAGTAACCTGTTGAAACTTTGTCCAAGAGTACATTCAGATGCCACTAAACAAATCATAATAGAACTGTTAAACACACTTACCAATGGCGACGAAGTCGCTGTCTCGAGGATGAGTGGTGAATTAATTGGTAATCAAGTAAGTTGACAATTATTATATATGTAAAACAAGTATAGTTTAGTTAACTTTAAATGTTTATTAATGACTTCTTTATCATACATTTAATACATATAAAATGAAATTATAGGTTTCAGTTTCACTGCAAGGCATAGAGACTTCTAATGATCAAGCTGATATCAAACTTTTAAAGGATGCTATAACAGTGTGGCAGTTGATAGTAAGCCGATTGACTTGAAAGTTGCACTCACCAAAGCTCTTCAGCACTTGAAGTCAGCTCCGAGTTAAAAGTGAGATGTGTGTGAGTGATATTTACTAGAACAATCTGAACAATGAAGCTAGGCATGGTCTAACACGTTGTAACAGACGAACTCTTAGTTGTATGTTCATGGCCACCGTTCTAGATTCAAACGTGTGTGGGCATAGTTCCAGATAAGCTAATGTGCAGTATAATCTATAGGTACTGCTTGTCTTCACAAGTGGATACTTTGCTAGCACTTTAAACTTGACCGACATGATCCCCATCTTCACCCAGCTCAATCAAGGAAATGTTGCAGTTTTTCTCTACAGGATTGGATATGATTCATCAAACGATGCTACATTGATTCAAATGAAAAGCAGCTTGAACATGACATTTGAAACAGTGACGGATGCATATAATCCTTTGTGGAAAGTGCGAAGTTATTTCGACTATATAGCTTGGCTTCGATTTACGAGCGTACAAAAGCGACCTTTTGGGTGCCTCTTTACAAGGACGGAGCTGGGTTGGGAAACGTTACCACTTCCACCTATCCAGGTTAGTCCCCGTTTAGAGGTTTAGGGTTTTAACATATTATATTACTTTCAGCATTTGATGAGAATAAGCGGCTGATCGGGGTTGCTGCGGTGGACATTGTTGTGAACATCCTGATTAATGAGCTGGGATTATCAGTTGTTGAAGAGGCTATTGATAAGCGAAGTGCTACTCCAACACATCAACAAAGTTTTGTTTATCCAACACCAGTTAAGTAGTTTGATACTTATGTTTGCTTAACAACAGATGATTTAGGTGGTTGTGAACAATACTGTGACCTGTAATTCAACCCAGGTCACTCCCATCTGTGCAAGGAAGGATTTAACAACACCCTTGTCAGAATTTATATGCTGTGGTCAAAACTGTTCTCTGTCTAGCAATACGGGACAAAAATCAAATCACGTTCTTGGTGTTTCGATTGGAGTTGGAGTTCCTCTTGCTATCGCTGCTGCTGCTGCTATGGTACTGGTGGTTATAATTTACAAAAGAAGAACACGCAAACGAGAAGCTCAATTCAATCCTCAAAATGATGTCCGGATTGACCCACTAGACGCCACTTCATCTAAAGGGACTACACCAAGTCTTATGATTGAAAGAACACACAATTTAAAATAAGTAGACCAGTGTACCATTATTATTCTTTATATAAAACTATTTTTGAAATATACTCAAAATTAAAATAAAAAAAATAAAACAAGAAAACAAGCTGAAGCAGTTTTAAATACAACAAACGAACCAAACCTTCGTCTTGTTAGTCCAGTAATATAATTGTTTTGTACTGTTTTAATATTTTCCAAACTGAACTACAACGATTGGAATATCTTGTGTTCATGTTGGCATGTGTAAAGAAATTTAAGGTTAAATAAATTATTTATATATACGGAATGGGTAAAAAGTTTATACTTTAAATAATTAAACATTTGATGTATGCACATGCCAATTAACGTATGAAACTTTAAACAGTGCATGTGCTACTTTTGTGCTTACAAATTTCAACTATGCATTTAAATATTACGCTCCTATCAACTACAATTCTTAAGATAACGGTTGCATTACCTTCATTATTTTACATATAATAGAATATTAATGTGCACTTTTAAACTAAAATGAGAATACCTTAATTTATAACCTTAGTGAACCTAGAAATTTGTAAGTTCTTAGAGGTTAATTATTATTAGTTATGAGGAGATGAATTAATTTCTGTTAATACCTCCCATACACATTTATCAACATGCTGTTTACATGTTTTAACTAACTTTTAAAACAAGTGTACAAGTTATAAAAGAAATATTTTTCTTCCCTAGCAATATATATTCCTTCCTTTTGTTTCTTTTATCCATTATCTATCCTTTTTAGTTACCAAAGATATAAATTATTAAGGAATAAGTTATTAGAAAGATTATTGTATATATAGTTTTAACTTTAATAATTAGTAATAATTATTTTAAATATTTAATTAATATTTATTAAAAATCAATTAATTTTTATTACCATTAAATGTTTATTATTAATCTTTTCAGATTTATTTAGTTCTCATTAATCATGTTTAATTAGTATTTTTAATAATTAATAAATTATATTTATTTTTTCATTTTCTTTTCAATCTATTTTGAAGGTGATTTAATTTTTAATATAGTTTATCTAAATAGCTTACATATATTTCAACTTTAACTTTATTTAGAAAGTAGTAATTGTTAGATAATAATTTAAAACTTAGATTTTCATAAAAGGACATGGGCTAAATATTTTATTTTAATTTTAAATTTAATATAAAAAGGATAGTGATAAAACAATTTATCAATAATCTTACATTCTATATTAAGATGAAGCAATATATACTAAGAATACTTAATTTTTATTTAAAAAATGTAATCATAAAATTTATAATATAGTAATATATTTTATGTCGATTTAAAGGGGCAGCATTGATGTCTAAAATATCTATATTTCAATTGGTTGGTTTAAATTATTTCTTTCTTAAATTTTAATGTTAATCATTAAAAAATTAAAGCAACCTCGTCTCTAAGATGGTTTGAATTTATAAGTATGTATATGCATGTGCATATGTTATTTTAAAATTAAGTTATTATTAATACATTCTAATATATATAATTATTATTCTTAAATAAAATTTAACCACATAAAACATATTATGTCATGCACATGTTTATAGCAGTTGTAAATGACTTGTTTAAAAATTTATTTTTAAAAATATAATCCGTATACATATAAAAAGACATGTATATCCATACAAAATTTAAGCATATCTAAATTAATTTTCACATGAATACATATTACATATGGTGTGTTAAATATATAATTATTCTAGTAATATTCTAGAAATATAGATATGGATGATTTAACTTTTATTCTAATATTAAATTTTATATAAGAAGAGATAATAGTAAAATAATTATAATATATAAGTAATATCTTTCCATTGGATAAAAATCTTAGATAAAATGTTTTTAAAATAATTTATATAGTACATATTAAGAATATGATGCACGTTGTAACTAAAATGTGCATGATACATGAAAATGGGAATACAAAATAAATTATTAATTAATACTTAAGTTTTAATTATTAATTAATGATTTAATAAATATATAATTAAGCCTTAAATGTTAATTAATTAACAAATTAATCCTTCAATAAACTTACTTAGTAAAGACTATTCTTAAAATATCCTAAATATTCATATTATTTACATTGTAAAAATATTTTACAATAATTAAAAAATATTATCAAACATAACTACAAATAAAATCATTTTCTTATTAACCTGTTAATTTATTTGTAATTACTTTCTCCTTAATCATGTAGAAAAATCTTCTCATTTTGTTTAATTCATCACTCTCGAGATTAATCAAATCATTTTTGTCAATATTTTTATATTGTTGCCACCACCTAACACTCTCACTAATGCAGTTAGGAGTTGCCATCCTTATTAATATATAATTTGTGATAAGAACAGGAATGCATAAAGGTTTATTTAAAAAATAATGTTCCTTAATAATAATATTCTTTAATTTATAAAATTCAAAATCACAAGAAAGAAAAGCGTTAAGATATGTTTTATACTGTGGATATTGCTCACAAAAGTTTTCAAAATTCTTTTTTCTAAGGCACATATCCAATTAGTTCACTAGCTTATTCATAGTATTAGGGGGGGTCAATCTTGAGGTGGATTTGGTGAAATCAGCCATGGCCAAATGAGTTAAGTTTTTTATGTCAAATCCACCAAATTTGGTGGATTCCAAAATTTGCGCCTCTGGAGGTGCGTTTTTCCAAATCCACTAAAACGTATAAGTGAAATCCGTAGCAAACCGCTCTCAAATTTCTCTCAGATTTCTATTGCTACCACCCTATGCAAACATCCCATATATCACGTAGAACTATGTCAAAAGCTTCTGCTAAATGTCACTTCCTTTTTAGCTTGAGACCACCATTGCCTTCACCTTCCTAGAGGATGAGGACAACAAGCTTGAAGATCTATGCGAGCTACATGATTAGGTGACAACTTCTAGATATGTGACCAACAAAACCTTGATTCCCAAGAGCCATGACTTCCTCCTTAATTACCTAATGTCGCAGCCTCCTCTCATGTTCAAGCAGCACCTTCGCACCACTTACGAAGGCTTTTGGGCGCTTGTTGCTCTCCTAGAGCCTCACCTAGTGTTCCACAGCAACAGTCAATGCCCACAGGCTGCTATCGTGTACTAGGCAGCTGTCTGCTTGATGCGATTTGGCAGCTACGGCAACGGTGCTGCCTTTGCTCAATGCGAAAGGAGTGGGTTAGTTGGCCGGACACTGCTTGTAGAGAGGAAATTTTTGCGGTGCTCCAGACGAAAGGTTTCCCCAAGTGTCTTGGGTTTGTGGACGACACCTCGCTGCCACTTCACCAGAAACCCAGACAGAATGGGCAAGCCTACTTTGATAGGAAGCATAGGTACTCACTTAAGCTGCAGGTGGTCTACGATAGCAATCGCCATGTCACAAGGTTCCACTTCAGTTGGCCGGGTTTAGCACACAATGCCACAGTCTACAAAGACTGCGACCTGTACAAGAGGCCAAATAGGTACTTCCTCCCCGGGGAGTATATCCTTGTAGACTCTGCCTACGGCCAGTCTAGCACGATTGTACTGTGCTACCGCTCTCCCGTTGCCCTCCTTCTAAAGAATGTAGAATTTAATTATTGCTTGGCTCAATCTTGTGTCAAGAATGAGCATGCATCGGTGTGCTAAAAGGCAGGTGGAGCTCCCTCCGTGAGCTCAAGCTATGTTGAACTCGGGCTTCAACTTGCTGAGGATCCAAAGCTGGGTGACTGCTTGCATCATCTTGCACAACATGCTGGCTCAGCTGGGAGACTCCTGGGCTAAGCTTTTTGAGGAGAAGACCCCGGAAAGCGAGCTGCCAGACAATGATCCTAGGCCTTTGCTAGGCGTCAGTCGGAGGGAAGAGATTCAAGAAAAGACCTTGGAAATAAACTACGCAAGAGGCGTTTTGCCGCTTTAAAATGTACATATTAGATTCCTAGTAATTGCAGTAACTTTGCTATATCCTTGGGGCTGTTTCCCGCTACAGCACAACTAACATGACGTGCGCACACTCCCGTTTACATGTCTCCTCATATTCTGTCTCCAGCCTTTCTTTTCCACCTCCCACTTCTCCCTCTCCAACTTCATCCTCTCTTGCTCAACTACCCTTTCTGCCTCCCACCTTTCCTTTTGAAACGCAACCTCTATCTCCTTTATGGCTTTGGCCTTGGCCACTGCTACCTCGTTGAAAGCCTGCAAAAGCCAGGCCGCACCTTTACTGCAGTCTGGAGGGAGGGAGGGGCCTTCCTTTTGTCTCTAGGCCGAGTTGCACTTGATCCTCGGTGCTTCTTGGTTTCAACCTCCGAGCCATCTGCCTTGTTGCCCACATTGTCCTCTAGTGAGGGTGGAAGTGGCGAACATCCTCTTCGCCAAACACATCCTACAAGGCTTCCGTGGTAGCTGGCGTGTCAGTGGGGCCAGGGGTGCGGGACGGGATGGAGGCAGGCCAATGCAACAAGCGGGGTAGCGAGAGCCTCATCCATCTTGGTTCCTAGTTGGGAGGCAGCATGCTGACTGGACATAGGACTCTCCGGCCAAAAACTAGGGACAACCATGGCATCCAATGGAACGGCACCAGAAACCAGTTCTGTAGCCGGTTCCCATTTTGATGCCAAAACACATCATTGATGTCGTCTTCCTCCTCTTTGTCAGACACCAAGGAGTTCAGGGTGATCCAGGGCCGGATGGTGGGATTGCCATCGAATAGGGCCCTCATTTTCTCAAAATGTGGGTAGATAAGGTTGAGCTTCTACTCAATGGTGAATATCCCATTACACCTATCCTCTTCTGTCACCCCAATGCCTATCTGCTCCTCTGTTTGAAATGCCTTTTGGAAGTTGTTCTTGTATGTCCTTAGGCGGCCAGCTATGGACTTATGGTCGGTCTTCAGCCTGCCTTTGCTGTTCCTGTGATTGCCAGTGCAAGGGCTTCAAACCCGGCCTTTTTTTTCTTATTGGCACCTCCCACCTTGGTACTTCCTACACCATAAATGTGCTTTCAAAGTTTTGTTGATCACGTAACCAAGAGACAATGCAGAAGTAGTCGGAGTCTAATAGGTGAGACTTGGCAGGCACGGTGGTTGCAGATTGCTTAGTGCCAGCAGCCATGCGCTTTTTGGGTGTAGCAGAGGCCTTGGACATCTTTCAACAATGGTGATGTTGAATTTGAGGGTTTGCTATGAGAGGTTACAAAGAGGGGATGCTGTCAAATGCGAGCGTCAAATATAGAGGATAGTACCAGCCATATGTGAGTGTTGTCTCTCAAATCAGCCAAATTTGTCTCTGAAATTTGCCAATTTTCACCATAAAAAACTAGGGTACTTGAGAGACGGCAAGGGGTGATTTTGCCCAGCTCAACTATTCCACCTTAACCTACTTAAAAACGGATTTCATTTTGCACATTTTTTAAAATTGACCCATGAGTCGAAAGTGATTGGATGGATAAAAACAATGTTTTGGTTGAGCATAGCCTTTTGAGGAGAGTCGTCTACCACTAAGATATGTCGTTCTTCATTATCCTTAACTAATTGATCTCCCAATGAAGCCCAATTAATCTTTCATTCTTGAAGAAGTATGGCTTGCTTTCCTTTTTACATCACAGAATTTCAAGAGGTTTATAACATAAAAATCTAATCTTTACAATCACCTCTTTTACAACACTAATGTTTGTTAAGCAAATTCAGTAGTGGTGTCAAGTTGTAAACTGCATGCATGACCAAATCCCCACACGTGCACCCATCTCCTTAAGCTTTTGAAAGAGACGGTTCAACCCCAACAAAAAATGATATCATGTCAAAATTTACCATGATAACAAATGAAATCTCCTCTTTGATTTCTTTTTCTATGTCCTCAAGCCTTTGTCGATGAAGCAAAACACTATTGACATCCAACAACATAATATGATCATGGGTAACAAGGGATAATGTTGCCGAATGTTCACTTGTTTGGTCCTTTTCACATTTATCTTTTGATGTTTATATTTGTCGATCCCTTTATCATTTACTTATACATCATCCGATTTAAATATTACAGGCACTGAAGAAAGTGATTTAGGAATGAAGGCAATAGATATAGTATGTGATGCAGAAATTGAAGTGGTCCCATAGTAACGATGTTTTAAGTTGCATTATTATTCATTTCTTGCATGAACTCTGTTATTCTGACATGTGGCATAAGAAATTTTTGCCATACCCTCTCTTACCTCATGCCACTGCTAAAAAATCCATGTTCTCAATATTTTATTACATTTGTAAAATGATAATTAGTTGGCCTTATAATTACCAAGGTATATTATTTACCTTATTAATGTGTGACCCATGTTTGAACTAAAAGTTTTTTTAATCCTTGAGAATTTAATTTCTGTACAAAATATACAAAAAGGCCTTATGTTACACTCATTTACAACTATTCATCACTTTATTAATACATTATCAATGCTTCTTCGCTATTACCTTTTGAATGAGGCGAAGAAGGTTTTTAGCTACTTGGAAGATCGTTTAACATCTTTCGTTTCTTCTATTGATGTTTTCATGGTCAATGGAGTAAGTAAATGTTCTGTACTTTTTGAGATAACTTCAGTGTAATATCTGGTTCAAGATCATCGACATTGAACCAGATTCCTCAGAGTTATTTCACTTCTCGGGAAGGAACTTTCCCAAATACTCCTGTATGGGTTTTTTTTAGGGTAGTCAATTGAGAACCTCTTTATCCACTTGTTCAAGTCCTAACTATGGTCTTATCCTTTTCAACGGCAACACACATGTATCCCGAAGGTAACACTTATTAAGACAGATCCCCTAGTGCAATAGTTAAAAACCCATGCATCACTGTGAGGACCCTTGATCAAATTGACGATGCTTCGTGCAGCCTGACTTGTATGTTTGGATAACGTACATTGTCGAATACGTCCCTCTCAGCTTCAGTGTATCGAATGAAGGTTCAGCCCCGTTGAAGTGAAAACAAATGCCTGGCTAGTCATTTGGGAAGTTTGAAATTGTTTGGCACATTCTTAATAACCAAGTAAACAACCGTATTAATACACATGGAATTAGTATCGTTCATATAAAATCCGATGTCTGTTCTTCTTGGCGAAGACTAAGGCGAAAGTATTGATGATATGAGCAAAAATTAAAAAATAAATACCTAAAAATGTAGGTCTCAGCTAAGTGTGCAAAAATTCAATAATAAATACCTTCTATATACATGCTTACACGGCTAAGCTTCTCCACCAAATTCTTTAGTGTCTTATTTGAAGAAGAATTTTTTGACACCTGCCAATCCATCACAAACATTTGAAATGGTTTCCTACATGCAGTGATGTTACCCATAAAGTCTTCGAATCCAACAACAAAATTTGTAAGGCTTGTCATGATTCGTAACATCCTCTTTAATAAGGTTCAACTCGATTTTCCGCTGCTGAAGGACTGCCATAAGAGAAGGCGCATCATGATGTTCTCCTTTCTGGTGTTAGCATGCAATAGATTCTTGCCAAGAGCTTCCAATTGGTTCACCCATTGGACAAGCATATCATCATCTGTCACATGTAAATATTTGTTGACCTTTTAATATGTTGAAGCCGAAGTCCAACCCAATTTATGACAGTGTATTCCCAGCCACTCTTTAAAGTGCCTAATCGTCTTCAGCTCCATTGCCTTGAGATGAAAAGGAGAGGTGGGGCTGTTATTATTAATCTGTAGTTTACCATCAGCCACCAAATCAATTAACACATACATCTCCTTTACCATTGTTCCGTTCAAAGGCTTTAACCATGTGAGCTTGAAGTCATTATCTATATCCTTCGCAGTTTGAACAAACTTAGCCTTCGGCGTCTTACTAAGTTTCTTTGCAGACTTCTCTGAGGGCTTCCCTTCACTTGTCTACTTCTTCTTCAGTGTTTCTTTTGCGAACAATTTCATAATCCCCACCCATTTGGCAAAGACCTTCTCCTCAGGGTAAGAAATCAACATCATTAGAAAGGATGTTTCCTTCCCACTCATCTGGGCAAAATCAACTGCTACAATTTCTTTGGCTCTCTGCATATTAAAAAGAGGAACAAATTAATATATTGGCGAGATAAATCCTGCCAAAAAATTTTTCTTACCTAGTATTTCGCACTTTGTTCTGTCCCTACAATAGCTCTTCTCACATGATGGATTGTGTGTGTTTGAACTTCTCCCATATTTTTATTATAGTGGTTAGTGTCAACAATGTCCCATTTCATTGATAGCTTATGGTACTGCTCGGTTGTGAGATTCGGGTTAACTAAAAATGCCAATCTTTTTGTCAGCTTTTCACAAGTATGCTTAAAAAAATTTGTTGCCATCGTTCCTTTATTGTGTTCATTGAGAAGTCGTTGGGCTGCCATTATCATGTGTTGGCCGCTAATTAATTAATTTTTTATTCTCTGTCTCGATCTTCGTGATTTGTTATGGTGTTGTCACCCACACTATCTCAGTGCCTTTCTTTCTTTCATAGTATGGGCACAAAATAACATTATGTGGAACGGTGTAAGAATTGTCCTCCTTCATCTTCTCCATGAGCTCAACTACATGTCTTGGTTGAGTGGCCTATAATTGAAGTTGCGGTTAACGCTGCAATACTTAACTATACACTTGTAAATCTTATCATTCAACATCATTTCCTTGTGGCTTATTACAGCATGGGATGCCATTGGTGTAATTAACAAAACGACAGATGACTTTCTTCTAAAGTTAGAATCAACATGTGTGAGCCTCGACTATAGTTGTTCTAGTGTTCTTGGCACATTCTTCCAACTTTCAAAGATTCCTAAGCAAATTGAACATAATCTGTAAAGAACTTGGGACTGAGCCACCCTCTCAATCTCTCTAATGATGTCACTGTTTCTTCTTCAATAAGAGAAGGGACAATTGCCTCACTTGTGGATGTTTTGTATTGTAAAGCAATATCTGTTGCGAATACACCTACTTGATGAGTATTGAGATCCTCGAAGTAGACATCTAATCGGATCCCCTTCATAAATGGGCTTTCATTTAGTTAAAGAAGAACTCCACGGTCGACGTCATTAGTGAATATGTGAACGTCATAATGCACAAGGCGATAGAACCACCCAAGGTTCTTGTCATATCTGACATCTTCCGGATTCGAGAATGTGACATTGGATGGAACAAGGTATATATTTTGAGCATCATCCAATCTCGGTTTGTAGCCTGCTCTCGGTGCTTAACTAGTAAATCTACTTTCCATTGTCCACGCGATGTGATAAAGGTTAGTTTGACATCAACCATAGTTAATCCAATACGCTTCCCATTTATTTTGAAATATGACCAAGTTAATTTCAGAATCCCCCTGCCCATCTCATCTCCTCCTCTTCACATCAATTTTACATCTGAATACAAAAATGATTAGTTCTTCAAGCACATATCCGAGTATAATAAATTTTATTTTAATTTTTATCCAGAATTTGATGACGACTTCATACTAAGACTGAATCTTTTGTTTGATCAATCCGTCTTTTTACGCAATAATACACTATGAATACAATTCATATAAAAATGCACACACACTTATATAAACCCGAATATACAATACACTATTAAAACTTATAAGGTCTATATATATTTTTCTATGAAGTGCTCAGACTATTTAGATGGCGAGGAATTATAATATACAGACAAACATGTGCTTATATATTAATACACTAGTAAATTCATATACACCCTTTTTGTCTTAAAGAGAAGTGGACAAGATTAAGTGTTTACATGGTTACTGACTTTTACTCAAAATATTATAATAAGATTATAAAAGTAAATAAAAGGAGATAAGATAAACATTGTGCACCCTGTTGTAAATTTTTTATTGTGTTTATATATGTGTGCCAAAGAAACATTGATTAAAGTGAAAATAGTATTAATATACACATTATGAACATATTTTAAATTATACATAATAATATATCATTTTATCTAATATATAGTTATATATAGTTTTAATAATATATATTAATTTAATATTGATAATAAGGTTTAATATTGGAATATTCTTAAATAATAAGAAAATAATTGAGAAAATAAACAATGTAAAATAATTACCGAATAATTAAGAAAATAATATTAATATACACACTATGAATATATTTTAAATGATACATAAAATATATCATTTTATCTATTGTATAAGTATATATATTTATAATATATACTGGAATAATAAGAATGTAGAATAATTATTAAAATTTTGTATAATTAAACAACTTGAATCACTTGCTAATGTTAAATACATTAAATGTAATTTATAAAAATCATTAAAATTAAGAGTATATATATCAGAGAGTCGATTATTTGTGTCAACTCATCTTGAATTTTATTTTATTTTCAAAAATTTGAAATTCTGACATAAGTATTGTTAGTCTGATATGTAAATTTAAAATATTTTAATTTCCCACTCAAATTCAAATCTGGTTCTCTCTCTTGTAAGAGTTTTTCATTTTTATAATTTTCTCTTCATATTTTCTCTTTCCTTGATATGATCACCTCATGAGCGACATTAAATTGGGTTTATCATTTATAAAAAAGCACGGCCCCTTCTGTACTGTTTATAAGTAAGTATTATAAACAAATTTAAAAATATTTATAAAGATTCACTATCTTACATTTTTCTCTTAAAATTAGAATTTAAGGGTTTAAGAATCCATTAGAATTACATTATAATCCGTTAGGGATTTATCCCGTTTACACATCCTTTTTACTTAAAATTCTAGATTTTAAAGAGTTCTTAATGGGGTAACAAAATTAATCCGGCCATTCATTTTCCACCTCCTAAAAGAGGTGACATGATTAATCCAGCTCACAAGCCATTCACCTTCTCTGTTTTAAAGAATTGTGGGCGGGATTTATTCCGCCGATCAATTTAAGAGGTAGGGAAGCATTGACAAGATTAATCTCGCCACCCCATTGAGATCTCTCTAAAATCTTGGTTAGCTAAAAATTCTAATTAAAGAGGATATGTGAATGGGATAAATCCTTAACGGATTTTAGTGCAATCCTAATGGATCCTAAACCCCTAAAGTAGTTTTACCAAATTGCAACACAACAAGCCAATATGTAATCACGCCTACTATTTTAGAAGGTGAATTAACCCCGCCAATGCTTCTCTGTCTCCTAAATGATAGGCGGGATTAATCTCGTCCCCAATTCTAGGAGGCGAGGAAGCATTGGCAGGATTAATCCCACCACCTTTTCCCTGTCGGAGATAGTTGTGGGTGGGATTAATCCCGCCCACCATTATACTAGGTGGGGAAGAGGTGGCGGGATTAATTTCGTCACCACTTGTATTAATCAAGCATCATAATCTATACTTATACATAATTATATATTATTGCACACGCATATATATTAAGCATTCTTGATTCAGATTTTATTGCATATTGCATAAATAAATATCATAAATGACACAATTATTTATGTGCAGGATAATATATTTAATACTGAAGATAAAGTATATCTTATTCGGAACAACGAAATAATTGGCACTAGAACTGTGGAAGTTCTAGATGATAATGCATCATGTCACAATATTACCCAAGGATCTTCTATGTACATATGGGTGAATACCATTTGCAAGCATGTTGAGGTTCTTGGAATGGAATTTAAAGAGGGTTCTCTTGTATTGTGGAATGTGGATGAAGTCAAGGCTGACAAAATGCAGAGTCATAAACAAATATTAGTATGAATTCACAAGATGATGGCTTGCCTGCTATGATGAATGAAGTGATTCTCTTTCTTCATGAGATCGAGGTTGGGAGGGGCATCATCACAGTTGTAAATTCAATGGAAGCCGTATCAGAAGAGAAACTAAGGGTCTACTTTATGGGTGTAATTGTGACAGAGGTTTCACTTAATGCCACATTGCATCTTGAATCCCTCATGAGGTGGCGAACATCTAAATTAAGACGGCAAGATGGTTCAACATATTCAGAGTTGGATTTCAATAATAAAAACTTGGAAAGACAATCCATATTTGAAGAGGTTTCTTGCATTGGTCTTATAATAAGAAAAAGGCAATTTATGGGCTGTAGATATGCCCTTGCAAATTCCAATAAGAGGGTCAAGATGGATCTCACATCTTCCGTAAGCATTGCTAGCATTTCCACAATTGACTGTTGCAAGAAAAAGTGTTGTTAAATAGCAAACCGGAATAAAATTACCTAATGTAGACATGCCTTTCATATGCTCACCCAAAAGCAAAGGCATGAGTTTATATATGCTACACTAATTGGGTGTATTGATGGAATGGCCTTGGACACATGTTATCAGAGTACATCTATGGTATTTAATAAGGTGGCCGTTTACTTCAAAGCTTGGTACACTATATACAGGATCCCAAAGACCACGTTCTACCGCAGGAGGGATGAGTGGCTAGATGGAGCGTGCACCTTAATACATGGGAACACTCGCCTGGTCAAAACCCACTCTCACATTATGGCAGCCATAGAAATACTCAAGGCAATCTACACTCAATTGAAGTTATGTGAATATATGTGAACAAGTGCCTCAGTTTGATGAGGCTCTAAACAATTTGCACTGGTACCTTCAACAACATATGGAATACTCATTTTAAGGATGTGAAAATTGCAAAACACTATACCTTTTCCAAGTGTGACACTTGTACATCATTGAAGGTTGTAGAGGCTTGTGCAAAAACCTTGGTGGAGATCACTGCCATTTAAAAAAAGATGGAGGCCCACATGATTGCACAACAAACTCGCCGATCTCAGTACTATGCACACCACATGCTTTCTGTGTCACGCCCATCAGAATACCTGTGCTTAATCCATGACAAGATGGATCATTCAAAGACCAGTATTCCAAAAATCATTACAACACCAAAGTGCTTTGGAAATGTCATGAAACTTTCGATTTCATTAACATATGTGCTAACACATGGACATGGTTGTGAATCATATGGACACTTTTACTTCCACATCGGTCTAGTGACTCCAATTTCACTATTGTGTCGTTGGCCATGTGTTTCAGAAATTTTGAACCCCACTCACAAATAAGTCTTATGGGTGATCTCAAAGTGAAGAAAAAACACCTTCAACCTTTACATAATGCTCTCATGAACACGTTTGCCCTTGAGGCTACTTAGGAATATGAAAGGTATTGTTAACAACCTACACAAAACATAGATGGCCCTGTTGAGAGTTCTAGTTCAGTGGAGGTATTTAGCTCACATAGTGTACATGTGTCCTCAACATCAAATAAGCTTTCTCGTCATTTGTTTTTAAAGATAGATAATTGTGCAAGCAAGAACAAAAATATATTGGGAAATTATTGTTCGAGACTTAAAAGGGCATGTTGTCACAAGTATAGAATTACAACACCCTTTTTGGCCTAAAAAAGGTGGCGAGAGGAGATTGAAATGACATCAATGAGCGCAGACAACATAGAAGCTAGTAGTGATGTGGAAGTACAAATCCCACACTTTGTTGAATAAAGAACCAAAAACCTAAACCATACTTTGATTGCTGTAAGGATATTTAAAAACTAATGATCCTCATTACTCCATATGTATCATATAACAAGCCTATTTGAATGGGTCAAATTATCGGCATACCTGAAGTTATCATAAAAAATAATATGGTAAAAGTTGTATGGTTCAAATCACAAAAAAGGTAATATGAGAAGGAGAACGAAAAATATAATGAATGCCTAGAAAAAACATGGTCTCCTAATTAAAAAACCTAGCATGTTTTATAAATATTAAATCTATTCGATATAAGTGAATGTAAGAAGCATTGATAAAGTTACGATTAACAAAATTACAAGAGAATGTATATTTTCTAAAGTGTAAAGTAATTATAAAATTATAAAATATAGTATATTTAATATTCATATTATAATAAACTCTTTAATAATAATACCAAATTGTTTACTTAACTATATAAATTTATAAAAAAATATGGAAGATTGACTATATAGGATTTGTATATATATATTATTACTAGTATCAATTTTTAATTAATGTTATTTTTAAATATTAATATTTTAATAACAACATAAATATTTATATAATGTACCTCTCATGCTCTTTAATAATTTTTATATTAGGCCCATACAATCTTAATATAATATATTATATAACTTAATATCTTCTACTTTTATAATGTTATCACTAATGCTATAATTTATTAAAGGGTCAATTAAAAAAATTTAATGTTCTAAAGAATATTTTGTCTTCAAACATATATTTTAAAGAATATTCTTTCTTTAAACATATATTATTTAAAAAAATATTTCTTTAATATTAAAAAATGCTAATTAAATAACTAAAATTGCTAATTATTAAAAAATGAGATTATAGACATGCCCATTTTAGTTACAATGTGCATTATGGCTTAATTATTAATTTTTAATCATTTTATCTAATCAGCCTTTTGAGATATGTTAGCCTTTTGAACCCTTTTTAGTTTACTTCAATTACTGTTGGATCATTTACCATGTTAGTGTGATTAAGAAAAAACCATGTGCAATGTGTGTACATGAGTGAACCAAAAAAATCCGTGTGTGTGTATGAACAAAGAAAAAACATGTTCTTACAATCGGTTTATAATTATAAAAAGTCAAAAAAATAAATAAATTTAATTAAATCAAAAAATGGAAGTGTTTAAGATACTAATTTATTTTAAAATAATAATATCTATATGTATAATTAAGATTTAAAAATAAATATCCTTGTTTTGGTCGTGACCTATATATATATATATATATATATATATATATATATATATATATATATATATAGCCCGGAGAAAGTTAGAATAGGTTGGAATGGACTAGCTAACTTGATGTTATACCTTTCCTAGTTTTAACACATATTCTTATTAGATATTAGTTGTAAAAATTTATATCAAACTTCCTTAATCAACTATGTTAAACCCAAGGATTTAATATTAATGCGATTTTCTTTTGTGGTATATAATAATATATGGTAAAGCTTGAGTGTTTAAGTCATATTACTATAACAACAAATTATATTACTTTAATCAATCAAAATAGTCTATGGACAAATGTATCAGTCATATACAGAAGTAGAAGATCAAACAAATGGTTCATCAACAGTTTATATATTGTTTCGAATACCAAGAAGGTCTTGGAGGTTAAATAAAGTTCAACATATACAAGTTTATATGTACATAATTAAGACTATTAGGTTGAATTATTTAAATGTCACTACTGATTTATTATCAAATAATATATTTATTATAAAAAAAAATTAAAACATGACCATTTCATTTATCTCACCTAATAAATATATCACTATATTTTTTGATTAAATCAAGTTACTTGTTTGGTTGAGCACAGACATATATGTTTGCCCTTGTACTTATATTTGTCTAAAGATGCTTCCATTATCTATACATCCCTGGTAATCTCCATCATGTTATTTTTCTCAGCAGCCAAGGAGATAATCCACAACGTGTTTAAGGGCTCCGGACACGCCAATCACGACCAAACAACAAACACGCCGCGCGCGCGCGTGATTATTATGCTCTCAATCTTGTAACGATGATAAGATTAAAACAAATGAAAAACGCCCGTAGTTGAAAATGCTGCGGAAATATTTAATTATTAGTTTATTTTATTATAATTTAATTTAATTATTAATCCGTAACATTTTTCTTCTACGGTGTATTTCACCGATTAAAACTCCTTGCATATAAGCATAAAAGCATACAGCTATAATCCTTAGCAATTCTATCACCCATCGCGGTAATGCATGCTTGGCACACTCCAAGTTTAAAGACTACGTTATTTCAACGTAGGAGTTCGTGGAGATGCAGACTGAGTATCCGAGAGTAATAAAGTGTTCAAAGAGCTTATAATTAGATACCATCATGTTGCCATTTATAATGCATACCTACTATACATCTAAAGAAGAATGCGACAACTTGGAAAAATGCTCAAACTGCATAAATTGTTTTGCCGTAGGAGTGTGTATCTTTGTACCATTGCCTAACAAACACAAATGTGCCTGAGCATATACTGCAAATACCTTTACTTTATGCTTTGTAGGTACCTTTACCCATAAAAGTATATACATTTGAGTTAAAACATTCCATGGCCCATGTTGATTTTTATTTCCATTCTGTCATTTTCTGCACCGATGAAAGGTTCTTTTAGCAGAATCAAACTATTAAACAGGATTAAACTTTAATCAAGCCCTTTATTAAATTTCCGAATTGCGGTAACCTTAAGTAGAAACAACATATACTACACTAGGGTTTATGATCATAAACCCCAAACGTCCTGATCAATGTAGTTAGGAACCTCTTGCTTCTCAATTCGCTAAGCTGTTGGCAATTGCTAATGCAGTCTCTAGGTACTGCCTATGATTTCCGGAAATTAAAACATGATCGTGATATGATGCTTTAGTTCTTACTGCCAGGACCTTGTCTACAGACTCTGTCTTGAATGTCCAGTCTCCAGTTTGCCAATTAAAGTCGTACATAATGAGAAAACGATAACCATGCTCTGCAACGAATTCAATTGCACATAACAGGAACTCAAACTCTTCCTTGCTCAGAAAGTAAGCAAAGTTTAAACGTGTCCACCACCACTGTAACCCCACAACAGTTTGTGTGTGAGCATGTGTGTGTCTGTGTATGTGTGTGTACCTTCTGAATAGCTGCTCGGAATTTCAAGGACAGGTTGTTATCAACATGAAGAAGTGAATGTCCATAAGGTCCTGCATAAGAGCACCTTCTCCGAGCTTGTATACGCATTGAGCAACTTTGCAACAAACCGACCATGTAAGACACGGCTTTGGTTGGTATAAACAAGAAAAGACAGAATGGCGACCCTCTTCACCCTTGTGTTGCCTAGTGTAAACATCAAACGTTTAGCTTAATCATGATTAATCAGTGGTGGCTATACTAGCACTTACCTAGTACCACAATGTTTGGAGTCATACTGAGCCTCTTCAGAGCAGTGCCGATGAAATAGTGTTCACGTGAATCAATAAGATTGAATCCCACCTCATCCTAGATCATGAACGTCAGACCAGCTTTTATTCTTTGAAGGATTGAAGGTGTACCAGCATCTTCTGGGGCCTCGCAAGCCTTCCCTTTTAGTTATGAAACTCCCGCACGCGCGCGCACACACACACAGCAAACTAACTCCTTCAGTGAAGTTGACAAAGTCTACGACGCCACCTCCAGTTGTGGAGGGAGCATTCCCATGGAGCTTGTAGAGTTCCAGGCTCGTAAGTAACAGTCCAGGAGTTCCAGGCCCTCCAACGTACTTATGTGGACTCAAAAAGACTGCATCATATCCATCGGGTTGTTCAGATCTCATGTCAATCTTCAGATACGGACCACTGCAATGAATGAAGAATTAATAAGCCAATATTTATCAAAGAATTAATAAGCCAATTAATTATATCATCGTAAGAAATACTTGCAGTCACATATTGCAGTGCATCAATGTACCCTGCTGCAAAGTCAAAGCATGCAAGTGCCCCATGCTGATGGAGAATTCGAGCAATCCTTCGAGTATCAGAAAGAATTCCTGTGACGTTGCTGCATGCCGAAAAGGAACCAAGCTTTGGACGATTCACGTATTTTGGGTTCCTCAGTTCATATTCCAAGTACTCCATGTCAATGAGTCCATCACTAGTCAAAGGAATTTCCACCGCCTGCGTTTAACAAATATTACTCTCTCTCTCTCACGCGCACACACACACTCACACACCTTCTCTCCAATGAAGAATGTTAGAGTGATGTTCATAGGGACCAATAAAGACCACCCAGCGGTGAGACTCATCAAGTAGTTCCAGCATACGATTGCGAAGTACTGATGTTACCAAGATACCCATCACCTTCTGCAATTTCTTCACTGCAGCTGTAGTTCCGGAGCCGCAAAAGAAGAGTGCATCATTTTTTGTGCCACCCATGAACTCTTTGATATAGGTGGTTGCCTCCTTCACCAATCTTGTTGTGACTGGTCCCACAAAGCTGTCCTCGGCATGCGTGTTTCCTGCATACATATTAGCGAGTGAGTAATTATCACAACAAGACATATGCCTGTGCCTACAGACACGAAGGCAGACTCATTTACAATATCATATTGTAGAATGTATTCTTAATATATTCATTAAATACTCGTAAGTACATGTATAAATTCTTCTTATGGGTGTGAGTATATTAACTCACCGTAGTAAGGCGTTATATGTTCGACAAGGAATTCTTCAACATAAAGAAGGCAGCAGCCTGAAGCAGTGTAATCAGCATAGGTGATCTGTCGGGTGCCAAATGGAGTGGAGATCTTGACATATGAACCGATGAGCTGAGACCTCAGCCATGTCCACTTCTCCTTGTCATTCAAAAATTTGAAGGATCTGAAGAAATCCAAAATGATGCCATTATCACCATGGCTTACAGGCGCGACTTGTTTTGGGTGCTTTTGGGGCAACACAGCCTCTTGTGAATAGAGAAAACTTGCCCATCCTCAGTAGATGAAGCAAAGAACTTGAAGTTTGTGTTGTTAGACAAAGAAGACAGTAAACTTGAAATATGTGACCACTACAGTATAGTCAACTGCAAGTTAACCAAGCTTTGAACGCGGATTCTGGACTTAGTGAAAGTTTGAAAGTTTGAAGCGAATAATGCGTATTAATTATGTTTAATTGACTAATAAATAAACATATGTATTTAAAAAAGTTTATTGATAATAAATTATATGTATAAATAAAATGTATTAATCTTAAAGTTCATAAAATATATAAAATAAGGTGGGTGTCCACCCAAATGAAATTTTCAACCATTTTGCCCAATTTATTTACTTTATTGCTTAAACTTTCTTGTTGTTTCCAACATGATCGTTGACCAACGAAAGAAATATACAATTTTATACTGCCTGTGAGAGCTTGGAATATAGAAATGTGTATATCCATTAGTTCAGAAACCCTAACTTATATACAAGAGCGAGTGGTCCAGATTGAATCCAATCCGACGGCTATCAAAATCCACTACGCTAATAATAGTATGTGCACATGCAGCCGTACACGTGGATCTTACATCATCCCCTCCTCTCGGAAGGGTGTAAGTTGGTTAGGGTTCTCTTGTAGACGGGCCCGGATCTGGAGGAACATCAGGAGGAGGCACTGGTGGATCTGTAGGTGGCACAACTTGTTCCCGTTGCACAAAATGCTTCAACCGTTACATGTACAATCTCCGGAGGATCGGGTTGAATGTCGTGCCGAACCTCATAAACCTGTGGCCCTACTTGCCGTAGCACTCGATACGGTCCTTTCCACTGAGGAAGGAGACTCTTAGCTAAACCACGTACCGTAAGCTTGGGAAAACGAACCAACACCAGTTCATCAACCTTGTACTCCGTAGGAGGACGATGATGCGAGTTGTAGCGTTGTTGTTGTCCTACTTGTACGCGGCCCAAGTGTTCTGCTGACTCCGCACGAACCAATGGAAGAATGCTCGTCAGATACCGATCCCACGACCTAGCATCAGCAGCTCCGGTAACCGAGAGGCAAACCCAACTCCGTTGGCAACACCGGGTCATGACCATACAAAGCTTATATGGGGAAGTACCAATGGAACTTTGAACTCCAGTGACATAAGCATATCGGAGAGACGGCAGATAACCATCCCAATCTGAATGTTGAAAGTTCACATACTTCGCGATCATCCCCTTGAAGGTTCTGACGAGCCGTTCCACTAAACCATCTGTCTGAGGATGATAAGCACTTGTGAAAGTGTGGCGTATCCCTATCGAGATGTCAAAACATGAAATGCCTCAGCCATAAATGCAGGACCATTATCCGAGAGAATTCGCTCCGGACAAGAATGCTGAAACACGACCCGATTCAGGAGAAACTGACCAACAGCAGAAGCAGTCGCACTAGCAAGAGCACCAACTTCTACCCAACGAGTTAGGTAATCAGAAGCAATAATAACGTACTCGTTACCAGCAGTTGACCGCGGAAAAGGTCCCATCAAATCAAATGCCACCAATTCAAACGGACGAGAAACTGCAATTGACTCCAACCGTCCTTCCGAAGCACATGGGGGAGTATTGCGAGCTTGGCACCACACACAGCTACGCACATACCGAATCACATCTCCTCGCAACTCCGGCCAATAGAAAGATCTGCGCAGCTTCTCCATCACCCGACGATGTCCCATGTGCCCGCCAAGAATAGGAGAGTCATGGTAAGCATGGAGGAAGCGTGGAATGAAGATTGAAGGCACCACCAACCGCAAAGGATCATCTGGATCAGTCCCCACAAAATAAAGAAGGTCATCCTGAAGGCGATACTGTGAATGTAAATGCCTGAAAGGCAAGTCATCAGCAAGTGATGCAGGATTCTCAAACCCATCACGAAGCCTTCGAATCCACGGCTCAACCTTTTGAGCTTCCCGAACCTCATCCAAAGACGGCAAATCTAACTCTGCATTCTGCGGACACTGAACGTCAAGCACAGCAACTGCTGATGGTACGGAATCTTCATCCAAAAAGTCCACTGAAGCTGGAACAACTGGTTCCTCTGGGGCAACAGAAGAGAGAGAAGGTGGAAGAGGAGCCCGAGAAAGAGCATCAGCATCAGCCATGGAACTCCCTGGACGATGAACAACTTCAAAGTCGTAAATTTGAAGTTTCAAGGCCCACCGAGCAGTACGCCCAATCAAATTCTTCGCTTCAACAACGAAGTGACTGCTGCATGATCGCCTTCCAACAACGTCCGCGAACCATGCAAGTAGGCATGGAGCTTCTCAAAACCCCAAACTGCTGCTAGACACTCCTTTTCAGTCGTGGAGTAATTCACCTCTGCTGGCTGCAATGTACGGCTGATGTACGCAATGGGATGTCGTTGGCCAGGAACACTCGTACTCTCCTGCATCAATACCCCCGAGGCCGATGTCAGAAGCATCTACACGCAAGATGAAAGGACGGGTGTAATCCGGGTACGCCAAAACTGGAGGAGTCGTCAACAACTCTTTGAGATCTGCAAATGCCTGCTTGCAATCCTTAGACCAAACAAAAGAAGTCATTGACGATTTCAACAACGCGCGCAACGGTGCAGTACGATCTGAAAGATGATCCACAAAACGACCCAGATATTGTACCTTGCCAAGAAAGCGTTGCACATCATTCACACACTTTGGCGTAGGGAACTTCAAAACTGCAACTAGTTTGTCAGGATCGACTTGCAAACCTTCACGTGAAATGCGATAACCCAGATAAGTGGTGTCCTTTGATCCAAACACACACTTAGATGGCTTCAACTTCAAACCAACTTCCCGCAGTCGATCCAAAACCTTACGTACATCACCGACATGCTCCTCCCACGTTCCATCCGAATGGATCAAAACATCATCGATGAAATCGGCAGTCACCTCCGGCATGTCGCAAAGAACCTCGTCCATCATACGCTGGAAAGTTGCTGGAGCATTGCTCAAACCGAAAGGCATCACCAAGAACTCGTACAGGCCAAATGGTGTCCGAAAAGCAGTCTTGGGAATGTCCATGTCAGCCATCGGAACTTGCCAATATCCAGATGCGAGATCTAACTTGGTGAACCAACGGCTCCGCCCCAGTCGATCCAAAAGGTCTGCAGTATGAGGAAGTGGGTACACATCTGAGACGGTTACCTCATTTAACGGGCGATAGTCAATGCAGAATCGAACGCTCCCATCAGGCTTCGTCACAAGGTGAGGTTCGCACGCCCAAGGACTTCGAGACTTCCGGATAACACCCTTCTCCAACATCTCTTTGACATTCGCTCGTAAGATCTTGAGCTCCTTTGGTGACCGACGCCGAACAGGTACCTTGATTGGCCTAGCTTCTCCAGTTGGAATAGGGTGGCGTGTCGCAATCTTGGCCCCAGATGACAAGTCGAAGTTGAAAAGATCAGCATACTCCTTCTTGAGTTGATCAACAACTACAGCACGACGATCATCTGATGGATCCAAGAAAAAAGGAAGAGCATGAAGGGAAAATGGTTGGAAAAGGGGTGAGACAAAAGTGATGGAAGCAGAGGTGGAAGCAGATGGACGAAGTGGAATAGAAGTAAGAGGAATGGAAGAAAGACGAGGGAGAGTCAAACAAGGGGGAGACTTTTCAAAGTCACACTTGGCATGATTGCGAGTTAACCAATCCATACCAAGAATAAGGTGAAAAGCTTGACTCGGCACCACCCGCAAAGATTGAAGCTCGAGCTCACATCACACGAACAACAATGTCCACTTCATCCGCGAACAAGCATGAGTATGTCCGTTGCCGTACAGAATGAAGACTGGTTCTACCGCACGACGCAAATGAAGGCTGCAACGTGTAGCAACAGATTGAGAAACAGAGGACAAACTTGAACCTGTATCCACCAACACTGAAAGGAAAACAGGACGTGGCGTGTGATTAAAACGAGCTTGAAAAGTGAAAACCGGATGATTTGGTGCCGAGTGAACCCCTTGATGATACTCCCGAAAGAAAGATGGAGGGGTCACTAATTTATTCGCACGAGGACCCTCCTCTACTCGTGCGATTCGTCGTTTCCCGGAAGATCCACCGCATCACAACCTTCCACTGCAGCAGCACCAACCGGACGTTGTTGACGCCATGGCCTCCATCCTGGAAATGGGGGACGCCAATCGGGAAACCGTTGACAGCGCCGATACGTGTGTCCAACCTCATCACGAACTGCACGTCCACGTCCTCGTCCACGGGCCCACCTTGTGCTGGTACCGAGTGGCAACAGCCTCAACCATCGGAGCAGGTCCATCCCCAACATGAAGAGGAACGAGAGCACGTGAAGGCGCAAGTGGGAGAGGTGACGACTCATATCGTTGTGCCAGCCTCAAAGCATCATCAAGAGTACTGGAGCTAGTGCATGCACAAGCCCCACAAGGTCTTGACGAAGTGCTGGCCACAACATACCTAACTTGATGCGTTCCGACATGTTAGGTTCTGCACGCAGCAAAAGGCTTCGAAAGCGAACACCAAACTGCATCACCGACTCAGATGGCTCCTGACGAATACGATGCAACTGCTGAAAAGCATCATCACAGTCGTCCGCATGCCCAAATGCACGTTTGAAGATCTCTGGAAGAATATTCCAATCTCCACGAGTTGCAACGTCCAGACCATTGTACCACTGCAACGCCGTCCCTTGAAGACAAGTAGGAAACTCGCGCAAACACTGAGCACCGTCCCACGAATGATATGTGGCAACCACAATGAAGTGGTCAAACCAATGGTACACATCATCTCCAGGATTTCCGCGAAAGAAATCCGGCCGGACACGGGGGTTTGCAACAGTAGGAGGAGTACCCTGGACTGTGAATGCTGCCATCAACTGAGAATGATTGTTCAGTTGCACACGCATGGCATCCAACAACTGCATGAGTAACTGCTCCACAGACAAGGGATTTGCCTGTTGTGGATTCATGGACGAAAAGAGACAAAATCCACAAGAAAGAATAGATCTAGACAATGGAAAAGCTAGACCTAAGAAGACAAAGAAAAAAAAAAGACACAAATCCGAGCACTCCGTAGGGACAATTAGAGGTGCCCCTCACCTCCACCAATGTGAGAGCTCGGAATATAGAAATGTGTATATCCATTAGTTCAGAAACCCTAACTTATATACAAGAGCGAGTGGTCCAGATTGAATCCAATCCGACGGCTATCAAAATCCACTACGCTAATAATAGTATGTGCACATGCAGCCGTACACGTGGATCTTACATGCCGAACTTAGTTTGAATCGGTCAATTCTCTGCGTCGTGAATTCCAACTTTGATTGTAGTTTGAGATACGGCTGAGTGTGGAAAATCTCAAGTGCTCGAGATGGATGTTGCTTTGGAAGAATTTGAGCGTGTCTACAAGCAAAGCAAGGGACGAGTTATACTTTAAAAGATGTCTGGATATGCCAATCTGGGCGATCATGGGTCCTTCTGGTTTTGGCAAGTCCACCTTGCTTGATTCGCTTGCAGGTACAGTTTTCGGAACTCAAGTTCTTTGCATACTATGTTACAGTCTATGTAACCATGCTCTCTCTCTCTCTGCATTATCAATGAATCAATATATCTTATAACAACAGGTAGATTGTCAAAGAATGCCACTCGACAAGTGTTTATGTGAATGGGTACTTACAAGCAAGTCTGAGGCATGGAATTGCGGTAAGAATATATAATCCTCGGTTGTAGAGTGACTAGAGTCAACTTAGTTTTAAAATCTATGCAGGCATATGTAACACAACAGGATACACTCATAGGAACGCTTACTGTGTTGGAAACAATGTGTTACTTAGCAAATCTCCTCCTTCCTCGCAGTTATTCACATAAAGAGAAGATGGAGGTGGTTGATGATGTGATATATGAGATGGGTTTGGAATGTTGAGATATCCAGCGTGGAGTCCAAGTTGGAAGAACAGTTATATATAGTTTAGGCCATATATACTTATGGAGAACTACTATATATAGTTATAAAAGAAAACTATATAAATAATATTCAGAAATACAAAAACATAGGTTAGTTGATATTCGGCTCGGCTCGTGCTTTAACACATTTTCACAACATGGTATCAGAACCAAGAACAACAGCAATTCAAGGGTCATAGGAAGCAGCAATTGCAGTTCGTGGAACATTATATCCTCAAGAATAGTTAGTCAGTGACAGACATACTTGAGAACATGACGACAAGTCACAAATCAATTCCAATTCCAGTTTTTGATGGGCACAACTTTGAGAACTGGTAGCGGGAAATCTCGTTTGTTATAATGTGTGACAATTGTTTACAAATTGCAAATGGTAGTGAGGTGAAACCTCAGACGAACCCAGAAGATTGGCAGGTTTGACATGATAAAGCGTTGGCACTAATGGGGATTGGGCTTGGTAGGCATCACCACCATCACCTGGATCTAAGCAAGTCAGCTTCTGAGAATTGGACAGAGTTGAAGGCAATTTTTGGCAATTAGGCACGAAAGGAGAGATCTACCGAGAGTTTAACTCTTTCTGTTTGAACAGATACACCAAAATCTTGTGATCTGTAAACACTTTGAAATTTGCACCATAAAGATAGTGCCTCTAAATTCATAATGCATTAATAATAACCAATAGTTCTTGCTCATATGTTGAGTACTGTTGCTCTATAGGATTCAAGTATGACTCTTATAAGTAATAGGCATTCTCTCTTGCATAAGTACAGCTCCAATGGCCACTCCACTTGCATCACACGATACCTCATAAGGCTTAGAGGGATCTACAATACATAAAACTGGTGCATGTACCAAAGCTTGTTTCAAAACTTGGAAACTGCTCTCTTCTAAAGCACTCCATGCAAAGGGAACGTCCTTCCTTAGCAACCTAGTTAATGGAGAAGCTTTCTTGGCATAATCCTTGACATACTGCCGATAATAACTAGCCATGCCCAAGAAACTCCGTAACTCTTGTACATTGCTAGGAATTGGCCATTGCTCCACTCAACTCATCCCAAGGATGAGGTCCACACACACTAGCTCCGTAAGAAAGAAAGTCTCCATCAGCTGGGTTTTGCCAACCTCTAGTTGTAACTTCTCCACACAAGCAATTTAGCTCTGTGTGACAATTGAGCCATTGAGGCATAATCTTCGTGCAACTCCACTAGCTGGGTTTTGCCACCTATAGCTGTAACTCCTCTACACAAGCACTGTAGCTCTGTGTGATAGTTGAGCCCTCAATCTCGTATTGAAGCACAGTCTTTGTGCAACTCCACTAGCTAGGTTTTGCCAACCTCTAGCTGTAACTCCTCCACACAAGCATTATAGCTCTGTGTGATAGCTGAGCCCTCAAATTTGTATTGAGGCACAGTCTTTGTGCAGCTCCACCAGTTGGGTTTTGCCAACCTTTAGCTGTAACTCCTCCACACAAGCACTTCTGCTCTGTGTGACATCTGAGCCCTCAATCTCGTATTGAGGCACAGTCTTTGTGCAACTCCACCAACTAGGTTTTGCTAACCTCCAACTGTAACTCTTCCACACAAGCACTGTAGCTCTGTGTGATAGCTGAGCCCTCAATCTCGTATTGAGGCATAGTCTTCATGCAGCTCCACCAGCTGGGTTTTGTTAACCTCTAGTTGTAACTCCTCCACATAAGCACTATAGCTCTATGTGATAACTGAGCCCTCAAATTTATATTGAGGCACAATCTTCGTGGGCAAGCTGCACTCTTTCACTAACTTTGTTGACACAAAGTTATTGCTACTCCTGCTATCCATAAAGACTCGCACTGGACGCTCACCAAGTTGTCCCTCCACCACAATAGCACGTGTATGTGGCTCCTCTCATGCCATGCAGTTTACGTGTTGAGCAAGAACAAACAAAAATTTACCTTGTGATTTAGAGAAGTCTCTTTTATGCTCCTCTCCACGCTCCATCTCCTAAAGCTTTTTAGGCGTCTACTTGTCCTTGCCATCAATGAAACCCTTCCTTGGACAATTTGCCTTTCAGTGTCCAACATCTCCACACAGATGGTATTATCCTCTCCTTCCCACCAGGCACTCATCTCGAACCTTCCTCCGATATCAATTATTAGGCACCACTATGTACAAATTAGAGACCCTCACAAAACCACCCGACCTTCCCGAATTGTTTCTAGTCTCTACACGCTGCTCTCCAAAAAAGGCTTCCAATATATTAGGGTGTTCTCTTAAATCTAGGTATATCTTTTTATGAATATTCTGGCTTATACCTTTTTGAGGAATATTATTTGATTAGTTATATGGGTCATAACAATAGCTGAATTATTGTGTGCTATGTGATTTTAAATATGATTATTAATAATAATGCAGCTACATCCTAATTATTAATGTCTTAATGGTACATATTGGTATATGTACATTTAATATTAATATTATCTTGATGTAGGAATCATATCCTAATAGTAATAGCCACTATAAATTTTGTGATAATAAGGATAATAAGAATGATAGTGAGGTAGTATAGTTATGCTTTCAAATTTATTGTGCCATGTGTAATAACCACATTAACAATGTTAAGTGATGTTCTAGTGTTATCATGATGTCATAATTAGTGAAAAAACTGATACGAGGATAAGTATGGTTTAGTCAAGTGATATTTTAGTATTATTGTGATAAGTGGTAGTAGTGAAGATAAGTATGGCTTAATCAGAAGAATGAAGTGTTACGCAAGTATATGTTAATATTCACAAAACATAGTCAAATTATAAATCTTAGTGCAACAGTGATAACGAGATAAAAGAAGAAGAATAATAGTAATGGAATTAACACATAGTATCACAATTAAACTAGTGATATTAGCACACAATATTATAGTACATAATAAGAAATAAAGAAATACATAGTATTGTTGGATTGTGCCTAGTGAGAAATAAAGAAATTAAAATTATGAATAGTAATAATATAAATACGAGACTTTTATTTACTTTTTATATTATGAAATTATTTACTTAAATTAATGGTGTTTCGTACTTTCAACTTACTATATTCTTTCACACAATTTAATTTCTTTTAAATAATTCCATCCTTACCCTCACTTCCATTATATATACTACTCTTAGTATAAAATTCCAATATGACCGTTTATATCTTATTATTGATCAAGTGCTCCTTACAACTATTCATATTTTAGTATAGTAATTATTTTTATTCCATATTGATATTACAATCTTCTTTTTACCGTTATAATGTACTTTTATTTTAATTCATTAAAAGAGTTACTTTATTATTTGATTAATATTTATACTTATTTTCATATTACAAGATTAAGACTTTTCCTAACATTGTGGTTTATAATTCTTACTTAATATTATAATATTACAACCCTCTCTTAATATTATGGTAATATTATCCTTATAATGGATGAAGAAGTGGACTCCTTAGATGTTTATATAATAATTAAATCTCATTTCATGATAATGACATTTCACTGAGCAAACTTATTCGTTTTTAATAGTTTTTTTTGTAAAATTTTAAAAATTTGAGAAAGTTGAATGAGTTATTGAAAATAAATTTTTTTAAATGGACACATGTAATCCATGCATGACTGACTTTGTTAATAATATATATCACTTCATAAATCACATGCAGTGTGAAATGACATTTGTTAGATATTTTATTATTTATTTAATTTAATAATTATTAAATTTTTTATTAGTTGTTTAATTAATAAGGACACATATAATACAGTCACAAGACAACCATGCCATATTCATGTTATGTATTATGGTGTAATTAATTATGTTTATATGTGCTTTTAAAAGGATAATAATTGAATTAAAATTCAAGTTAAAAATAAATTCACAAAATTAAAAATAATAATTAAATTAAAAATTCATAGTTATAAATGACAAAATACCATCAATGGCCATTTTAAATCTTAAACTTACGTGACATTGTCGAGAATATGGGCATGCATAATATATATAACATGGGTGGTTAGGGATAAATCATTAGGTTAAGGATAATAATATTTAAATTAAGGGTAAATTCATTAAAATTTGGGTTAATAAATAAACTTATCAAATTAAAAATAACAACATGGTTTATCATGTTAAAGATAACAACTAGGTTAAGAATATCAATTACATTATAAATTTAAGTTATGAATAAATTCACCATATTAAGTCACAACTGATGAATAAACTTTGAGTAAACTTAAGAGATTAAGGATAAATTTACGAAGTTAAGAATTCATAAACTCGTGAGGTTAAAAATTCATAAACTCATCGAATTAAGAATAATAACTAGATTAAGAGTTTAATTTAAAAAAAAACTCATTAAATTAAAAATAATAATTAAAGGTACATTAGTTAATAAATTATTATTAAATAGTTAAACCCACCAACAGTGGCATGTGTACTAGTTAATAAAGAATTTTTTTTTACACATTTATATTACTATTATCTTAAGTACGCACACATACAAAATGCATTTTAAAAGTGATATTTATAGTTTACGTTAATTATATATGTATATTATTTTAAATATGCCATAGTTCTCTCGTGAGTTTATTATGAGTTTATTAGTTGCTAAATAAATTCCATGGTAGAATTAAATTTATAGTTCAATTCCATATTAAGATATATACAATATATATTATAAATGAGAAATATCAATATAATTAATGGTCTTTACATCTTATGTATATGATTCAATTTCATATTAACACATTTATCTACCAAAGTGGGTTCAATTTCATGTTAAGACATTTATTATAAAAAAGATGATTTTATTTATAATAATACATTTATACTAGTCTGTTCTAGAAATTGTGTGTGTGTATTTCTAAGGCATTGATACTTGTCACGATACTATATCTTTAAGGAAGCACAAAAGTCGATAGTGAAGTGGAAAAGACCCTTTCAAAAGCTCTTTAATTCTTCAAGTTGACTATTGACCTAAAGGTAAGAAACATACACACACACATGCATCATGTACACCTACTTCAACATATGACAAAATACATAGGTATTACTCATCTTCGTAAGTGCTACAATCCATAGTTACAAACACGAACACGGAACATGAACACAAACATGAGCCTTAGATTTCAGGAATCCGACTATAGAACACGATCACGGCTCACGATGGCTCACGAATATTTTAGTGAATATTTTAAGAATATTCTAATTTTAATTTTAGAAATATGCTATTTTATTATATATAAACTACTCAAACATCCTCAACCAATCTTCAACATTGTCTCCATCTTCCTCTTCCTCTCTTGACTCAAGCTTGTCTCTGGATGAGGAATTGTCTTTAGTACTTTGTAGCTCACAAACTTGTCGTAGTCACACTTATTTTTGCAGGTTAATAACTTGCTATTGCAAGCCGTGAAAACCAAATGTTATCATGTCCACAGTAAGTCTGTTCCTCTTCTTTGAAGACACATGCTCAAAAGTGCTGAACAATCTCTCCATTGAGGATGACGAGCATGCTTAACTTAGAACTCGAATGGCCAACTTTTGAAGAGCTGAAATTTCATAACCATAGTCCTCCCACCAACGTACAACTCCCTTCTTAGTGTGATCAGCCTTAGCATCAATTGATTTAAAAATGCCTCCTATCCTCCTGTAAGTTAAAAATTCATCTCGTATCACCCTCTCATTGGATGTAAACATGGCCAATAGATAAGCATTCCAATCCTTCATGACTTCTCTGTTGGCATGCTTTTCATGCTCTTGAAACTCGGGGTCCAGCATATATGCCATTGAGTGCATGAGCGAGTGATACTCATGCCACTAGTTAGACATGATTTGATGAAGTTCCATGTACCTGCCATAATCCGATTGTCCTTCCTCTAAACTTGCATCCAACCTATTCATACACTCATATATTTTTCCATCGCAGGTATATCACCATTCACAAGACGAAGTAGTAGCATAACATCCTTGGACATCTCCAACATGTCCTTAACATGTTCCTAAAATGGTCATCAAAAACAGTTTCATAACTGTCTCTACCTGCTCTCGTCTTTGACTCAGGCCTTGCTTTGTATGCAGGGCATACGAACATCTGTTATAGAGCTTCTCAAAGCTCCACCAACCTCTCCATCATAATGAAGTTGTAACCAAACCTCGTATCACAATAGTGTAGCATTCGCTTGTGAGTAAACTCCACCAGCAATGCCACCATATGAGAGTGGTTCCTGATGAAGCTCACCAAAGCCTTTCCTCGCTCCAGAAGCGTTACCATCCATAGAAGTTCACCAAAGTCTTTCAAGGCATTGTTCAAGCAATGGGCAAAACATGCTGCCCATTGAATCTTTGGGTACCTCTGTTTTAGAATTGCTACTGTTGCTCTGTTCGCATTTTCCCCATCTGTTACAACCATGACAATGTTCTTTGCACCCACAATGCTAATGTCTTCTTCCCAGCAACGCAAAGTATTCTCAGCTATTGAGGAAATATCGATAGCCTTCAGAAAAGCTACCCGTCCTTGACTATATGCCACAAGCCCCATGATATGCCGATTCTCCTATCTACCCACCCATCTGCGCATATGGTTACACCCCTCTATTCCCACTTCTTCCTCATGGATGCCATCTCAACGTCAATGAATCCTTTCTCTTTCAATAGAAGCTTCTCCCAAAGATCATCATATTTTGGTGGTGCATAAGGCACACCATGCCTAGCAACTTCCTGGATCATGTTGAGGAAGTAAGGGGACCGAGCCTTCATAAATGGAATGTGTTCATTCAAGAAAAACCTTCTAATCGCCACATCAACTCAACTCTTCTGCTCTGGATCCATTGAATTTACAATATGGACTTGGCTCTGCTTGCTAAACAACGAGGAAAGGCAACCACTTCCACTTGCATGGGATAATACCACTGGCACTGAAAGTTCTACATTTGACTGTTTCTTCCCCCTTGTGCCTTTTTCAAAGTCATTAACCTTTTGCATGTTAACTAGCTCCGCCTTCTTGTTACCTGAGATAAGGGGGCAACTCACAATATCCCTGCTGCTTGGGCCATCTCCCAACAAATGAGCTCGCACACCATCAACACCACTGAGCTTGTTCATCATTGTGCAATATTTGCATGACCATAGTTTGTGGCCATGCCCCCTGCTCTCAAGCACATTTACCTCGTCCACCACTGTGAAGAAGGATGCTTTCGCCCCTGTAGTATGTTGGATTGTTGCGCCATGCTCGGCAGCAGCAGGGCAGATGAAGCGCCTCTCCTTCAATCCATGGTAAATGGAGTGGCAAAGGCGGCTATACACCACATGCATTTCTATGTTATTATTTTGATGTCCCTTCTCTCTCTCTCACACACACACATACACACAATATATTGATATTGTATTGATTATTTTTGATTATATAGCTATATATGAAAGAAATATTAAAATTTTTGAACTAATATTTAAAATTAAAATAAACTATAAACTTTTCTAATATTTAAACCAAATCTAAACCTATCACTCACAATCAGGTATTGAGCATTGCATCGCCAGAATTGGAAGTGGCAGCGGCGACAAACAAGATCGAGGAGATGGAGTCAAAATAGATTGTTGTGCGCGGATGGCATCGAAATAGATTGTTGTGTGCGCCCTAACCCTAAGTTGGTGTTATGAACATAGGTCGTGATCCCAACAACCATGGCCGGGATCACGGCCCGTGTTCGTAACAGTATATACTGTTCATGAACATGGCCGTGGGAACACGACCCATGGCCATGTTCATGAAACACAGTGAATACGCTGGGATCCCGACCGTGTTCGTAACTATGCTACAATCTGAGTGTTATGGCTACCCATTCTAGTAGAGCTGAATGAAGCGAACGTGGTGGTTTTTCTTTATAGGATTGGATATGACAGCTCTCATATGCAAGCTTGATTGAAATGAAAACCTGAACATGACTCTTGAGATGATTAAAGATGAAGATAGTTATAAAAGTGGGAAGCTTCTCAGTGACATCACAGTGAACTGTTTGGGTACCACTATACAATGATATAGGTGGACTTGGAAACAAATGTCACTCACTTCGTAATATCTAGGTTTTCTTTACATATGACATATGTTTGCACATGCACGTTAAAGTCTTTGATCCACACACACAGTGGTTGGCTACATTCTTTCAGCATTTGATGCAAATCAGCTAATAATAGGAGTTGCATTTGTGACTTGCTGCAAGCTGTTCAGGAAGTGCTACTTTAATGCACGTTGTAACTAAAATGAGCATGATACATGAAAATGGGAATAAAAATAAATTACTAATTAATACTTAAGTTTTAATTATTAATTAATTATTTAATAAGTATATAATTAAGCCTTAAATATTAATTAATTAATAAATTAATCCTTCATTAATCCTTATTTAGTAAGGAATATTCCTAAAATTTTAGAATATTTATATTGTAAACATAATTTACAATATTATTAAACATAATTACAAATGAAATCATTTCCTTATCAACATGTTAATATTTAAATACTTTCTCCTTAATCATACAAAGAAATTCCTCATTTTGTCTAAGTCATCACCTCTGGATTAATCGAATCATTTTGGTCAATATCTTTATGTTGTTGCCACACCTAACACTCTCACGAATGTAGTTAGGAGTTGCCATCTTGTTAATACATAAGTTATATAAGAACAGGAGTGCATAAAGGCTTATCTAAAAACACTACGTTCCTTAAGAATAATATTGTAGAGTGTTCGATTACTCTCCTTCAGTTTTATAAAATTCAAAATCACGAGCAGGATATGTTTGATATAGGTGGATATTGCTCACAAAAGTTTTCAGATTCTTCTTTCTGAACCATGTATCAAGTAGTTCACTAGCTCATCCATGGTATTAATATCAAATATGGGTCGAAAGTGATTGGATGGATATAAGCAATGTTTGGTTTCGCATAGCCTTTTCAAGAGTCATCTACCACTAAGATATGTGCGTTCTTCATATCTTTAACTGATTGATTCCAATGAAGCCCAATTAATCTTTCATTCTTGAAGAAGTATGGCTTGCTTTCCTTTCTTATATCGTAAAATTCGAGAGGTTTATAACATATTCGCTGGTTAAAAATTCAATCTTTACGATTCACCTTTTTGCAACACTACAATGTTTCTTAAGCAAATTCAGCATCGGTGTCAAGTTGTGAATCTGCATGCATGACCAAATCCTCACAAGTGTACCCATCTCCTTAAGCTTTTGAAAGAGATGGTCCAACCCCGGGTGAAAAATGATATCATGTCAAAATTTACCATGACAAGGAATGAAATCTCCTTGTTTGATTTTTTTTTTTCTATCTTGGGCCTTTGTCATGAAGCAAAACACCATTGACATCCAACAACACAATATGACCATGGGTAACAAGGGTAGCGTTGCCTCTCGAATGCTTTGCAACTCACTTGTTTGGTCCCTTTCACATTTATCTGTTGACTATATTGTTGCCTATTCCTTTATCATTTACTTGTACATCATCCTTATAAGATTCAGATATTACAGGCGTTGAAGAAAGTATTTAGGAATTGAAGGCAATAAAAATGGTAATGCAAAAACTGAAGTGGTCCCCATGGTAAGGATGTTTTGAGCTGCATTATTATCCATTTCCTGCATGAGCTCTGTCATTCTGACATGTGGCACAAGAAATTTTTGACAAACCCCTCTCTTACCTCATGCAATGCTGAAAATCTATGTTTTCAACTGTTTCATTACATCTGCAAAATGATAGTTAGCTGGCCTTATAATTATCAAGTATATTATTTATCTTGTTAATGTGTGACCCATGTTTGAACTAAAAGCTTCTTTAATCCTTGAGAATTTATTTCTGTACAAATAAAACAAAATATACAAAAATGCCTTATGTTACACTCATTTACAACTATTCGTCACTCTAACAATTCATTAACAATTCTTCTTTGCTACCTTCTAAGTGAGGTAAAGAAGGTTTAAGCCATTTGGAAAATCGTCCAACATCTTCTGTATCTTCTGTTGATGTTTCCATGATCAATGGAGTAAGTGAATGTTCTGTACTCCTTGAGATAACTTCCGGTTTAATATCTGGTTCAAGATCGTTCTCAGACTTCGACATTGAACCAAATTCTTCATCAGAGCTATTGCACTTTTTGGGAGGGAACTTTCCTAAATACTCCTGTATGGATTTGTTGGGGTAGTGAGTTGAGAACCTCTCTATCCACTTGTTCAAGTACTCAACCATGGTCTTATTCTTTTCAATAGCAAACACACATGTATCCTGAAGGTAACACTCCTTCAAGACAGATCCCCTAGTGCAGTAATAAAAAACCCATACATGAGGACCCCTGATCAAGTTGACGATGCTCCGTGCAGCCTGACTTATAATGTTTGAATAACGTACATTGCTGAATATGTCCCTCTTAACTATTAGTGTATTAGATGGAGGTTTAGGCTCGTTGGAGTGCAAACAGATGCTTGGCCAATAATTTGGAAGTTTAAAATTGTTTGGCGCACATTCCTAACAACCAAGTGAATAACCGTATCAATAATACTTTTGCCTTCGTCTTCGCCAAGAAGAATAAACACCGTTGGACTGGATTTTATATGAACGATGTTGATCGGTGACATGAGCAAGAACAAGAAATAAATACCTAAAAACGTAGGTATCAGTTAAGTGTGCAAAAATTCAATAATAAATGCTTGCATAGCTAAGTTTCTCCACCAGATCCTCTAGTGTCCTATCTGACGAAGGATTTTTTGACACCCACCGATCCATCACGAACATTTAAAATGGTTTCCTACAAGCAGTGATGTTACCCCATAAAGTCTTCGAATCCGACAATAAACATCTATAGGGCTTGTCATGATTTGTAACATCCTCCTTTATAAGGTTCAACTTAGTTCTTCGCTGCTGAAGGACTGCCATAAGAGAAGGCATTATCGCGATGTTCTCATTTTTGGCGTTGGCATGCAATAGATTCTTGCCTAGATCTTCTGATTGGTTCACTCATTGGACAAGCATATCATCGTCTGTCACATGTAAATAGTTGCTGACCTCTTCGTATGTTGAAGCCAAGGTTCAACCCAGTTTGTGACAGTGTATTCCCAACCATTTCTTGAAGTGCATGACCGTTTTTAGCTCCATTGCCTTGAGATGAAAATGAGAGGTGGGGTTGCTATTATTAATCTGTAATTTGCCATCAACTATCAAATTAGCTAACACATCCATCTCCTCCATCATTGTTCCATTTAAAGGCTTCAACCATGTGAGTTTGAAATCGTTGTCTACATCCTTTGCAGATTGAATAGACTTAGCCTTTGCCGTCTTAGCTCCCCTTCACTTGTCTGCTTCTTCTTTAGTGTTCCTTTTGTGAACAATTCCATAATCCCCACCCATTTGGCAAAAACCTTGTTCTCGGGCAAGAAATCAACATCATCAAAAAGGATATTTCCTTCCCGCCCACTTGGGCAAAATCAACTGCTACAATTTCTTCAGCTCTCTCAAAATAAAAAAAGAGACAGATTAATATACTGGCGAGATAAATCCCATCAAGATAATTTACTTACCCAGTATTTCACACTTTGTTCTCTCATGCAGTAGCTCTTTGTGGTCACTCAAGGTTTTCCTACATGGATCGCGTGTGTTTAAACTTCTCCTATATTTTACTGTTGTAGTGGTTGGTGTTGGCAGCGTCCCATTCTGCTGATAGCTTATGGTACTACTCGGCTGTGAGATTCGGCTTAGTTAAAAACATCGATCTTTTTGTCAGCTTCTCACAGGTATGCTCAGAAAGTTTTGTTCCTATCATTCCTTTATTGTGTTCATTGAGAAGTCGTTGGGCTACCGTTATCATGTGTTGGCCACTAATAATGTAATACCTAATTGATTTTTTATTCTCTGTCTAGATGTTTGCGATTTGTTCTGATGTTGTCACCCACACTATCTCAGTGCCTTTCTTTCTTTTATAGTATGGGCACAAATAGCATTATGTGGAATGGTGTAAGAATTGTCGTTCTTCATCTTCTCCATTAGCTCAGCTACACGTTCCTAGTTGTAATTGAAGTTTGGGTTAACGTTGCAATACTTAACCCTACACTCATAAATCCTATTATCCAACATTATTTTTGTGGCTTATTGCAACATGGGATGCCACAAGTGCAGCTGACAAAATGAAAGATGATTTTCTTATGTGGTAAGAATTAACATGTGTGAGCCTCGACTGCAGCTATTTTAATATTCTCGGCACACTCTTCTAGCTCCCGAAGATTCTTAAACAAATTGAACATGTTCTATAAAAAACCTGGGACCGAGCCACCTTCTCAATTTACCTAATGATGTCGTTGTGTTCTTTTTCAATAAGAAGAGGGACGATTGCTCCACTTGTGGATGTTCTATATTATGAAGTAATATCTGTTGAGAATACACCTACTTGATGAGTATGGAGATTTTCGAAGTAGACATCTAATTGGATCCCTTGTGTAGATGGGTTTTCGTTTAGTTGAAGAAGAACTCCATGGTCGACATCATTAGTGAACACGTGAACGTCATTATACACAAGTCGATAGAACCACCCGAGGTTCTTGTCGTATCTGGTGACGATTCAAGAACGTGACATTGGATGGAACAAGGCGTATATTTCGAGCATCATCCAATCTGGTTTGCAGCTTGCCCTTGGGTGCTTAACTAGTGAATCTAGTTTCCATTGTTTTATTTATCCATGCAATGTGACAAAGGTTAGTTTGACAACAACCATGGTTGATTTAATGTACTTCCTATTTATTTTAAAATATGGCCAAGTTGATTCCAGAGTCTCCTTGCCCATCTCATCTCCTCCTCTTGTCTTTAATGTCATCTCAATTCCACATCTGAATAAAAAAATGATTAGTTCTTCAAGCACATATCCAAGTATAATAAATGCTATTTTATTTCTTACCTAGAATTTGATGACAACTCCATACTAATGACTGAATCTCTTTGTTTAATCAAACAATCTTTCTGCACAATAATACACTATGAATACAATTCATATAAAAATGCACACACACTTGTATAACCCGAATATACAAAATTAATACACTGATAAATTCACATACACCCTTCTTTGTCTCAAAGAGCAGTGGACAGGATTAAATGTATAAAGTTCACATTTGTGATAGTGCAAAAAACTAGTATCATTTGATTTTAGAACCACCACAAATGTGAACTTTGGATAGTTTTACATGGTTTATTAGCTTTTACTCAAAAGATTATAAAAAGATTATAGAAGTAGATAAAATGAGATAAAGAACTTATATATACTAATACACATATACATTAATCCCCTTTCATGCCTGATGGGCGGGATTAATCCCACCCACACTCTCATATGGATAATGGTGGTGGGCGGATTAATCTCGCCTCACATTCTTTGAGACATAAACGGTGTTGGGATTAATCCCGTCACCCCTTTCATGCTCGATGAGCGGGATTAATCCTCTCACCACCTCCACACCTCCTCGAAGATTAATCCCGCCCACTAGGCATGGGATTAATCTTGCCACCCTTTATGTCTCAATGATTGTGGGGCAGGATTAATCTTGTCGACCCTTACATACCCTTTTTGTCTCAATGATTGTGGAGCAGGATTAATCCTGCCCACCAGACATGGAAGAGTCGGCAGAATTAATCCTGCTTCACCACCATTATCCACATGAGAGTGTTGTGGGTGGGATTTATCCCGCCCACCAAGCATGAAAGGGGCGGCATGATTAATCCCACCACCTTGTAGGCAAGGCATGGGTGACAAATTTTATCCCGCCAGCCTTCACGCAGGTCATGGGTGGCGGGATTAATCTCGCCGCCCTTCAAGTAGGTCATGGGTGGCGAGATTAATCCCGCCACCCTTTGGTTAATCCCTCACACTAGGGTGATTCACACACATATATATATATGTATATATAGGAGTGTGCAAGAGATAAATAAAAAATTAAATTATACAGATACACACTCATATACATGTATATATGAGTATATATATGTAATCATGTGTGTGCGTGTGTGTGCTAAATAAATTAAATTATCTATCTCTGGCACACACACGGACACTTCTGTATATACATATACATATATATGTGTATGTGTATCTGTATAATTCAATAAAATTATATAGATACACACACACACACATATGGATATGTATATCATGTGTGTGCATGTGTGTGCTAAATTAATTAAATTATACATATGCACACACATATATATGTATATGTATATACAGGAGTGTGCGTGTGTGTGCCAGAGATAGATAAATTAATAAAATTATACAAATAACACACACACACACACACACATATATATATATTATATATGTGTATATGTATATCTATATATAGGAATGTGCGTGTGTGTGCCAAAGGATAGATAAATCAATAAATTATATAGACACACACACACACATATATATATATTATGTATTAATGTGTGTGTGCTAAATAAATTAAATTATACAGACACACACACACATGTTGTAATCTACGAGCCTGCGTTGCCCGATCTCCGTTTGGATATCGGTGCCGTCTGATATTCTAATTACCGCACGGCCCCTTAAAACTTCTTAATTAAATCCAGCGAACGGTCTGCAGCGTTTCTCCGGCGTAACTCGCCCGTCCGAACTTAGTTTTTTGGTGTTTTGTTTTTGATTCGTAGCCCTCGGCCGGATCTACGAGCCCGCGTTGTCCGATCTCCGTTTGGATATTGGCGCCGTTTGATATTCGCTAAATACCGCACGGCCCCTTAAACTTCTTAATTAAATCCGGCGAACGGTCTGCAGCGTTTCTCCCGCGTAACTCGCCCGTCCGGACTCAGTTTTTGGTGTTTTTGGTTTTATTCGTAGCCCTCGGCCGGATCTACGAGCCCACGTTGTCCGATCTCCGTTTGGATATCGGTGCTATCTGATATTCGCTAAATACTGCATGGCCCCTTAAACTTCTTAATCGAATCTGAGTGAACGGTCCGCAACGTATATACACAGGAGTGTGCGTGTGTGTGCGAAAGATACATAAATAAATTAAAATTATACAAATAACACACACACGCACACACACAACACATATATATAATATGTAAATACATAATATGTATATGTGTATGTATATACAGGAGGTGTGCGTGTGTGTGCAGAGATAGATAAATAAAATTATTATTATATAGATACACACATATAAATGTATATGTAAATACAGATAAATATATAAATTATCTATCGCATACAAATATACGTACACAGAAGCATGTGTGTGAGAGAGATATTTCACTTGTGTAAATGCACCTTCAAACCCTACTACACCGCCGCGGCATTTTGCACAGCCACGCCTTGTGAGAGAGAGAGATCTTGCACTATCGCTCTCACATTTCCACCACCGCCACGTTTCTCTCCACTGCCTTTAAACCCCTAAAAGGAATAAATTTTTATTAACCCTAAACAAATATTCTTTTATTTTATTATCATAAATCAATAAAATTATACACACACACATATATATATATATATATATATATATATACACATACATATATAGGAGTGTGCGTAAATAAATTAAAAAGAATAAAATATATATTAACCCTAAATGAATATTCTTTCATTATATTATCATAAGTGTGCGTATGTGGGTGTGTGGGTGTATCACATACCCCAAAAATATAAATCATGCAGGGGTTTAACATATTGGTAACTACGAGAGTGTTGAATTTTCATGTGCAACAATACATACATACACACATAATATACACATAGACATATGTACATAGTACATAATATTGTCACGTCAGTATATATTATGGACCATGCATGGTATGTATGTATGAAAGAAGAGAGAGTGTTAAAAAATTAATTTCGTACACATTGCATATATTAGTGTATATATTATACATACACACGTGTATACACATAGACATACATATATATTACATGTGTAAATTCAATGTGTTATATACACAGACTGAGTACATATAGATAATACATGCGTTGAACATGATGTTTTCGATAAAGAAGTAATATATCTCCCCAGTTTGGTTTAGGGTTTAAACCCAATGTAACTATGTTATTATTAATTTAATATATGTGTAAAAAAGTCTATTATTCATTAAGAATACACAAGAAAATACGCATAAAGAATTATTAATAGTCAAGTAATATAAAATCACAAATCATTCTATTAATTTGTCAATTATTTTAAAAACTTCATTTTTAAAGATGTCAATTATAATTTTCTCATACTTTAAAATTGTATGTATAACCCAATTTTAACTTAAAATGACATAATGATATTAAAACACATTTGAAAGTAATCATAGCACATAATATATATATTAGTATCAAATCTTTATACTAATATAATTAAATCCATGCAATTTTTTTTTAATTATTTAATATAAATTTACTCTAAACACTAAATTGTATAAGTCCCAGTGTAGAGTGTATGTAACTATAAATGTTTGGTTTGGGATTTAAACTCTAAATCGTAAATATAAAATTAGATGCTTTATTTATATCGTGATCCACTCATTGGATTGTGTATGTGTGTGCATATGTGTTTTTGTAAGTGCTTTTAATGCATGTGCATGTGTATATGTAAATTTTTTATTATGTTTATATATGTGTGCAAAAGAAATTGAATTAAATTGAAAATAATATTAATATACACACTATGAACATATTTTAAATTATACATAATAATATATCATTTTATCTAATATATAGTCATATATAGTTTTAATAATATATATTAATTTAATATTGATAATAAGGTTTAACATTGGAATATTCTTGAAATAATAAGAAATTAATTAAGAAAATCCCATTAATATATACAAATGTAGAATAATTATTGAAATAATTAAGAATATGTACTAATTTAATTATGATAATCAAGGTTTAATATTGGAATATTCTTAGAATAATAAGAAAATAATAAAAAATATCCCAATTATAAAGAAATGTAGATTAATTACTTGAATAATTAAGAAAATAATATTAATAAACATACTATGAACATATTTTAAATTATACATAATAATATATCATTTTATCTAATATATAGTTATATATAGTTTTAATAATATATATTACTTTAATATTGATAATAAGGTTTAACATTGGAATATTTTTAAAATAATAAGGAAATAATTGAGAAAATCCCATTAATATAAACAAATGTAGAATAATTACTGAAATAATTAGGAATATATACTAATTTAATTATGATAATCAGGTTTAATATATTGGAATATTCTTGGAATAATAAGAAAATAATAAAGAATATCCCATTAATATAAAGAAATGTAAATTAATTACTCAAATAATTAAGAAAATAATATTAATAAACACACTATGAATATAACTTTAAATGATACATAATAATATATCAATTTATTTATTGTATAAGTATATATATTTGTAATATATACTTAATAATATATATTGGAATATTAAAAATGTAGAATAATTATTAAAATTTCGTAATATTAAACAGTTTGAATCACTTGTTAATGTTAAATACATTAAATGTAATTTATAAAAATCATTGGAATTAGAGAGTATATATGTCAGAGTGTCAGTTATTTATGTTAACTCATCTTAAATTTTATTTTATTTAATTTTTAAAAATTTAAAATTTTGACATAAGTATTGTTAGTCTAACATGTAAATTTGAAAATGCATTTAATTTCCTATTCAAATTCAGATCTGGTTCTTTCTCTAAGGGGTAATTTCAGGGTTCTTTTTTTTCATTTTTGTAATTTTCTTTTTTCAGATCTTCTTTTTTTCTTAAAGTGATTACCTCAAGAGTGACATTAAATTGGGTGCATTGTTTATAAGAAAGCACGGCACCCTCAGTGCTGTTTATAAATAAATATTATAAACAAATTTAGAAATACTTATAAAGATTTACTTTTCTTACATTCTCTCTTAAAATTAAAATTTAGGGTTTATGAATCCATTAGGATATATAATCCGTTAGATATTTATCCCGTTTATACATCCTTTTTACTAAAATTCTTAATTAGCCAAGATTTTAAAGAGTTGTCGATGGGGCAGCAGGATTAATCCTACCATTTTTTTTTCGCCTTTTAGAAGAGGTGACGGGATTAATCCCACTCACAACTATTTAAAATAGGGAAGAATGGTGGGCGGGATTAATCCCGCTGCCCTTTCTAAGAGGTGAATAAGCATTGGCCAGACTAATCCTGTCACCATTCTAGGAGGCAAAAAGGGGTGGTGGGATTAATCTCGCCACCACTTCCCTGTTTTAAGATTTTGGGCGGGATTTATCTCGCCGACCAGTTTAAGAGGCATGAAAGCATTAGTGGAATTAATCCCACCACCCCTTCGAAATCTCTCTGAAATCTTAACTTTGAAGAGAGTTGTGGGAGAGATTAATCCCCCACCTCTTCTTCATCGTTGAGAGTTGTGGGCATGATTAATTTTGCCGACTCTTCCTTGTCAGAGGGAGTCGACGACAGGATTAATCCTGCCAACTCTTCCTCGTTGGAAAGGATTAATCCCGTCGGCAACTCTTCCTCATTGGAGGAAGTCATGAGCAGGATTAATCCCACTCACTATTCTATTAGGCGGGGAAGGAGTGGCGGGATTAATCCCGCCACCAGTTATATTAATCAAGTATGATAATATACTTATACATAATTATATATTATTGCACACACATATATATTAAGCACCCTCAATTCAAATTTTCTGAAAATATTGCATAAACAAATATTATAAAAAACACAATTATTTATGTGTAAGACAATATGTTTAATATTGAAGATAAAGTATGTCTTCTTTGGAACAACAAGATAGTTGGCACTGGAACTATGGAAGTTCAAGATGATAATACATCATGTCACAATATTGCCTAAGGATCTGTGTACGTATGGGTGAACACCATTTGCAAGCATGTTAAGGTTCTTGGAATGGAATTTGAAGAGGGTTCTCTTGTATTGTGGAATGTAGATGAAGCCAAAGCTGACACAGAATATGCAAAGTCATAAATAAGTAGTAGTATGAGTTCACTAGATGATGGCTTGCCTGTTGTGATGGATGAGGTGATTCTCTTTCTTCATGAGATCGAGGTTGGGAGAGGCATCATCATAGCTATAAATCCAATGGAAGCCGTATCAAAAGAAAAACTGGGGGCCTACTTCGTGGGTGTAGTTGTGACAGAGATTTTATCTAATGGCACATTGCATCCTGGATCCCTTGTGAGGTGGCGAACATTTGAATTAAACGGCAAAATGGTTCAACATATTCAAATTGAATTCTAATAATGACAACCCATAAGGACAATCCATATTGAAAGAGGTTCCTTGCATTGGTCCTATAGTAAGAAAAAGGTGATTCATGGGTTGTAGATTGCCCCTACAAGATCCAACAAGAGGGTCAAGATGAATCCTACATCTTCGGCAAGCGTTGTTAGCATTTCCACGATTGACTGCTGCAAGAAGAAGAGTTGTCAAATGGCAAACCAGAATGAAATTACCCAATGTAGACATGCCTTTTGTATGCTCACCTAAAAACAAAAGCATGAGTTTGTATATGCTGCACTAACTGGGTGTATTGATGAAATGGCTTTGGACACAGGTTATCAGAGAACATCCATGGTATTTAATAAGGTGGCCATCTGCTTCAAATCTTGGTACACTATATATGGGATCCCAAAGACCACGTTCTACCATCGAAGGGATGAGTGGCTAGATGGAACGCGCACCTCAATACATGGGAACACTTGCCTGGTCAAAACTCGCTATCACATTATGGTAGCCATAGAGATACTCAAGGCTTTTGTGGAAGCAAATGTAGACAGGATGCCTCACAAATGCCGAACCACAAATGTAGGGGTTAAGGAAAATCTCAAGGGTTTGCCTTCAATCTACACTCAATTGAAGTTATATGAACATGTGAAGAAGTGCCTTAGTTTGATGAGGCTCCAAACAATCTACACTGGTACCTTCAACAACATATGGAATACTCATTTTAAGGATGTGGAGAATGTACATCATTGAAGGCTGTAGAGGCTTGTGCAAAAACCTTGGTGGAAATCATTACCATTCAAAAGAAGATGGAAGCCCACATGATTGCACAATAAACTTGGGTCTCAATACTATACACATGCTTTCTATGTCACCCTCAATAGTGCCTTGGAAATGTCATGAAACTTCCATTTTATTGACAGGTGTGCTAACACATGGACACGGTTGTGAATCATATGGACACTTTTCACTTCCACATTGGTCTAGCGACTCCAATTTCACTATTGGGTCGTTGGCCATGTGTTTCAGAAACCTTGAAGCCCACTCACAAACAAGTCCTATCAGTGATCTCAAAGTGAAGAAACAAACACCTTCAACCTTTACTTGAGACTACTTGGGAATATGAGAGGCATTGTCAGCAGCCTGCACAAAAAACAGATGGCCCTGAGAGTTTGGTTCAGTGGAGGGATCTAGCTCAAATAGTGTACATGTGTTCAACATCAAATAAGCTTTCGTCATTTTGCTTTTACAGATGGATAATTGTGCAGGCGAGAACAAAAATAGGTAAATCATTTTACTTAAGGGTTTCTCAAGCTCATACTTACTTTTATTTTCTAGATATGTGCTAGCATACTTGTCAATGCTTGTTGCCAAAGGTGTGTTTGAGCTCAGTTTCCTTATGGTTGGTCACACTCATGAAGATATTGATGCGTTCTTCAGCAAGGTCTCCAACTCTACAAAAAGGACAAGTGCACTTACCTTACCGCATATGATGATCTTTTTAAAATTGCATCTCCAAAAAAAGTTGTGCTTTGCTTGTGACTGAGGTGCCAGACTTCAAAAAATTTCTCAAGGAGTATATAAAAGGGGAGTGATTCTTTAGTTGGTCACCTTGTGCCTACAATTCTTTTTCTCCATAAAGATGGTATACCTATTATGCAGTACAAGTTACGGCCATCAGAGCAGGAGTGGTTACCGAAAGAGGGCTTAATGCTCTTCAAAAGTGGAAGAAGATGGAAAGCCACTTCTCCCAGAAGGACAACCAGACCCTATTCCATTGAGTGCCCAGCTCAAGGAACAAGAGGTTATTATTGATGGCATCAAAAAATATGTGGCATGGGTTCAAAAATCGATGCCAAAGAATTTGATAAGGCAACTGGTTACTCAGAACTATATAAGCATGTGGTCGACTATTGGGAGACTGTTGTTCGAGAGTTAAGGGCCTACTGTCACAAGTACAGAATTGCAACACCCTTTTTGGCCTAAAACAAGGTGGCGAGAGGAGATTGAAATGACATCACTGAGCACAACGACATAGAAGCCAGTAGTGATGTGGAAGTGCAAACCCCACACTTTGTTGGACAAAGGAACCAAAAACCTAAAGCATACTTTGATTGTTGCAAGGATCTTCAAAAACTAATGATGGTTTCATTACTCCAGATGTGTCATATAATCAGCCTATTTGGATGGGTCAAATTATCGACACACCTGAAGTAATCACAAAAAATAGTATGTTAAGGTTGCATGGTTCAAACCACAAAAAAGGCGACATGAGAAGGAGAGCGAAAGATATAATGGATGCCTAGAGAAAACATGGTCTCCCAATCAAAAAGACCCAGCATGTTTTATAAATGTTAAATCCATTCGATATGGGTGGATGTCAAGAAGCGTTGATAAAGAAAAATGTATGTTTTCTGAAGCTTAAAGCAATTACAAAATTATAAAATATATATATTTAATATTCATAATTATAATAAACTCTTTAATAATAGTACCAAATTGTTTACTTAACTATATAAATTTATAAAAAGATATGGAAGATTGACTATATAGGATTTATATTATATATATATTATTACTAGTACAAATTTTTAATTAATGTTATATTTAAATATTAATATTTTAATAACAACATCAATATTTATATAATGTACCTCTTATGCTCTTTTAATTTTATATTAGGCAATATATTTAAATATATATATTATAATTAATACCTTCTACTTTTATAATGTTATTAATTTTTGTCATGAATGCTATAATTTATTAAAGATCAATTACAAAAATAGAATATTTTGTCTTCAAACATATATTCTAAAGAATATTCTTTCTTTAAACATATATTTTTCTAAAGAATATTCTTTTAATATTAGAAAATGTTAATTAAATAAGTAAAATTGTTAATTATTAAAAAATGGACTATAAACATTCCCATTTTAGTTACAACTTGCATTTTGTCACGTCTACAACCAAAACCAATTGAGCATTTTATACATATTTGTGTGTATGTGTGTATGTAAGCACATTAATTGAGGTGATTGTGAAGGAAACTACTAATTGCCCAACTATTAAACTCGTTCCTATTTAAAAAACGATTATACATGTTCAATCTCAGGCTATGTTTGCGGAACTAACAGTTCTCCTGCCAAACATACCCATTTCTTTAAAAATCCAAAGCTAGCATTTATTATCTCCATAGGAGCTGCTAGCTATGCTTGCTTCTGCTTGTAACTCACACTATATTATGTTATTATACTCTTATTCATGCTGTTCATAAACATGACTTTCTTTTGTATTAGTGCCATGCTTCCAAGTTGTTGGTGCCTGAACACTCACTCTATGTGGCTATATTTATGCTCCATGTGTCAAGTTAGGAACTAGGAAGAGAGCAAAATTTCAAGAACAAGAAGGCTTGACTCAAGAGCAAGACAGGGAGCAAGACAGGAACTAGGAACTCAGGAGCAAGACAAGACACAGGATAGGATTCAGGAGCAAGACAGGAACATGACAGGATCCGGGAGTAAGACAAGAAGGAGGCAAGGAGCAAGACACAAACAAGACAAGAACAAGAATGATTATAGAATGACTAGTGTTGATAGTAACTAATTGTACAACAATTAGGTCGGAGCTTTATGCTCACAACTCCAAGAGCTAATCTAGGCATGAGTGCTAAAAGTGGCTGCATGCATTTAAAAGTGGTTATGTGCATACAGAGGCTAAAACGAGTCCACATGTCCTCTAGGCATATCCTGTAGGCATATCTTGTAAGTATATCCTGTAGGAATATCTTGCAGGCATATCCTATATCCCATATCCTGTATCATGTATATGAAATCTTGCATCCTATATCGGGTCGTGACAACACCTTCTCCTTAAGGACGAGTTCCACGAGTTTTGGGACCTGGTTTAGCAGGATAATACTGATGGAAAGCAGCAACTTTGGAAGAAGCATGGAGTAAGTTGGATGCAGGTTCCCAAGTGCGATCGGTAGGTAAATAACCTTTCTAATCCACCAAGTATTGAAGTTGGCGGCAATGAAGACGAGAATCAAGGATGGCTGCAACTTCGTACTCAGGTTCATCATTAATGACCACAGGAGGGGGAGGAGAAGAAGCACGACCAGGAAAAAAAGAAGGATGATACGGCTCCAACAAGGAGGTGTGAAACACATGATGAAGTTTCACCATGTCACAACCCAATACAGGATGTAGGATTTTAGATACAGGATACAGGATACAGGATATGCCTACAGGATATTCCTACAGGATATGCCTATAGGATATGCCACAGGAAATGCGTAGAGGACATGTGGACTCATTTTAGCCTCTGCACATAACCACTTTTAGATGCATGTAGCCACTTTTAGCACTCATGCCTAAATTAGCTCTTGGAGTTGTGAGCATAAAAGCTCCGACCTAATTGTTGTACAATCAGTTACTATCAACACCAGTCATTCTACGATCATTCTTGTTCTTGTCTTATTCGTGTCTTGCTCCTTGCTTCCTACTCTTGTCTTGCTCTCGGATCTTGTCCTGTTCCTGTCTTGCTCCTGGATCCTGTCCCGCCTTCCTTTCCTACTCCTATTTTGCCCCCGGATCCTATCCTGTTCCTGTCTTGCTTCTGGATCCTGTCCTGTGCCTTGTCTAGCTCCTGGGTTCCTAGTTCCTGTCCTACTCCCTGTCCTGCTCCTGAGTCAAGCCTTCTTGTTCTTAAAATCTATTCTCTTCCTTGTTCCTGAATCGTGGCTTGACAGTTTGATAGTAACTCCTTTCATAGTTCTTCGTTTCCCAGCTACTTTTTTTTCCTAGATTCTTTTCCTTCGTTTTCCTCCTTTTTTCTTTCATAAATCATGGCTAATTTTGAGCACTTTCAACGCGAGCACCAAATGTTGCTTCATGAGCTAGCCACCTTGTGCCAAGTGGTCACTGATCTGCAAGGTTTCACCAATGCGGCGCATGCAGCTGTTGATGCATCCTCCAAGGCTGCTGCGCAGGCTCTCTCTCAGGCATCAGTGGTCCCCTCTTCATCGACCTTTTCTTTAGAGCCGAAGATCAGCATGCCAGAAACATTCAGTGGCAATCATGTCGATTTTCAAGGTTTCCTAAATCAGATCCGGCTCTTGATCCGCATGCAACCACACTACTCGACTGATGAACAAAAGGTTGGCCTTTTGGCATCCCTACTAAGTGGATCTCCACAGGCTTGGGTTGCCCCCTTGCTGGAGCATGACGACCCATTGATGGAAGACTTTGAAGGTTTCGTGACTGCCTTTGAAGGTTTCGTGACTGCCTTTGAAGCTGCTTTGGAGATCCTGATAAGTACCGTTCTGCATGCACGAAATTACGAAAGCTCACAAGGATCCCGACCAGCTTCCGTTATGCATCCGAATTTCAGCAACTTTGCACGAACATTCCATGGGACGAGACTGCATTGATTAACACTTCCGTTTTGGGTTGAGGGATGACGTGAAGGACCTTCTCCTTACGTTACCGGATGCCCAAACATTAGCGGAGATCATGCAACAGCCGTTCGCTGCGACAACCGTTTGTTCGAGCGTCGTCAGGAAAATCCCGTCAACAGTTCCTGCAAACCAATCCTGCAGCTGTGGTACATGTTCCTGCACACCTTCTGGAGTAGTTCCTATGGAGGTTGAGAAATCCAAGCGTGGCCCTTTCCGTTGCTGAGAAGCAACGTCGCCAGTGAGAACTATGCTTGTATTATGGTGAAGCAGGACACAAGGTGGCAATGTCCTATTAAAGCCAGGAAGTTCAAGACGTGTGAAGTTGAAGCTGAAGTTCAGTCGGAAAACTTCAATGTTCACTTCGTTAGGAGCCGAAGTTGGACGTAGGTGCAGGCTCCATTGGTGCTGCTCATACCATTCCATCACTCAAGTTTCCTGTACACATTCATCTCAATAATCGAGAGCTCAAGGAGTTTGCCCTGTTAGACACTGGTGCAAATGCATGCTTCATGGATGACACTTTTGCAACTCAACATGGCATTCCGGTGGTGAAGTTGAAGCGTGCAGTTCCTGTAGAGGTGGCCGATGGTCGTCTGATTGCTTCTGGCGCAGTTACCCATGCTACCAAACCTCTCTCTTGCAGTCATGGCGCATTCAACTGTTCAATTTCCTTCAACTTGATCAAGACTCGGTCGACTCCCATCATTTTGGGCATGCCATGGTTCGTTGTTGCAAATCCAGATCGACTGGAGGTCTAGGACGCTCACGTTTTCCTCTCCGCAGCCAGGATCAATCCTGTACCTTCCTGTGTGCAGATACATCCTTAGTGTCTGAGGCAGTACAAGCTACAGGATTGACCGTGCCTGTTCCTGTATCAGTGTTGAAGGTCCTCCTACAGGATCCACCTCCTATTGGTTCGTCAGCACACTCACAAGTTCTCCTCACTCCTGTGCATCCACGGACTTCTGTACAGGATTCTTCCAATCCTGTACACTTCAACATCCACACATGTTTTCCCAATCCTGCCTCTTTTCATTACTCTTCTTCTGTTCCACCCCCAAGATCCTTCCTCTTTTTCAATCACAGCTCCCTCCTTCTCCTCTTCGAGTTCTTACCACTACCATGCATGAACTTGCCACTGATCCTGCTCCTTTTTCTTTTTGCCTTCCAAGTAACTCCTACGTCCTCTTCTACCTTTCCTGTATCTGACTCCCTGTTTTTCAATCTCCTTCTCCTGTTCCTTCTTCTCCTCTCCTCCTTCTTCCCTCCATCCAAGTATCACTCCTTTCAGGATTTTTTACAAGCACAAGGCTGCAGTTCTGTTCACAGGTCCTACGATGTCCTATTGATCTTGCGGAAGGAAAGACTCCACCGTTCGGACCGATTTATGCACTGTCACCTACAGAATTGGAGGTTCTTCGTCAGTACATCGAGGAAACTTGGCATCCGGCTTCATTCGTCACTCAAAGTCCCCTGCAGGAGCACCTATCTTCTTTGTCAAGAAGAAAGATGGGAGTTTACGTTTGGTTGTGGACTACAGGGTTTGAATCAAGTCACCATTCGGAACCGGTACCCGTTGCCATTGATCCCGGAACTTCTCGATCGGCTTAACGAGGAGCAAAGGTGTTCACGAAGATTGACTTACGAGGGGCTACAATCTTGTACGGATTCGTCCAGGCATGAGTGGAAGACTGCCTTTCGTACAAGGTATGGACACTTCGAGTACACGGTGATGCCTTTCGGCCTTACCAATGCCCCAGCCGTGTTCCAACACATGGTGAACGACATCTTTCGTGACTTCTTGGACCAGTTTGTGGTGATCTACCTCGACGACATTTTGATTTTCTCCAAGGACCAGGCGGCACATGACAAGCATGTACGATAGTTCTACAGGGCTTCGCGAGCATGGCCTGTATGCGAAGTTGGAGAAGTGTTTTTTCGACAGGGATTCTGTGGAGTTCTTGGGCTACATCGTCTCTCCTGCTGGCGTTTCCATGGACATGCACAAGGTGAAGACATCGTGGAGTGGGAGAGGCCCAAGTCTGTACGAGATGTACAATGTTTCCTTGGCTTTGCAAACTTCTACAGGCGTTCATACAGGACTTCTCCAAGCGTGTACTTCCACTCACGGAACTCACCAAGCGCACAGAGTGTTCTCTTGGTCCGACAAGGCGAACATGCATTCACAACACTCAAGGACGCCTTCACGACAGCTCCGATTTTAGCACATCCTGATCCTTCTCGTCCTTCTTCGTTGAAGCAGATGCCTCGGATTTTGCAGTAGGATCTGTTCTATCACAAGTTGGAGAAGACAAGTTGCTTCATCCTGTAGCTTTTCACTCTCGTAAGTTCCTTTCGGCGGAGATCAATTACGAGATTCATGACAAGGAACTCAAGGCCATTGTGGCGCATGTTTTGGAAGGTGCTGCACATCCTGTACAAGTTCTTACGGATCACAAGAACCTGGAGTATTTTCAAACGGCTCGAGTTCTCAGTCGGCGACAGGCTAGGTGGGCGGAGTTCCTATCACGTTTTGATTTCGTCATCTACAGGCCTGGTTTTCGAAATGGCAAGGCGGACGCATTGTCTAGGCGCTCTTACCTTGCACCGACCCCGGCGATCCTGCATATGACTGTCAAAGCAAGTGTTGTTGGGTCCTGATCGATTCGGCTTGCGCACTACAGTTCATCAGGCTCCAGCAATTCACACTCCTACAGGACATCCGTTCAGTTGGCTACAGACGACTTGGCAAGAATGTGTTTTCACACATTAGTCCTGACATCGCAAGTTCCTCTTCCTCCAGTTCCCGTTCAGACTACAAGTTGTTCCCATACAGGATGGACTCCTGTAGGGAAGGTCTCCTGTACGTTCCTGTTGGTTTTCAGGACTCGTGTGGTACAGGATTGTCATGATACCCCGGCTACAGGACATTTTGGTGTGGCCAAGACAGTGAGTTGGTGACTCGCAACTATTGGTGGCCTGGGTTGCGAGGTTTTGTGGAAAGTTTGTACGGAGTTGTGACACCTAATAGGTCGAAGATGCCTCGTCATGCACCTTGGTCTTCTTCGTCCTCTTCCTGTTCCTTCTGCTCCTTGGAGATCCATTTCTATGGATTTCCTCACAGATCTTCCTCCTTCGTGGATTTGATGCAGTTCTTGTGGTGGTTGACCGTTTCACCAAACAGGCTCATTTCCTACCCTGCAACAAGACTGCTACAGGTCAGACAACTGCTGAGTTGGTGATCCGTGAAGTGTTCCGACATCATGGTCTTCCTGAGAGCATTGTTTCCGATCGAGGCCCAATTCATGTCCAAGTTTTGGCGAGAGCTTCTTCAGTCTACAGGTTAAAGCGGATTTTCTTCAGGATATCATCCACAAACTGATGGGCAGTCAGAACGCACGATTCAGACCTTGGAGCAATATCTTTGCTGCTTCATCAGTTACCAACAGGACAACTGGTTGGACCTTCTTCCAATGGCAGTTTGCCTACAACAACTCCGTTCACGCATCTACAGGCCAGACACCTTTCTTTGCTCTTACAGGCTACCATCCACGTTTTGACTTTGCTCCTCCTGCTTCTCCTTCTTCCGCTCCTGCAGTACAGGATCGTCTAGCATCTTCGTCAGGTACAGGATGATCTCCGGGTTCATCTTCAGCAGGCACAGGAATGATACAAGCAGCATGCTGATGCTCATGTCAGTCACCACCTGCATACAAGATTGGTGATCTCGTGTGGCTTCTTCGTCGACATATTCGCACCAACAGGCCTTCTTCTAAGTTGGATTTTCAACGATTGGGCCCTTACAGGATTGTGGCGGAGGTCAATCCTGTAGCTTTCCGACTCGAGTTACCATCTACGGTGAAACTTCATCCTGTGTTTCACACTCTTTGTTGGAGCCGTATCATCCTTCTTCTCTTCTGGTCGTGCTTCTTCTCCTCCCCTCCTGTGGTCATTGACGGTGAACCTGAGTACGAAGTTGCAGCCATCCTTGATTCTCGTCTTCATCGCCGCCAACTTCAATACTTGGTGGATTGGAAAGGTTATTTGCCTACCGATCGCACTTGGGAACCTGCATCCAACTTACTCCATGCTTTTCCAAAGTTGCTGCCTTCCATCGGCATTATCCTGCTAAACCAGGTCCCAAGACTCGTGGAACTCGTCCTTTAGGAGGAGGTGCTGTCATGACCCGATACAGGATACAGATTCACAGGATACAGGATACAGGATATGCCTGCAGATATTTACAGGATATACCTACAGGATGCCTACAGGATATGCCACAGGATATGCCTACAAGATATGCCACAGATATGCCTAGAGGACATGTGGACTCGTTTTAGCCTCTGTATGCACATAACCACTTTTAGATGCACGCAGCCACTTTTAGCACTTATGCCTATATTAGCTCTTGGAGTTGTGAACATAAAAGCTCCAACCTAATTGTTGTATAATCAATTATTATCAAACTAGTCTTTCTACGATCACTCTTGTCTTGTCTTGTTCTTGTCTTGTTTGTGTCTTGCTCCTTGCCTCCTGCTCTTGTCTTGCTCCTGGTTCCTAGCTTGCTCCTGTCTTCTCCTGGATCCTATCCTGTTCCTGTCTTGTTCTTGAATCCTGTCCTGCGCCTTCCTGTCCTGCTCCTGTTTTGCTCCCGGATCCTATCCTGTTCCTGTCTTGCTCCTGGATCATGTCCTGCACCTTGTCTTGCTCTTGAGTTCTTAGTTCCTGTCCTGCTCCTGAGTCAAGCCTTCTTGTTCTTGGAACCCTGCTCTCTTCCTAGTTCCTGGATCGTGGCTTGACACACGCGTCTTGAACTTCCTGGCTTTAATAGGACATTCTGCCACCTTATGTCCTGCTTCACCACAATACAAGCATAGGTTCTCATTGCGGCGATGTTGCTTCTCAGCAGCGGAAAGAGAGCCATGCTTGGATTTCTCAACCTCCATAGGAACTACTCCAGAAGGTGGTGTAGGAACATGTACCACAGCTGCAAGATTGGTTTGCAGGAACTGCTGACGGGATCTTTCCTGACGACGCTTGAACAAACGGTTGTCGCAGCGAACGGCTTGTTGCATGATCTCTTCTAATGTTTGGGCATCGGTAACATAAGAAGAAGGTCCTTCACGTCATCCCTCAACCCAAAACGGAAGTGTTTAATCAATGCAGTCTCGTCCCATGGAATGTTCGTGCAAAGTTGCTGAAATTCAGATGCATAGACGGAAGCTGGTTGGGATCCTTGAGTGAGCTTTGTAATTTCGTGCATGTAGAACGGTACTTATCAGATCTCTAAAACAGGCTTTCAAAGGCAGTCACGAAACCTTCAAAGTCTTCCATCAATGGGTTGTCATGCTCCAGCAAGGGGGCAACCCAAGCCTGTGGAGATCCACTTAGTAGGGATGCCAAAAGGCCAACCTTTTGTTCATCAGTCGAGTAGTGGTGTGGTTGCATGCGGATCAAGAGCCGGATCTGATTTAGGAAACCTTGAAAATCGACATGATTGCCACTGAACGTTTCTGACATGTTGATCTTCGGCTCTGAAGAAAAGGTTGATGAAGAGGGGACCACTGATGCTTGAGAGAGAGCCTGCGCAGCAGCCTTGGAGGATGCATCAACAGCTGCATGCGCCGCATTGATGGAACTTTGCAGATCGGTGACCACTTGGCACAAGGTGGCTAGCTCATGAAGCAACATTTGGTGCTCGCATTGAAAGTGCTCAAAATTAGCCATGATTATGAAAGAAAAAGGAGGAAAACGAAGGAAAAGAATCAAGGAAAAAAAAAAGCAACTGGAAACGGAGAGCTATGAAAGGAGTTACTATCAAACTGTTAAGCCACGATCCAGGAACCAAGAAGAGAGCAAGATTTCAAGAACAAGAAGGCTTGACTCAAGAGCAAGACAGGAACTAGAAACTCGGGAGCAAGACAAGGCGCAGATAGGATCTAGGAGCAAATAGGAACATGACAAGATCCGAGAGCAAGATAAGAGCAGGAGGTAAGGAGCAAGACACAAACAAACAAGAACAAAAGAATGATCGTAGAATGACTGGCGTTGGTTAGTAACTGATTGTACAACAATTAGGTCGGAGCTTTTATGTTCACAACTCCAAGAGCTAATCTAGGCATGAGTGCTAAAAGTGGTTGCATGCATCTAAAAGTGGTTATGTGCATGCAGAGGCTAAAACGAGTCCACATGTCCTCTAGACATATCCTGTGGCATATCCTATAGGAATATCCTGCAAGCATATCCTATATCCCGTATCTTATATCCTGTATTTGAAATCCTGCATCCTGTATCGGGTCATGACACCATGTGCATGCCAAAGTGTGTGTGGACATATTCAGTGTTAAGTTAAGATTTTTTGAAGTCTAAAACATAGTTGTGGTGCCACCGTCAACTTGTAACAAGGGTCGTGCGAAATATAGAGAATACAAGATAAAAACAAATCAGACTTCAGAAGGTTAGAATAGGATAAGAATGGATTGGTATGTAGCAGGTAGTAGTATTGCAGATTTCGTCACAGTAGTGAACAAAGACACAAGCAGAAAGATGTGAGAGTAAGATGAATTATGTTCACACAAGGCACATAGTACAATAAATAGTATACTCAAGATACTTTCCTAGTCCTATTCTAGTCTATTTAAATAATATACTCGGGATACTTTCCTAATCCTATTCTAGTCTATTTATCCTCGTCTTGTATTAGTAGTTATCATAACTTCCTCTCATCCTTATCCAATCAGTTAAGTAACCTCCTCCTTGCTATTATCAATAACTTTTGAATAAGTGGTATTTCGCTAAGCTTGTTAATCCATATTCTGTCTTAGTCTCCATGATAGCTCGTAATCCTATGTTCTCATTTAACTCTTGTATTTTCACAATATGTATTGTTTTTGATGTTTTTCCCATTATATGCCCAAAGAAAGAAACATAATTAAAAATCTCCTAAATGACTAACTACATCCCCCCGGACTGGAACTATTGCATCCCTCGATGCAACCTTATGATGGTCCCACCATAGCCACAAATAGAGGCTAGTTTCTTCTTGGAGTATCTGGAGTTCTTCATTTCTCAGTAGTGATGGTAGTTGTTGGGTTGAAATCCTTGAGCTTGGTAAGGACACCACGCATTTGCTCCCTGTATGCCTAAATCATATCAATTAGTACATTTTATTGCTTGTATAGTTGGCCTATGATGAAAAGTTGTCCTTCTGAATTTGCCTCACTTTGTTAGAGTTTTAACCCAAAGGGCCAACACGTGGTAACACATGGCTGCCTAGTGATCATCCGGTGTTATCACCCTGTGAGCAATGCTAAATCTTCCAAGATGATCATAAGAGTTTGACTTAGATGCCTAGTTAAACAAAGACTTAGAGTCCTACCTAAGTCCCCTAGAATGACCATCCCCCAAACCCTAAAGGATATCCTGAGTAGACTTTAGGATCCTGAGTAGACTTTAGGATCCTATCCCAATAGACCTAGACAATCTCATGCCCTAACACCACAAAGGAGATGTGTCTCACACATACCCCGTGACAAAGCTAAGGCATCATTACTTACTCCTTGAGGAATCACCCTCATCCAGGAGTACAACCCCTTTAGGGTGACAAGGGGTACCCTGAACCACAACTAACCCCTAAGGGTTTGAGTGGCCAAGTCATACCCTAGACCTAGGGTTAGTACTTAGTGAGGACACGAGTATGCGTCCTAAGTAGACACAATGTTCTGTTAAGCAAACTCCCTAAGGTTAAGTTTGGATAACCCTAAGTACATGACCTTACGAGTGCCTTACGAAAGGGCTCCTGCTAACTAGCTTAGGTTGTTCAACCCCTGAATTCCAAGGAGAACACTCCCCTAGCCAAGTGTGCTAAAGCACACTTAGTTATGAGACCTAACCTCCTTTGAGCGAATGCCCAAGGCTTAGCACCCTAGTGCGAGCACAAGCACACCTATTTGCTAGAGTATCCAACCCCTTGGCGACAAACTCATGACACAACCCCTAAGGCATGTCTCAAGCATTGTATCGTGAGACATTTAGCCCAATGTCACATCTTCATGTGACACTACCTCCCGCAATGTGGGTTATCACACCATAGCCCCTTAGATTCAAGAGTTGCACCAAGTGCCACAAACGTGGCTCTTAAATGCCAACTCTAGAACCCCTCAGTGAACCCTCAAGAACTAGGTATCGTGAACATGTTAAATAAGATCCCACACTCACAGTTGGACAAGGACACGGATGTGCCTTGCTTGGCCGTGAGTGCTGCACCTAGCTTGACATGGAGGAGGAGGCTGAAAACAAGCCTTTACCTTTGCCTCTTGGAACGTGCAATTCAACAGGACCTTCCAAGCATGGATTCGCCAACATTAAGGGTGAGCTACCCCAAAAGTGGGACGTACCCCTGTTGTTGGAATTTGAGGCAGCACAACATAGGGTTTACCTTAATGACACAAGCTGAAGCTTGCATCGGCAAAAGAGCAACGAACTCAGTCATGAACCCAAGAGCTCTCCTAGATGTATTACTTAATATATGTGATAGAGGGCCCCCCCCCTTGTTTTCATGTTACATAAATGGGCTAGCATGGAATCTCATTCCCAAAGGGAATATAGTGAGTTAACTTAATGATCCATCGACCCCTAAACCCTAACATGTCAAACTTAGGGGTATTTCTAAATATATTTGACATGCCGAACTCACCGGAACTAACCATTAACCCAACCGAGATATGAAAAACGAGGGTAAAAGTTTTTAGAAGGTAAGAACTACCTTCGCTTAGAGTTTCTCGCAATATCTAAGGACAACCAGCTGGACTACCCTTAAACACCTAAGGGCACTAAGCGAGGCTGTTTCCTACTATATTTAGGGCTTATCAACATAGTTTAATAAGTAACAATAATCAATGTTCAAAGTAAAAAGGAGTCATAGTAAAAACTATGACACACTCCCCGCCTCTAAAAATGTCAGCGTCCTCGTTGACGTCCAACTCCAAGACTAGATAATGTTAAAGAAAATTAACCAAAACTAACATATCACTCTATGCGGAGTCAGCCAAAAGTTCACATAAGTTTTATTATCCCCCTTGCATTACGCAAAATCAAATACTTCAGATTGTCGTTTATTGAGTTGTAAACCCAGTTACCTGCGACATGAAGTCACTTGGAGATTTTTTGCACGTCTGCAAAGTCTGTCACCCAATGCACATAACACAATGGTTAATTTCTTTACTTAACTAAAATTTATATTGGAGGCCTCTAGTTAATGTTGCTATCGGCCCCTTGGTTAACAAGAAATAAAGGATTGCTTTATTCTTTAATTATAAACGATGTTGATGACCTCTATCATCTAGCACACAACAAGCAGTTTGAGTTAATCTCAAATGCTTGACCAAACGCCTTTATGTTTCTTTTATTTTCCAATTGTTCTACATTTCCACATGTTACGATATTATAGCCTCACATTTCTGCATCCCTTGGTGTTTCTCATTACCCTTTACACAAGAGTCTGCTACTGTACCTATCCCCCGTTAGTATATAGTTACGTCAGAATAGGTATGAGACTTTATTTGAATCAAGCTCTTTTCCAATACTAGAGTACTATTCCTGAAACTTTGTTCTTTATATACATGCCAGAGGCGATCATAGAGGCGCATGGTTATATACATGTATACAACAAGGTCATGCCAATATGCTAATTGCCGTCCACTTGGTGTGTTATTAATATAAATTTATTCCTAATAAGAATCAAATTCAGTCAAATCCACGACCAAGTGTGATAACACTACCATTCATCTTTCGCAACCAACTTGTACTCTTTCATAACACCGACCAGTTCAGGACCATATAAGCTAACATACCTTTCTTATAAACCAATGTGGAAATAAAGAAATTCAACTCATCTCTAGTGCCTAATTGGTGATCTTAGATAGCACGTGTCTTAATTGACACTCTTATTGTACTCATTCTCCAAAGAACACAACATATTAGGTGCCATTTAATAATTCTTAACTCTCTATCTTACTAAGTTCAAAATACCAAATTTAAAACTTAGTTTTCCACGATAAGAGTCTTCATGAACTCGTAATATTGTACGCCTCCATAACATTATATTTTGTTCCAACTCATTATGTAAATGTTTCTCAACACTATACCGAAGTATAGCATTTCCACTAAGTTCAAATAATTAGTATTTTTGATAAACATCTTTTTAAACTAATCCTTATTCCATAAACAGTTATAATTCCAATATTGATACTCTCAAACGTTCAAATCCCAAGTTTACTAACTAGTTGTTACATTAGCAAATATACCATTACCATTGTATCAATTTATCAAAATGCTATAACTATAGTATGGACATGGGCTTAGTTGATATGAACCGAACCTCAGTTTTGAGATGGAAGTATAATGCTACTTTAGTATTCCAAGAAAACGTTCAGAGACTAAGAGGAATTATGAAATAGTGTTTGGTTCATCTAACTAATTTAGTAAGATATTATCTTCTACACTAATGTTATCATGACATTGAAGTGCCACACTAACTTCATGTTTCAACTATATCTTATAATTCAGCAAATCTCCCTAAACATGAATAAGATATTAGTTCAATATATCGAATTAAGATATACTATTCATTTGAACACCTAGCAATCCACAGAGTACTACATTGCTCCTTAAGCAATGTATTGAAAAATGCCTCATTTCTCAATTAACTTGAAAATATGTTTCAAGTTACTACACTAAGGTATTGCGTTACCAAAGTGTCAGACTCAAATCCATTTGAGTTTATATTTCATGATTATGGCCACCTCATGTGATCATAACCAAGTTTCAATATTGAGCACTCCAAACTCAATATTCTAGAGATATTATACCATACTTTGTCAAGTCATTTATAACAAATCTTAGAAAAGACTATCACAAATACTTTCAAAGTCTAAATAAAAATATCTCAACAGATGAGGTGATAGGAAACCTCATATTCTCAAATTGGAGACCATACAATAGGAACCATGAACCATGATTATCAAGAAGGGAGACCATCTTCTTGAACTAATCTAACCACTGGGTATCTCACTTTCAAGGATATTGAACCAAACTCAAAAAACACCATCAAACCTTGAGATAGAATCAACAACTAACCCAAGGAATACAATTAAACCTTGAGTCAAGAATAGTTCTATTTTTTGATATTCCAAAGAACTGAAGATACCTACTTCATAAGTTCTTTGAGTGCTCACATTTGCGACCATGATGCAAAGTCAAGAAAACTGCCTTTTTGAATAATCGAATTCGACTCTAAAATGAAATCGATATTGAAAACTAATACTGACTTTTAATTCTCACTGAATACCGACTCTCTGAGGAGGTACATGCACTTAAACCTCCAAATTGTATATCCAACTAGCTTCCGGCTCATTTCACACCACCAAACATAACTTATCAAACTTAGCAAGTTCCTTACTTAATCAATAAGCAGAGTGGATAATTCCCAAATCATGCTCTTCTTAAGCAAGGAATCACCCTGTTCAAGAGCTTAACCCACATTGCAAAACAATGTTAAATTTTAATCTTAAAGAGTTAACAATGAAAATGCACAAATGTGTGCCGAATGCCCTCACTATGCAAGTCCTTCAACACTTAATAAACTGGAAAATGTAAATGTATGTTTCCAACATTTTGTTTCTTGGTAGATCATGCCATCTACCCCCAAAATATATTGATAAGAAAACAAAATCCTCAAGCCATTATCCTAAGTCTGTCTCATGATCTCATATGAGACAACTTCATAATCAAGTTAATTAAGCTAGTTAATTTAGTGTGCGCTTACAACTAACTAAGGTTTCAAGTTGTACATGTTTAAATTAGATGACTTGAACTTAATAAACTATTCCACTTAATGTTACTTGTATCTAGTGTTATCAAAATATTACGAACATCAAACAATACTTTGATTACATTGGATCTTTGAACCAACTACTTAACATATTCATCATATGTTAATATCCGACATTCCGTTGTATTATAAGTTCATCACCATAGTCTGCTTCTAGAGTTACACTCTAAAAAACATGCATTATAGTGAGAGCTTATTTTACACCTTCTGTTAGAATGTAGTGTTCACTCTTATGTTTGAATATGCCCCTTCTTCTGAAGTTAAAATGCACATTTAATATAAGCTTTTTCCGGTTGAACACTATTGCTGAACCCAATATTGAATCTTGACCTAAGCCAAAACTTAATGGACACTGTTTATTTCCAAATCATGTGTTATCCCAAATTCAAACACCTTAAAGAAAAAAATAAAATAAAATTCAATAATGTGTAAACTTAGCATTTCACATGACCCACTTCACAAGACTTAGTTTGTAAGCCAAAACAAACTAACTCACCATGTCTTATGGAAGTGTTTGGTAAATTAACATGGCAAACAATTTGGAAATTGCCTTCCAAGTGCTACCTTCAATAACCCACACCCACTTATGACATAGGTGTTCTCTAAAGAGTTATAGATCTCATGATCAACTCTCCATGCAGAATTCAGACATGTTTGCCTAGTTGATGGTGGCCCGTCATCATGGCCAGCCGGCGGGACGCCCACCGGTGCGGGCGAGCGACTGGACAAAGCGCCGGATAAGGAAGGTACTTCGGGTACGGACTAATGGCGACTGGTGTCAGGCGACGGCGTAACTGGGCAAAGATCCGATCATCCGGACAACTACCCAGGGTACGAAGGACACACGTGTGGGGAGGTGCATAAATGTGACAGGCAGGACTCTGTCACCAGGCAGCAGACCAGTGAGAGAGCGCCACCTGTAGCTAGGATCTAGCGGTAGATACCCACTATATAAGCCAGAAGGCGGGTAGTGGGTAGGGGTCTTTTTGGAGTCAAGTCTGCGTCTTGTATCTTGCTCCACTGTCGGAGATAGTTTGTACTCAAACAGGCAATATATATCCATTTTCCTTCTATTCACCCCACAAGCGGGCATTCCTCGCTTGCCCGACTCCTGGGCCCCGCAACACTCCCTGCCCAGTCATCTTAGTAGAACTCCCCTTACCTGTACACGGACCCTCACGGCGTCTGGGTAGAGGCCATCTAATACCTTCAATTACTCCTGAGGTAAGGCCCGGCTTGCCAATCGAACCCCCGAGGGTACGCCCTCAACAGCGTCCTGGCAACCACTGCAGCTTCCTGAGAAGCACCACATCTGGCATGCAGAGTCCCCAATGACCATTGCCAAAAGTAATAAAGTACTTTAAGAATTTAGAACTAACTAACCCTAAAACACACTACACTTTAAGCAGTCTTACTGACCACAGAGAATATGGCTTCGATACCGATTATCAGAGTTTTAACCCAAAGTGCCAACATGCGATAACACGTGGATGCCTAGTGGCCATCCGGTGTCATCACCCTATGTGAGCAACGCTAAGTCTTTCAAGATGAACCCAAGAGTCTGACTCAAATGCCTAGTTAAATAAAAGACTTAGAATCCTACCCTAAGTCCCCTAGAATGACCATCCTCCGAACCCTAGAGGATATCCCGAGTAGACTTTAGGATCCTATCCCAATAGACCTAGACATGCTCATGCCCTAACCTCACAAAGGAGATGTGTCTCACACATATCTTCGTGACAGAGCTAAGGCATTGTCACTTACCCCTTAAGGAATCACCTTCATCCGGGAGTATAACCCCTTTAGGGCGACAAGGGGTACCCTGAACCACAACTAACCCATAAGGGTTTGAGTGGCCAAGTCATACCTAGACCTAGAGCTAGTACTTAGTGAGGAACGAATGGTAGGCAAACACAAGTGTTCTGCTAAGCAAACTCCCTAAGGCTAGGTTTGGATAACCCTAAGTACATGTCCTTACGAGTGCCTCACGAAAGGGCTCTTACTAACAAGCTTAGGTTGTTCAACCACTGGATTCCAAGGAGAACACTCCCCTAACCAAGTGTGCTAAAGCACACCTAGTTATGAGACCTGACCTCCTTTGAGTGGATGCCCAAGGCTTAACACCTTAGTGCGAGCACAAGCACACCTATTGCTAGAGTATCCAACCCCTTAGCAACAAACTCATGACACAACCCCTAAGGGCATGCCTCGGGCATTGTATCGTTGATGTCTAGCCTAGTGTCACATCTTCATGTGACATTGCCTCCCACAATGTATGCTATCATGTTATAGCCCCTTAGATTCAAGAGTTGTATCAAGTGCCATAAATGTGGCTCCTAAATGCCGACTCTAGAACCCCTCAGTGAACCCTCAAGAATTAGATAATGTGAACATGTCAAACAAGATGCCACACCCACAATTGAACAAGGACATGGATGTGCCTTGCTTGGCTATAAGTGCTACACCTAGCTTGACGTGGAGGAGGAGGCTGGAGACAAGCCTCTACCTCTGCTTCTTGGAACGTGCAATTTGACATGACCTTCCAGGCATGGATTCACCAACATTAAGGGTGAGCTACTCAAAAGTGGGACGTACCCCTGTTGTTTGGAATTTGAAGCAGCACAACAAAGGGTTATACCTTAATGACACAAGCTAAAGCTTGCACCGACAAAAGAGCAATGAACTTAGTCATGAACCCAAGAACTCTCCTAGATGTATTACTTAATATATGTGATAAAGCCCCCCCCCCCCCGGTTTTCATGTTTACATAAGTGGGCTAGCACAGAATCTCATTCCAAAAGGGAATATAGTGAGTTAACTTAATGATCCATCAACCCCTAAACCCTAACATGTCAAACCTAGGCATATTTTTAAACATATCTAACATGCCGAACTCATTGGAACTAACCATTAACCCAGCCATGACATGGAAAATGAGGGTATGAGTTTTCTAGAAGGTAAGTGTTACCTTCGCTTAGAGTTTCTCGCGATATTTAAGGACAACCGGCTAGACTACCCTTAAACACATAAGGGCACTAAGCAGGGCTATTTCCCACTACATCTAGGGCTTGTCAACATAGTAGTAGGTAACAACTGTCAACATCCAAAGTAAAGAGGAGTTATAATAAAAACTATGACACACTTGGTACTTTCGGTGTTGGTAGCTCTATCGTACGTAGTCTTGATGAAGTTGTTTGATCTCTGCTTCGCTTCATGCTCCTAGATGTGTCCCACTCCTGCCGGTCCACAGCATGATGCCCCATGTGTTGTGGTTGGGACTGTGTTTCTTGGTCCATACCTTTATCTGGGGTGTTGTTCTTGGCATGCTCCCTAGGTGTCACCGATGACGGATCCAATTCTTGATGTTAGTCCTCAACAAGTCATATTTGGTACCTCCTATGGAGTTCGCATCGCTCCATCCTCTTCGTGTGACTCTGCATGTGGTATGATTATTGGTGTTGTGTCCTTGCATTTGATGGGTATTAGAGAAGTTGATGTTGGTTGTTTGGCTTGTAACACCATGTCCCTTTGTCGGATATCATCTCGTGGTATCGATCTTCATTGTAATTGTCAATCATTCTCCTCATCCTCCTCCAGAAAGTTATATCCAAGTTCCTGTACTTGTGCTTAATGTTATCAGGACACTATGATGAAAGCCCTAACCTATCTTTTTGGTATTATGGTTGTTCCAGCTGGTACTAGATCCTCGTAGGTGATTGTAGTGTTACCAAAATCCTATGCGAAATACAGTGGTCTCCTTATCCTTGCTTTTGGGGTTGTGTACATTTGAAGCTCACGTTGCAACCCTACTATGGTAGTACACCCTGTTAACATGCAAAACTTCCCTATGTGTAAAAAACACTGTTCATAGCGCAGGAAAAGCTTTGCCAGTTAAAGTGTAGGATTTCGTCCTATAGAGCTTTATATATGTACTTATCTCGTCTTTAAGGTCAAGGATAGGATTTTGCTTTGGCCATTGCTATGTATAAGCATTCACAATACACCATAAACATGCACTTACATTACTATATGAATACAAAGAGATAGCAAGTGTGGAGACTTACTTCTCTCCCAAAGATACTCTCTCTCTCATGCATTGCTCTCCGTAGCCTCCATAGCCTTCATAGTCTCTCTCTCCTCCTTACCCTTGCTTGCCCTAATCAAATCCTGTCCTCCTCCAACCGTCATAACTGTTTACTTCTTGAAACCGTAAGATCCTTCCTACCCTGTAGGATTTATCCTACTGTCGTAGGATTTTTCCTGTACACAGGATATTTCCTATTACTACTTTCTTACAAGTTATTCCTCCACCGTAGGAAAGTTTATGTATGCAGTTCCTACATGCTATATTTTTGGCCTCTAACACACCCCAATCTACCTTCCTACCCTACTTACTTAAATGATAAGCATACCCGATTTCTTTATTGAATCCAACTTGTGTTTTATAAAATCTAAATGTCGTTGTAATTGCCTTAATACGGCTCTTGTGTGGTTCCCATAACACAAATGTGGGTGTTGCATTAAAAGTTTTCTTTTTGCAGAAACCTATCATATTGATCGGTGTACGCTTGTATATAGGTGTGAACATGGTACCACATTGAAACATTCCTCAGGTTGTGGTAATTCAAATACATCCCTAATGAGTTTACTTGTGAATGCAAATGCGGCTCCATGTAATTGCAATGTTTTGAGTTATGGTACGTATGCCTTGATTGCCTGATCAACTAAGTGTTTGTCTTGCTCGTCCAACCGCTTGTGTATGAAAGTATTGAAATATCTTTCGAGCTGTTGCTAATGTATCCTTTCTTGTATGTTTGTGATGAGAGTAGGAGATGGTTGAGTGACCTAGTATAGACTAGTGAGACCTCCGGTGTGGGTTCGGACTACAATTCCTGTTGTGGGCCTATAGATGAAGCACTTGTTGTGTCGATGAGATAATCCATGCTATCGGCTATCTGATGTTCTATGGAAGATGGTAATTGAGGACGGACGGCCCAATCAAATAGTGTGGAAAGGGAGAAACCTCCGTAAGAGAAAAGGAAGAAGAATATGGAAACCTAATTGTGTCTCTTCCGCACCACTACCCTTTTTTATCACTACTATTTTATGGCATGTTAGATATTTCTAAGCAATCCATGTGCTACCTTCTGATTTGTTTGCTATGCAAACATCTCAATCTTCCTTAGATTTTGCAGTAGATATTCTATCATTGGAATTTGTAATCCTTGATTTTCTCTATTTGTTAGAAATCGTGTCACACTTCTGTGAGTTGTTTTGTTTATATCTTGAAAAGATTTTGCTTACTTGTACCCTCTAGACAGGAATGTTCTTTTCTCCTTGTACATCTTCTTCGTTGTCAACGTGTTGTTCCCATATTATGGTTCTATTTTGATTATTTTCTTGCAGCTTTTTTAGTTCCATGATGTGGTTCGTGTCTTCATCTTTTACATCGTCTTCTAGTTTATTTGTTGTGTGTACTTATGTATGTGGTTAACATTGGTTGTAACTAAGACTCAGGTAGTGTTGTCCATAAATATGATGGTGTTATTGAATCAGATATAGGTAATAATATACAGTCCATACCACTTGGATTTAAACTTATGTCCCATGGGTCTTAGATTTCCTTGGTAATGTTGTACCAATTTGCCCACTCGAAATACAGGTCGTTGTTGTACCCTTATAAGACGATCGTGCCATGCCTTAATTCGTGCCTGAATAGCTTGGATGTTAAACACAACTTGCTGCCTTTTTTCATCAAGTTTTTCTAGTTGTAATACTTTTTGTTTGACTTGTTCTATTTCTCCAATATCATATTCCAATGACATGCATAGTGATGGTATGATGTATTCAATGGGTGTAATTGTCTTTAATCCGTATGTCAGTTGAAAAGGAGTAAATTTTGTGGAATATGCCCATAATGCTAAAGCTAGTTTTTCATCTTTCGATTCGTATTGACTATTTTAGTTAATATGGTCTTTAATATCTTGTTAGTAAATTCTGCTTCCATTGCCTTGTGGATAATACGCTATAGAGACATAATGTTTCATTAAATACCTACACACAACACCTTGATAACGTTATTGACAAAATGCATTTCCTAATCATTAATAAGTTCCATTAGAGCACCAAATCATATGGCGATTATTCTCATATATAAATTTTGCAACCTGCATTGCTCAATAGTCACGTAGTGCAATAGCTTTCACCCACTTAGTAACATAATCCGTCAATATCAAAATGTTTGATTTCTCTTGCAACTTTTAGGATTAATTGGTCGCATGAAATCCATTCCCACTTAATAAATGGTCCTAATGGTGTTGTGGGATTTAGTGGTTGAACTTGGTGATGTGGGGCCAGTTGATGTTTGTTGCACTTCAAACACTTCCTGCAATACTCTATAGCATCCTTGAATAATGTTGGCCACCATAGTCCTATTTTGCGCATTGTTAACAATAGATGTGAGCGGAGTACGGCAACTATTTGGTAAAATGGGATATCACTTATGATTTATCAAAAACTATGTAGCAATAACAAAGCCATTAACTATGTTACTAAGGAAAGGACAACCGTTTGCATGAACCCGAAATGCGAGAAGAGTTTTAAAACGTTGAAACAAGCTTTGACAAAGGCGCCTATTTTGGCCAACCCAAATTAGACACAAGAGTTTCATGTGCAAGTGGATGCATCGTATTACGCCATTAGATGCATATTGACCTAGACACAAGAAGACGGGAAGAATCACCCATTATATTATGTTAGTAGGAGATTAGCACATGAAGAGGAAAACTTTACAACTACGGAGAAAGAAATTTTGAAATGGTGTATGCTACCAAGAAATTTTGGCATTATCTACAAGCCAATAAAGTAAAATTCATTGTGGATCACCAAGCGCTTATACATTTGTTGAGTAAGACAAAACTCGAAGGAAGGTTAGTATGGTGGTTTTTACTGTTGTAAGAGTTCGATTTTTAAATAATTCACAAACTGGGAAAGCTACACCAACAAGCGAATTACCTTAGTCGGATTACAAATGGAGAAAAAGGAGCGAGCATCAACTATGACTTACCTGACACAAGTTTGTTTTAAATGGAGGGAGAGCAACCAAGGCGGTATTTGCACAAGGATATTTATGAGATGTTGAGCAATTCCTAAGCATTAGTCTAGTACCAGAGAAATACACATCAACACAACAACAGAAGCAACTAATTTTATGATCAAAACCATATTGCATAATTGTTGGGATACTGTACAAGTGGGAAAGAGATGAGGTATTAAGGAGATGCATACAAGCAAAAGAAGTCAATATGATATTGCAAGAAGCTCACTTAAGAGAGCACAATGGATATTTTATAGGGAAGGTGCTTCCTTTACCATTATGCCTTCTTTGCATATGATATGACTAAGTAGTACTCTTAATTTTACACAAAATACGCACTTCTCCAAATTGAGAGCTAATCAACACTTGTTAAAACATTTTGTCAAGACTCCAAATGGTCGTCTTTTGATCCATAAATGTTGAAATCATCCAAGAAAACTTTCATAAACATTGTCAAATAGTCCTCAGAATGTCTCACTAACTAAACGCTGAAAAGTGAATGGTGCATTGCACAACCCAAAAAGCATGACACGATACACATAAGCTCCCCATGGATTGACAAAGGCTGTCTTTGCTTCTTCAACTTGAACTGGTTGTATCTTGAAAATCCATCCAAGAATGAATACATGTCATGATCCGCTATTATATCCAATAACTCCTTGGTGAAGGGTATTAGATACATATCCCGTTTAATTACACATCATTGTAGTTGACATAGTCCCATTCTTCTTTGGCATTACTACAATTGGTGATATCCATTGCGCCTTCTCGATCGGGTATATGAATCTAGCATGTATTAACTTGTCCACTTCTTCTTTAATTTTTGCTAAAAATGTAGGGTTCATACGGTAGGCTTGCTGTTTTCTAGATTATATGTGGTAGTAATTCTATCTTGTAGGTACAAATTGTTGGTGGAACGCCCTTCAAGTCTTCATAACTCATTACCCCCCTTGCATTACGTGAAACCAAGTACTTCAGAATCATCGTTCACTGAGTCGTAAACCCAGCTGCCAGAGGCACCACCTGCGACATGAAGTCACTTGGAGACCTTTTGCACGTCTGCAAAGTCTGTCACCCGACGCACACAACACTGGTTAATTTCTTTACTTAACTAGAATTTATATTGGAGGCCTCTAGTTAGTGTTGTTGCCGGCCCCTTGGTTAATAAGAAATAAAGACTTGCTTTATTCCTTAATATCAAACGCTATTAACGACCCTGTCATCTTAGCACACAACAAGCACTTTGACGTCCATCTCAAGTGCTTAACCAAATGCCTTCACATTTCTCCAATTGTTCCACATTTCCACATGTCATGGTATTATAGCCTCACTTTTCTGTATCCCTTAGTGTTTCTCATTACCCCTTTACGTAAGGGTCTGCTACTATACCTATCCCTTGTTAGTATATAGTTACGTCAAACTAGGTATGAGACTTTATCGGAATCAAGCTCTTTTCCGATACTAGAGTACTATTCCCGAAACCCTGTTCTTTGTAGACATGAATCTGGCCAGAGGCGATCATAGAGGTGCATGGCTGTACACATGTATACAACAAGGTCATACCAATCTTCCAAATGCCATCCACTTGGTGTGTCATTAACATAATTTATTCCTAATAGAAACCAGAGTCAAATCTACAACCAAGTGTAATAGCTCTACCATTCGTCTTTTGCAACCTAGCTTGTACTCTTTCATAGCACCGACCAGTTCAGGGACCAAATAAGCTAACATACCTTCTTACATACTTGTGTGGAAACCAGGAAATTCAACCCATCTCTAGCGCCTCAATCGATGACCTTAGATAACACGTCCCTTAATTGTCACTTTCATTGTACTCATTCCCTAAAGAGCACATCATACTAGATGCCGTTCAATACTTCCCAACTCTTTATCTCACTAAATTTAAAAATACCAAATTTTAAAACTTAGTTTCCATGATAAGAGTTCTCTCTCAGAATACTACATGTTATATTTATTTCCAACTCTTAAACTAATTTCGTAAATGTTTCTCAACACTATACCGAAGTATAGCATTTCACTAATTCGAGCAATTAGTGTTTTGATAAACATCTTTTTAAACTAATCCTTATTATATAAACAGTTGCAATTTTGATATTGATACTTTCGAATGGATAATGATTGTTTCAACGTTCAAATCCTAAGCTTACCAATTAGTTATTATACTAGCAGATATAAACTTACAATCATATCAATTTATTGAAATGCTATAACTAATATAGACATGGTAGTTTACATGAACTGAACTTCAGTTTTGAGATGGAATTATAATGTTATAACAGTATTCCGAGAAACTTGTTCAGAGACTAAGAGGAATCATGAACTAGTGTCTGGTTCATCTAACTGATTTAGCAAGATATTATTTTTCACACTAATGTTATCATGACACCAAAGTGCCACCATAACTTCATATTTCAGCTATATCTCATAATTCAGTAGATTCCTTCCAAACATGAATAAGATATTTAGTTCAGTATGTTGAAATAAGATACACTATTCATTTTAGACACCTAGTAATTCAAAAAGTACCACATTGCCCCTCAAGCAATGTATTGAGAAACGCCTCATTTCTCAACTAACTTGAAAACATGTTTCAAGTTATAACACTAAGGTAGTGCCTTACCAAAGTGTTGAACTCAAGTCCGCTTGAGTCTTTATATTTCATGATTATGGCCACCTCATGTGATTATAACCAAGTCTTAATATTGAGCGCTCCAAACTCAATATTCAAGAAATACTATATTATACTTTAACACGTCATTTATAATCAATCTTAAAAGACTGTCATAAATATTTTCAAAGTATAAGATATGAATATCTCAATGAATGAGGTGATAGGAAACCTCATATTTTCGTATTAAATATTGGATCATATGTTAAGGACATTGTATCACGACCATCAAGAAGGGAGACCATCTTCTTGAACTAATCTAACCAATGGATATCTCACTTTCAAGGATTTTGACCAAAACTCAAGGACACATCAAACCTTGAGATAGAACGATAATTAACCCAAGAAATATAATCAAACCTTAAGTCAAGAATAGTTCTATTTTTTAATATTCCAAAGAAATGAAGATACTTACTTTATAAGTTTCTCGGAGTGCCCACATTTGCGACCATGATGCAAAAGTCAAGAAACCGTCTTTTGAACAATTGTTCGACTCAAAAATGATATTTGATATTGAAAACTACAATACCAACTTTTAATTCTTATTGAATACATACTATCTTAAGGAGGTATATGCACTTAAACTCTAATGGAAATCCGACTGTTACTGGTTCATTGATAATTCTCAACATAAGTTATCAAACTTAGCAAGTTTCCTTACTTAATCAATAAACTAAGTGGAGAATCCCAAATCATGCTCTTCTTAAGCAAGGAATCACCCTTGTTCAAGAGCTTATTATCTCATTGCAAACAACGTTACAAATTTCAAGATTAAAGAGTTAATAATGAAAATGCATAAATGTGCGCCGAACGCCTTCACTATGCAAGTCCTTCATTACTCAGTAACCTGAAAATGTAAATGTATGTTTCCAACATTACTTTTTATGATAGATCGCCATCCATCCAAAAGCTACATTGATAGAGATGCAACATTAAATTTGTCTACTGCCAAAATCTATTATTCTATTTTTCTTATGATCCCATATGAGATAACTTCATAATCAAATTAGTCGAGCTAGCTAATTTGAATACAAAGTGCACGCTTACAACCAACTAAGGTTTCAAGTTGTACTTTGTTCAAATCAGGTGACTTGAACTTAAGTAAACTATTTCACCTAATGTTACTTGTAGCTAGCATCATCAAAATATTACGAACATCAGACAATACTTTGATTACATTGGATCTAAGAACCAACTGCTAACATATTCATCATATGTTAATATTTGACATTTCGTTGTATTATAAATTCATCACCATAGTCTACTTCTGAAGTTACACTCTGGAAAACATGCACTATGATGAGAGCTTATTTTATACTTTATGTCAAAATGTAATATTCCCTCTTATGTTTAAATATGCCCCTTTTTTCTGAAGTCAAAGACGCACATTTGAACATAAGTCTTTTCCCATTTGAACACTACAGTTGGATCCGATATTGAATCTTGCCCTAAGTTAAAACTCAATGGACACTGTTTGTTTTAAAATCATGTGTTATCCCAAATTCAAACACCTTTAAAGAAAAAAGAAATTTTTTTAATAATGTGTAGACTTAGGATATCACAAGACACACCTCATAAGACTTAGTTTGTAAGCCAGAACAAACTAACACGCCACATCTTGTGGAGTATATGGTAAGGTAACATGAACATTTATAAGGTAAAGTAACCTGGCACATAACTTGGAAGTTGCCTTTCAAGTGCACATTCGAGTCCATAACCCACACCCACTTAAGAAGTAGGTGTACTCTAAAGAGTTATAGATCTCAGGACCAACTCTCCACGTAGAATTCAGACGTTAGCCAAAAGTGATAGAGTACTTCAAGAATTTAGAACTAATTAAACCCTAAAACACACCACACTTTAGGCAGTCCTACTGACCGTAGAGAATGGCTCCGATACCAATTGTCAGAGTTTTAACCCAAAGGGCCAACACATGGCAACATGTGGCTGCCAAGTGGCCATTTAGCGTCATCACCCTGTGTGAGCAATGTTAAGTCTTCCAAGATAACCCTAAGAGTCTGACTCAGGGCCCAATTAGGCAAAAGACTTAGAGTCCTACCCTAAGTTCTAGAATGACCATCCCTAAACCCTAGAGGATAACTCAAGTAAACTTTAGGATTCTGTCCCAAGTAGAGCTAGACAGGCTCATGCCCTAACCCCACAAAGGAGATGTGTGACAGAGCTAAGGCATCCTTACTTACCCCTCGAGGAATCACCCTCATCCGAGAGTACCCCTTTAGGGCGACAAGGGGTACCTTGAACCACGACTAACCCTAAGGGTTTGAGTGGCCAAGTCATACCCTAGACCTAGGGCTAGTACTTAGTGAGGACATGAGTGTGCGCTGTAGATGGACACGAGTGTTCTGCTAAGCAAACTCCCTAAGGTTAGGTTTGGATAACCCTAAGTACATGACCTTGCAAGTGTCTCATGATAGGACTTTTGTTAATGAGCTTAGGTTGTTCAACCCCTGGATTCCAAGGAGGACACTCCCCTAGCCAAGTGTGCCTAAGCACACCTGGTTACAAGACCTAACCTCCCTTGAGCAAATGCCTAAGGCTTAGCTCCCTAGTGCGAGCACAAGCATGTCTGTTTGTCAGAGTATTTAACCCCTTGGCGACAAGTCTATGACACAACCGCAAAGGGTGTGCCTTAGGCATTGTATCGCGTGACGTTTAGCCTAATGTCACATCTTCATGTGCACTGCCTTCCCCAATGTGGACTATCATGCCATAGCCCTTAGATTCAAGAGTTGCACCAAGTGCCACAAACGTGGCTCTTAAATGCCAACTCTAGAACCCCTCAATTATCCCTCAAGACTCAGTAAGGAAACCCTGTCAATCAAGAACCCACGCCCACAATTGGACAAGGACACGAACGTGCCCTAGTTAGCTGTGAGTGTTGCCCCTAGCTTGACATGGAGGAGGAGGCTGGAGACAAGCCTCAACCTCTGCTTCTTAGAACCTGCATCCCGACAAGTCCTCCAAGCATGGATTCGCCAACGTTAAGGGTAAGCTACCCCAAAGGTGGGACGTACCCCTGTCGTCTGGAAGTTAGGGCGGCACAACAGAGGGTTGTACCTTAACAACACAAGCTAAAGCTTGCACCGGCAGAAGAGTTCAGTCATAAACCCAGGAGTTCTCCTACATATACTCTACCTTATTTATGTGACGAAGCCCCCCCCCCCCCCCCCCCTTTTCCTGTATGTGTAAGTGGGCTGGCACTAAATGCCAGCCCCTTAGTTAATGAGATGAGTTTGCACAACCCCTTAACCAAGGGGGGTGGGGGTTTTAGGGCGTGGGTTAGGGCAACCCTAGGGGTGTTTCTAACCCTATTTAACATGCCAAACTCATCTTAACTAGGACATCAAAATCGGGGTGGTTTCTAGAAGGTAAGTGCTACCTTCGTTTAGAATTTCTCGCGACATCTAAAGATAGCCGGCCGGACTATCCTTAAACACCTAAGTGCACTAAGCAGGGCTGTTTCTCACTACATCTAAGGTCCGTCAACATAGTACAATATGTAACAACAGTCAACATCCAAAGTAAAGGGTCGAGTCATAGTAAAAAACTATGACACTTCATGTCCTACCCCTTCACACAACTAACACTTTGGTATCTTACATTCTGAAGCACTATGTCTTCATTCTTGCACGTTGTGCACAATACTATTCTGGGTTGTGCTCGTATCTCAATCTCTCTTATGCACCTCCGTGGTTGGCGTTCCTCATCATATATGTATCTGAGTGGTATCAACATTTCAATTTGTTCTGCCTCTTTTATAGTATCTCTTAAATCATGTGGCCTTGTCAACTATACTTGAAGTTGCAAACTCTCTCGTAACCCATTGACGTGCCATTTCCTTGCCAACTTGTCACTAACATCGCCCACTTCACAACGATTGTATATTCTTTTAAAACATGTGCGTGTAATCTTCCACTGCCTCTATAGGTCCTTGTTGTAATTTCTATAGCTGAATTGTCAAATCTCGCTTGTGATTCTTCTAAACATAGTAATTTCTGAATAATGTGAGGAGTGTGTCCTACTTATCAATTGTGATAGCATTCTCGTAATAGATAGACAATATTAATTAAAGGCCTTCAATATAAATTCTAATTAAAGTAAAAAAATTAACTAACTTGTTGTATGTATTAGGTGATAGAGTTTGTAGATGTTCAAATGTCCTAGGTAACTTCATGTCACAGGTGGTGACTCCGGTATCTAAGTTAGTAATTTAGTGAATGATGGTTCTAAGGTACTTAGTTTTGTGTAATGCAAGAAGGGTAATGCAGACTATATGAACTTTTTGTTGACTCCACATAGAGTAATTATGTTGGTTTTTGGTTAATTTTCCTAACTTAACCTTTACTTTTACTTTGTGATTATTGTTACTTACTGAACTATGTGATGAATCCTAAATGTAGTGTTAAAACAATCCTGCTTAGTGCACTTAGGTATTTAGGGGTAGTCTGGCTAACTATCATTAAATACCTCAAAAAACTTTAGGCCAAGGTAGCACTTACCTTTAAAAAACTCTTTCCCATAGTTTGCATGTTTTGGTTAGGTCCCTGTAGGTTTTTATTTGACTCTAGCAAATTTGGCATATTGGTGTGGGTTAAGAACACCCTTAGGGTTGACCCCTAGGGTTGCCCTAACCCCTAACCCCTTGGTAGGGTTTAGAAGTAGGAGATAGAGTTAGGTCCAAAGTCTAAGTATAAAGAATTAACTCAAACAAGAAAACAAGAGGGCTCTGTCACACAGCTTAAGTAGAGATAGTGTAGTGAGAGTTCTTGGGTTCAAAAGAAAATTCATTATTCTCCTGTGAGTGCAAGTAAGACACAACCCTTTATTGTGCCACCCCAACTTTCAAACAATAGGGGTACATCCCACCTTTGGGATAACCTACCCTTAACATTGGCAGGATTATGCTCTTGAGACTGGGTACATCGCATCTAAGGAGTTAGCTAACTTCTTTCATTTGATAACTTACTCACAAGTCTAAAAAGTATTGCCCAAGTTCACGTTATGTAAGTATAGTGGCTAAGGCCTTGCTTTGGCCACCTCATCCATGCCAAACTAGGACCAATATTTGCAGCTTGGCTAGCCCAACATCATGACTCATGAGATGAGCATTGTCCATATACTTAGCTAAATGTGGATGTGAGTTCCAAAGAAATGAGTTCCTAACACGGGTTACTTTACCAGTTTTTATGGAGTTTTCATAAAGGGTTTCTAAGGTTGGCATTTAGTGAGCTGCATTTTTGGCACTAAGTGAAAACTCTAACATTAGCACCCCCTATTTGAACACAAACATGGGTGCTTGCTAGAGTCATTAACCCCCTTAGTGTTCTTTCTCGGATATGAGCATGTAGGTCATACCTATGTGTTGTTAAAATTTCTTCATGGTGCCACATGTGCAGCTCACAAGATGCCAACCTTGAAACCCTCTTTGTGAACCCTGAAAAAACTGTAAAAAGAACTCATGTTAAAAACTCATTTGCCAAAAACTCACGCTTCATAGTTGGTGGAACACAAATAATGCTTACCCTGCAAGTCAAAATGCATCTTGAGTGTCATTTCTAACTTGGCATGGAAGACCTCAATCACTACACTTATGGAACATGTATTTGGATAAGCCTTCCAAACATGCAAGCGAATTCTAAAATAAAAAGAGTTGACTAACTATGTGAATGCGATATACTTGGACACAATAAACACATATATGTCAACGGTAACGGTAGACTAATCCTTAAAGATGTAGCTTACCCACACAAACTATAAGTTGGGTGACACAAACTAAGTTTAAGAAGGAGCTAGAAACCACACAATCTCTAGTATGTTTGTTGTCATAATGGAGAGCTCCCTAGTACCCACTGGATCATAATTAGGGCAATGTAAACATCAACTCCTAAATCTTACCTAAGGGATGCCATCATGTTTATAATAATGTATAATAATGTAGAGCAAGAATAATATAATTAAAATATAAATATTATTTTTTTCAATTAATATTTAATATGACTACATTGGACTTGCCATGACTAGTTCTAACGTCTCCATAAGCCTGTTCAAAAATAAATTTTACATTCACTTTCACTTAAAGTTTCTTGAACTATCTGACACCCAAACCATCCTTTCACTTAAAGTTTCCGTAACGGCAACCACCCAAACCACCTAAAGACCTAATTGTACTAAGTGGGAATTTTTTCATTATTTATAAACTCAATAATAAATTTTAAAAGTAATAATAATCAACATTCAAAAAATACTATAATATACATACAATAAATATTCTTTAACAAAATAATATATAAATAAAACTTACTCAAGGTAGTAACTTATTCTCAAGATATACCATGCATTATGTTAAACATTTTCTACTTCATCCGTTGATGCTGAAATCCATACATGCATATGTCATAAATTCTTACTTCATCTCCCAATTGATCTTGTAAAAAATAATTGTATGCTAATCATTATCATAATAACTAATAACTTAATTAGTGTAAGCATCGTTACTGTAAATATATACTATTTGAGTTACTATATATGGAGTATGCATATATTGAAAGTTATATGCATATGCATAGGCATGCATACATAAAGTCAAAACTTCAAGTGAATGGACTATGAATTATAATATGAGTTGAGACGATGAATTAAAAAGAGATTCCGACAAAAGGTATGTTAATCATTTAAAGTAGAACTAAAAAGATTCGTAACATGCTGAAGAAATTTGTGATAATGAAGTATTTTATTATGTATTACCGGCAAACTGATTAAAATACATAAATTTATTGACAAACTTTTAAAGATTATTTTATCTATATTACATAAAATTTAATTTAGTTGAACCAGCTTAAATTTATAATAAATTTAATTAAATTTAAAATGAAACAATAATGATAATTTAATTGAGTTGAATAATTAAAAAGGAAACGTTGACCAATGTTGACCTGACATTATTCAGTATCAATAGGTACCCGTTTGGTTAGTTACTAATTTGAGAAATCTGATGAGAACAAGCAAATCTGATTCTCCTAATTGAATGGGAATATTTAATATATTCCATGATGTGATTGGACAACAATGTGTGCACATGCACGCGCAATTTTTAAATTCCAGACAATTTAATCTTCATAAAGCATTATGAAAGTTTTGTCATTTACAAAAAAATTTATTTAGCAACGAATGGTTAAAATCATGTTAATTATTCATATTTAAAATATATTTATTATCCAAGCTGTCCTTGCAGCCTGAAGTCAACGAAACTATTGATTAATATTAAATTAAATCGACTAAACAATGCATCGGAAAATTTGAACGTATTTCAAACCAATTATTTATGGGAGTTGATATTGCCACCACACCACATGGTGCCACCAGTGTAACATGCATGAGGCAAGCTTGTACGCCACAAGGAGAAATGAAATCCAATCCTTGACAGTCTTAAATGTAAGACAAAATCCAGGCTGCTGCAGTTCCTGCCATCAGTTACGTGTTTCAACAATAAATTCTTATATCAGGTTACTTGGAGGACACACATATGCCCCCTGTGTGCATGTGTTTCAAGGAAACACACAGAAAATGTTCTAAGATTTTGTATTATAACCAATGTAGGATATCGCCGCATTGGAAGGCAATTACGAATTCCAGAAATCTATTTGTGCTCAGAAGCCACTTAATCAGAAGAGAGAGGAGAGTCAAACAAGGCCTGGGTATTCTTTGGACCTGCCGAAGGATATCTCTATACGTTGTTCCCGAGTATGTATCTCACACACACAGACGCATAGGTAGATAGATACTTATTTAATTATTATACATGTACAGGATTTTCTTGATGGGGACCAGTACCCAAGAAGAAGACCATGTTATATTAATATGCTTGCCGTGGTAAAGTCTTCATACATTCTCATGGATACTTCAACCTCCATGAGCAGTCCTGTTGAACCTTAGTCATCAAGTTCATGCTAAGATGATCTTAGTGGCTCTTAAAAAACGCTTACCAATGGCGATCAAGTGGTTATTTCAACATTAAGTGTTGAACTCATTGGAGCTCCAGTATGTTTTACAAACAGTGTGTGTGTGCGTGTGTATTTAACAACTTAGTATTAAATACTAAGGGTATATATTATGTGTATTTAAGTTGTTATTATTGGTATATATTATGTGCATTTAAGTTGTTTAAGATAAAATAAGTTATAAATTTATAATATTATTTATAACGTTCTATAAAGTGTTATCATATTATTTCTAACGTTATATAGGAGTGCTAATATTTTATAAAATTATATTAATTATATAAGAAACAGAATCGTATGATATGTCAAAGTTATAAGTGAACGTGTTCAAGGAAATCAAGTGTTTATTAAGAATAAATCCAGAGGATTTACTCGTTAATTTATTAAAATATATTACCTTTTTAATTCGAAGAGTGTTCTTTACTACATAGTATGTTGATACATATGTACATTTTAATTATATAACTAATCTTCACAGTTCCTATGTACAAGACAATCGCATAAGAGAGTGGCTTTAATCTTGCTTAGCATGATTTCAACGTTTGAAGTCACGTCGTGGTCTTAATCAATGTACAGAGAAGTGGACTTTGTATATATCAAAGATTTGAATACTACTAAATTAATAAAGTTCCTCACCAAATATATTAATATTTTATAAAATTTTAATATAAGATCTTAATAAAATAAATTAGTCCAATGAACACATTTGTCCATTAAATTAAAATATATGAGAGCAGAAATTTCAAATTTTACCGGTTAATCTACCTGAAGGACATTTTAATAATTATTTAAATTATAGGAGCAATTTTATAAATATTCAAAACTCCAAAAACATTTTAAGAACTTTCCCTTACTAATATTATTAATCTTAGCCATCGTCTTGTCAAACTCATTCGTTGCCATTAAATTAAAATACATAATTACATGCAGTGCAACGAGGCGCAGTCGTTTTCACCGACAACTCAAAATTAACATTTATCATAATTAATTAAGATTAATTTAATTAAATAATTAATTAAGATTAATTTAATTAAATAATTAATTAAGATTAATTTAATTAAATAATTAATTAAGATTAATTTAATATTAAAAATCACTATTTACAGTCAATAATTTCTGCATCTCATTTAACAAGTTGCATGACATTACTAATCAAGCTATTTCCAAGATGCTTTGTAGTAATTACTTTCAATTATTTTTCATTCTTATAATTATACAATTTTATTATGGCATGTACAAATTCTTATATTTAAAGTAGAGATCCTTTTATATATGTATACATACACATACACACAACTGTCTGTGTGTGTGAGTGATTTGTAATGGAAACAAAGACTGTGTTTAGAAATCATTTGTGCTCAAACTTAATCAGAACCTAGCTAGATCAGACAAAAATTAGTCGTATAAGAGGTATTTTTTTTATCCCAGGGTATGCACGGCAGTAACATATACATGATATAATTGTCTGCGTGCGTTGTGTGTGTATAACGGGTGATTGTGAATGGAAGTGTGAATTGCCCAACTATAAAATTCTTGTGAAACATACTCATTTCTTTAAAAGTCCAAAGTTCGCGTCTGGTATCTTCACAGGAACTGCTGTAACTTCTGCATGTAACTCACACTATATGTTATTATAATGTTCATAAACATTGTTTGTTATCGCAAGTTGCCTGTTAAAAGATGTGTTTCCAACCAGATCTGTAGTCAAAACATTGACGTTAAGCGGCCACATCTATGCCAGAGTGCGATATGCATGGGATCGAAGGTTCATTAACCATAAAAATGATGACTTTTCAAACTAAACAATTTGGCATTATTATACATATTACTCATTAAGCTGCTCACTTAAGTGTACAATGGCTATACTTTCTCTGTTTATATTTCTAGATCTGCTCTTTGTTTTCCAAGTGTTACATTCACAGGGTAGTAGTGAAATTCAAGATGTTCTGGATGCAACAGACTTTCAAGTGCAACAGATTGCTAAGCTAGCTGTTTCCAACCTTGATAATATTTGTGGTAATCCGAAATGTTCCACTCTTCTATTTATCTGGCTTTTCTGGGCTCTTTTATGTATATACCGTTATATATATATATATATAGCGAGAGAGAGAGATCCTTTTGTATATATAATAAGTCTACTGGTTTTACAGATTCGTTAGTAAACTGCTTACCAAGTACATGCCTAAGGCATCCTTGTAGGCCGCAAGGGAGAAATGAAATCAAATCGTTGACATGTTTAAATGTGAGTAGTAATCCAGGTTGCTCTAGCTCCTGTCACCAGTTAAGTGTTTCAACTGCAAATTCTTATATCAGGTTTGTTTACACACACACACACATATAAATATATACATCCACAAACGTGTGTGTGTGTGTGGGTACATATATATGAGCTTTGTGTGAAGGATACCACTTGCATTGGAGAACAATTATGAATTTTTAAAGTCAATTTGTGTTCAAAAACCACTCAACCAGAAATTGCAAGACACCTGGAAAAGTACAAACGAGTCTTATAAAGGCTGGGCATTCTTTGGAGCTGCCGATGGATTTCTATATGTTTACCCAGGAAGAGTATGCATTTTACATACATACGTTATATATACACAGCAGTTGATATCTACCTGATAATTTGCAGGATTATCTTGAATCAGATGGGAATTGTATAGAGTACGATCCCAGAAGAAGACCATGGTTCATCAATACGCTTGCAGTGACAAAATCACTATACATTCTCATGGACACTTCAACTTCAATGAGTAACACTGTTGAAACTTTATCCAAGAGTACATGCTCAGATGCCACTAAACAAATCATAATAGAACTGTTAAACACACTTACCAATGGCGACGAAGTTGCTGTCTCGAGGATGAGTGGTGAATTAATTGGTAATCAAGTAAGCTGACAATTATTATATATGTAAAACAAGTATAGTTTAGTTAACTTTAAATGTTTATTAAGGACTTCTTTATCATAGATTTAATACATATAACATGAAATTATAGGTTTCAGTTTCACTGCAAGGCATAGAGACTTCTAATGATCAAGCTGATATCAAACTTTTAAAGGATGCTATAAGCAGTGTGGCAGTTGATAATAAGCCAATAGACTTGAAAGTTGCACTCACCAAAGCTCTTCAGAACTTGAAGTCTAGCTCCGAGTTAAAAGTGAGATGTGTGTGTGTGTGAGTGAGTGATAGAACAATCTGAACAATGAAGCTAGGCATGGTCTAACACGTTGTAACAAACGAACTCTTAGTTATATGTAGTGTTATGTTCATGGCCACCGTTCTAGATTCAAACGTGTGTGTGGGCATAGTTCCAGATAAGCTGATGTGCAGTATAATCTATAGGTACTGCTTGTCTTCACAAGTGGATACTTTGCTAGCACTTTAAACTTGACCGACATGATCCCCATATTCACTCAGCTCAATCAAGGAAATGTTGCAGTTTTTCTCTACAGGATTGGATATGATTCATCAAACGATGCTACATTGATTCAAATGAAAAGCAGCTTGAACATGACATTTGAAACAGTGACGGATGCATATAATCCTTTGTGGAAAGTGCGAAGTTATTTCGACTATATAGCTTGGCTTCGATTTACGAGCGTACAAAAGCGACCTCTCTGGGTGCCTCTTTACAAGGACGGAGCTGGGTTGGGAAACGTTACCACTTCCACCTATCCAGGTTAGTCCCCGTTGAGAGGTTTAGGGTTTTAACATATTATATTACTTTCAGCATTTGATGAGAATAAGCGGCTGATCGGGGTTGCTGCGGTGGACATTGTTGTGAACATCCTGATTAATGAGCTGGGATTATCAGTTGTTAAAGAGGCTATTGATAAGCGAAGTGCTACTCCAACACATCAACAAAGTTTTGTTTATCCAACACCAGTTAAGCAGTTTGATACTTCATGTTTTGCTTAACAACAGATGATTTAGGTGGTTGTGAACAATACTGTGATCTGTAATTCAACCCAGGTCACTCCCATCTGTGCAAGGAAGGATTTAACAACACCCTTGGCAGAATTTATATGCTGTGGTCAAAACTGTTCTCTGTCTAGCAATACGGGACAAAAATCAAATCACGTTCTTGGTGTTTCGATTGGAGTTGGAGTTCCTCTTGCTATCGCTGCTGCTGCTGCTATGGTACTAGTGGTTATAATTTACAAAAGAAGAACACGCAAACGAGAAGCTCAATTCAATCCTCAAAATGATGTCCGGATTGACCCACTAGATGCCACTTCATCTAAAGGGACTACACCAAGTCTTATGATTGAAAGAACACACAATTTAAAATAAGTAAACTATTTTTGAAATATACTCAAAATTAAAATTAAAAAAATAAAACAAGAAAACAAGCTGGGGAAGCAGTTTCAAATACAACAAACAAACCAAACCTTCGTCCCAACGCCCACCAATAATTAAACTAACTTAATTTTAATTAATTTTAATTGACATTTCAACTGGCTAATTAAGTTCCAATTTAATCAGTTTAATTTAATTATTTTAATTTAATTAAAAATCATTTTCATTAAAGATTCTTTTCAATTAGATTCATTACAATTAAATTATTTAATATGGGAAATCCTTCATTTTTTTTATTAAATTCAACTTGTATTATTAATTCATAATTGAACTCAGCCTGTATCATTAACTCACCTAAATACTTAGGTGTACTAATTGAGACTTTTTTCTCATTATTTATAAACTCCATAATGAACTTCAAAAGTAATAATAATCAATATTCAAAGTAAATACTATAATATATATACATTAAATATTCTTTAACAATAAAAATAATTACTCAAGGTAATAACTTATTCTCAACATATACCATGCATTATGTTAAACATTTTATACTTCATCCGTTGATGCTGAAATCCGTACATGCATATATCAAAATTCTTACTTCTTTATAACTATCTCACAATTGATCTTGTAAAAATAATTGTATGCTAATCATTCTTTTTAAAATTTATAAATTCAAGTCTTTGGTCAGTTTGCCGGTAATACGTAATAAAATACTTCATTATCTTCATATTGTTACGAATCTTTTTAATTATATTTTAAATGCTTAACATACCTTTTGTTGGAATCTCTTTTTAATTCATCGTCTCAACTCACACAGATGCATATTTTATAATTGTCCATTCACTTGAATTTTGACTTTATGTATGCATGCTTATGCATATGCATATAACTTACAATATATGCATACTCCTATATAGTAACTCAAATATATATATTTACAGTAAGGATGCTTACACTAATTAAGTTATTAATTATTATGGTACAAACTTTTAAAGATTATTATATCTATATTACATAAAATTTAATTTAGTTAAACCAACTTAGATTTATAACAAATTTAATTAAATTTAAAATGAAACAATAATGATAATTTAATTGAGTTGAATAATTTAAAAATGAAACATCACTTGATCATTGACCACTGTTGACCTGACATTATTCAGTATCGATAGGTAACCGTCTGGTTAGTTACCAGATTTGAGAAATCTGATGAGAACAAGCAAATCTGATTCTCCTAATTGAATGGGAATATTTAATACATTCCGTGATGTGATTCGACAACAATGTGTGCACATGCACGTGAAATTTTTAAATCCCAGACAATTTAATCTTCATAAAGCACTATGAAAGTTTTGTCATTTACAAAGAATTTTTATTTAGCAACGAATGGTTAAAATCATGTTAATTATTCTTGCAGCCTGAGTCAACGAAACTATTGATTAATATTAAATGACATCAATTAAATAATGCATCGAAAATGTTGAACGCATTTCAAACTAATTATTTATGGGAACTGATATTGCCACCAAGTGCCACTAGTGATACTATATTGAGAGAGAATAAAAATTCATCCCCCAATATGTGTGTGTGTGCGTGTATCTATTTATCTATATATATATATTATATTGAGCCTCTTACAAATTGAGGACCTTCTGGTCAGCTTTATCGGTCAATTATATGCTTCAGTTCGTTCATCTAAAATTTGTGCTCTGACGGACTTGATCAATGTTCCCATTGATGATCAACTAGTAGTAGGTCCGCCAGATCGGTGTTACCAGTTGATCAGAATTGCTCCCATTGATGATCTAACTGGTGGTAGTAGAGGAGAATTGGTGCAGCCTACCGACCTACCAATGATTGTCTAGAATTCTTGCCAATCAGCAACGGAGTAGGTCAACACGCACCAACGCCGAACCACCGAAAATGATCAGTCAGTGACATGACAACCACGTGGAAGCCACAATTGCCATCCACAAGGACATCCGTGACGCCTACAAGAACCTCCTGCCATGTTGCAAGTGGCGCCTTGCCAGGGCACGTCTGACTGTCGTGGTCTGTGGCACCACACTCACCGCAACATCACAGCTTCTTGCTCATGTGCTCAACAGCTAATGGCTTGTGCATAGTTAATGACTTTGGCTTGTTCTGGCCAACCGTCCTTTCGGCTTCGCCAGCCACTGTTGTATCTTGTAGTGTGGTGGTAATATCAAAAGTGTGTGGTGGCAATATCAATCCCTAATACTATGTTATGAAACTTTGTTAAAAGTCACGCTTTGGATTTTCTAGCAACCGTTTACACATAAGCGAGAACGCCGCCAGTGGGTATACACTTTGACTTTGACCTTCATATATGAATCGTATGATTCGTGTAAAGTCAGCTATGCCTACTACAATTGGTGCATTCACAGAACAATAAAATTAAGGATATTCTGGATTTAACGGACTTTCAGGTGCGCCAATCGAGCTGTTTCAAATCTTGAACATATTTGTGGTAATCAAGTATAACTCTCTCTCTCTCTCTATCTATTCTTAGTTACGATGTGGTACGGTTTATATATTTATCTATATTATATCGAGGTAGGAGAGATGGGAACCCCAAAACGCTATAATCTTTTATGAATATAAAATGTTTAGACGAATTCAGGTTATACATGATTGATTTATTTAAATATCAATGACATTTGTTATTTGCAGATTCGTTAGTAAATTGTACACGAAGTACATGCATGAGGCAAGCTTGTATGCCACAAGGGAGAAATGAAATCCAATCCTTACAGCAGTGATATATGCCGTAGTAAAAAAATACTACAAATTAGTAATTAAATTAAATTAATAATTAATAAACTAGTAATTAAATTAGTACTTAAATATTTCTATAGTATTTTCTACTACGGATTTAATCACTGCTTGACAGTCTTAAATGTAAGCAAGAAACCAGGCTGTTGCATGTTTCAACAATAAATTCTTATATCAGGTTTTATTTGGAGCACACACATATGGGCCCTGTGTGTCCATGTGTTTCAAGGAAACACATAGAAAATGTTCTAAGATTTTGTATTATAACGAATGTAGGATATCCCCTTTGGCATTGGAAGGCAATTACAAATTCCAGAAATCTATTTGTGTTCAAAAGCCACTTAATCAGAAACTAGAAGAGACCTGGAAAAGTAAAAATGAGTCGTACAGGGCCTGGGTACTCTTTGGAGCTGCCGAGGGATACCTCTATATCTTCCCAGGGAGAGTATGTGTCTTACACACACAAATAGATAGGTAGGTAGCCGTTATACTTATCTAGTTATTATACAGGATTTTCTTGGTGAGGACCCCTGCTCAAACTATGACTGAAGAAGAACACCATGATACATTAATATGCTTGCAGTGGTAAAGTCTTTATACATTCTTATGGATACTTCAACCTTCATGAGCAATCCCGTTGAACCTTAATAATCAAGTTCATTCTAAGATGATCATAGTAGAACTCTTAAACACGCTTACCAATGGCGATCAAGTATCAAGTGGTTTTCAGCATTAAGTGGTGAACTCATTGGAGCCCCGGTATGTTCTACAAACAGTGTGTGTGTGCGCGTGTGTGCGTCTGTTCATGTTCTTAGTTACAAATGCAGGTTTCAGTTTCATTGCAAGGCATTGATAGTTCTCAAAATCAATCGGATATTATATCTTTAAAGGAAGCTGTGAAGAAGATAAAAGTTGATAAGAAGCAAAATGATGTGAAACAAGCCCTTTCAAAAGCTCTTCAATTCTTCAAGACGACTACTGACCTAAAGGTAAAAAACATACACATACACACACAGACATCATGTACACATACTTTAAACATATGGGATAATACATAGGTATTACTCGTCTTCACAAGTGGACAATTGGCTAGCAATCTGAATTTTACGGATACGAGCCCCGTGCTAGGAGAGCTGAATGAAGCAAATGTTGCAGTTTTCCTTTATAGGATCGGCTAAAATGCAAAACAACGTGAACATGACATTTGAGATTATTAAAGACGAGGATAACCAGTGACTAATAGGAGTAGCAGCTGTAGATATAATCGTGGATTGATGATAAGGAGCATGGGCTGCAAGCTTTTCAGGAGGCTGTTTATAACAGAAGTGCTACTCCATCACGTCAACAAGCTTTTCTACAACTAAAACCAGTTAAGCATTTCTGAGTGTGTGTATACATGTGTGCCCATTTGTGTGTATGAACACGTTATCTCAGGTGACTGTGCATGAAAGTTCAAATTGCACGAGTATTCGACTCATCCTGTTTGTCAAAAGAAGGATTTTACAAGCTCAATCTCAGACTATGTTTGTTGTGGAAGTGACTGATTTCGTTAACAGCCCGCAGTGGAGCCGCTGTTCTTGTTTTTGTTATAGTATTGGTGAAGAAAATAACTAATAGAATTAAATAAGAAGCCGGAGTGGATTACACCAGATACATTACCATTTAGTAAGTGATGAGTTTACTTCTGCTATATGTTATATTATGTGTATTTAAGTTGTTTAAGATAAAATAAATTATAAATTTATAATAATATTTATAACGTTTTATAAAGTGTTATCATATTATTTTTAACGTTATATAGGAGTGTTAATATTGTTTAACATTATATAAATTATATAAGAAACAGATTCGTATGATATGTCAAAATTACATGTGAACATGTATTTTTTTTATTAAGGATAAATGCAAAGGGTTTACTCATTAATTTATTAAAATATATTACCTTTTTTAATTCGAAGTGTGTTCTTTACTATATGGTATGTTGATTTATATAACTCTTATAAAAGTGACCCTTTATATGAATGATTATGAATCCACATTGTAGCATAAGTGTGTTGAATTCGAGAGAATAGCTAAATAAAAGTATGTAATAAATAATTACAAAATAGTATAAAAATATAATATAAAAAGATTACATATGCATATTTATTAAAAACTTTTTATGAAAATAACATTACCTTTATATATAATTAAAAAACTTAATTAATTAATCTTTTTTACTTGATTTTATCACTCATATAAATTTAATATTGATATTAATATATTAACTTTTGCCTTGCTGACGTGTAAGAACTTTCTTTAAGAATTTAATCTGAATTTAAATCCATGGTCTCGATCTTGTTGACTAACATGTTTGATAGTATTTTAAAATAATTAAGGAGATACAGAATGATGTAAAATGCAAGATAAGTTACATAATGTTTTAGATTATAATCATTCTGGTAAAACTGAATTCCGTTGTTTAATTATGTAGTATCAAGATAAAAATAGTTTTTATGAACTCCTTGGAAGGAAAGTAATCATTCATTGATGAACGAAACTTATATACAATTAAATATATCAAACCCAGGGTTAAATATTGAATGGTTGTATTAGTTTCACACACACATACGTGTACACAGCCATAAGGCACAAATAAACATAATTTGAAGACATACTCTAGTGTAGGTGTTGTTCCGTCAAACTACAGTCGTACAATCTTCACTGTTCTTATGTACAATACAATTGCATAAGAGAGTGGCTTTAATCTTGCTTATCGTGATTTTATCTAGTCCAACGTTTGAGTCAAGATAGTCTTATTCAATGTACAGAGAAGTGGACTTTGTATATGTCAAAGAATTCATTGAATACTACTAAAATTAATAAAGTTCTCCACCAAATATATTTAAATTCCAAGAATGAAGGATAAGGCTTCATTCTGGTAATTGTAAAGTTCCTCACCAAAGATGCACAAATTCTTATATTTAAAAAGATCCCTAATCTTATATATATACACACACACCTGTCTATGTGTGTGAGTGATTTGTAATGGAAACAAAGACTGTGTTTAGAAATCCAAACTTAATCAAAACCTAGCTAGATCAGACAAAATTAGTCATATAAGGGTATTGTTTGTTTGATCTATCGGAGAGAGTACGTATATGCATGGCAGTAACTTTATAAGTATATACATTATATAATACATGTGTGTGCGTGCGTGTGTGTATAACGGGTGATTGTGAATGAAAGTGCGAATTGCCCAACTATTAAATCCATTCCTGTTTGTCAAAAAAAACAAGACTTACAAGCTCATGTTTGTTGCGGAAGTCACTGCTCTCCTGCCAAACATATTCATTTCTTTACAAGTCCAAAGTTCGCGTCTGGTATCTCCACAGGAACTGCTGTAACTTCTGCATGTAGCTCACACTAGAAGTTGCCTGTTAAAAGACGTGTTTCCAACCTGATCTGTAGTCAAAACATTGACGTTAAGCGGCCACATCTGCTTGTGGACTTGCATGGGATCGAAGGTTCATTAACTATAGAAATGATGACTTTTCTAACTTGACGGCTAGACAATTTGGCATTATTATAAATATTACTCATTAAGCTGCTCACTTAAGTGGTCAATGGCAATATTGTCTCTGTTTATATTTCTAGAGCTGCTCTTTGTTTTCCAAGTGTTACATTCACAGGGTAGTAGTGAAATTCAAGGTGTTCTGGATGCAACAGATTTTCAAGTGCAAGAGATTGCTAAGCTAGCTGTTTCGAACCTTGATAATATTTGTGGTAATCCGAAATGTTCCACTCTTCTATTTATGTATGTTCCGTTATATTATATATATAGATAGATAGATAGATAGAGAGAGAGAGAGAGATCCTTTTGTATATATTAAGTCTACTGGTTTTACAGATTCTTTAGTAAACTGCACACCAAGTACATGCCTAAGGCATCCTTGTAGGCCGCAAGGGAGAAATGAAATCAAATCGTTGACATGTTTAAATGTGAGTAGTAATCCAGGTTGCTCTAGCTCCTGTCACCAGTTAAGTGTTTCAACTGCAAATTCTTATATCAGGTTTGTTTACACACACACACATATAAATATATACATCCACACACGTGTGTGTGTGTGTGTGGGTACATATATATGAGCTTTCTGTGAAGGATACCACGTGCACCTTTTGCATTGGAGAACAATTATGAATTTCAAAAGTCAATTTGTGCTCAAAAACCACTCAACCAGAAATTGCAAGACACCTGGAAAAGTACAAACGAGTCTTATAAAGGCTGGGCACTGCGGATGGATTTCTATATGTTTACCCAGGAAGAGTATGCATTTTACATACACACGTGTATATATATACAGCAGTTTATATCTACCTGATAATTTGCAGGATTATCTTGAATCGGATGGGAATTGTACAGAGTACGATCCCAGAAGAAACCGTGGTTCATCAATATGCTTGCAGTGACAAAATCACTATACATTCTCATGGACACTTCAACTTCAATGAATAACCCTGTTGAAACTTTGTCAATGAGTACATGTTCAGATGCCACTAAACAAATCATAATAGAACTGTTAAACACACTTACCAATGGTGACGAAGTCGCTGTTCGAGGATGAGTGGTGAATTAATTGGTAACCAAGTAAGTTGACAATTACTATATGTGTAAAATAATAGTTTAGTTAACTTTAAATGTTTATTAAGGACTTCTTTATCATAGATTTAATACATATAAAATGAAATTATAGGTTTCAGTTTCACTCCAAGGAATAGACAAGTTGATAGTAAGCCGATTGACTTGAAAGTTGCACTCACCAAAGCTCTTCAGCACTTGAAGTCCAGCTCCGAGTTAAAAGTGAGATGTGTGTGTGCGTGTGAGTGAATGATTATTTACTAAATCAATCTGAACAATGAAGCTAGGCATGGCGTTGTAACAGACGAACTCTTAGTTATATGTAGTGTTATGTTCATGGCCACCGTTCTAGATTCAACGTGTGTGTGGGCATAGTTCCAGATAAGCTAATGTGCAGTATAATCTATAGGTACTGCTTGTCTTCACAAGTGGAAACTTTGCTACTTTAAACTTGACCAATGATCCCCATCTTCACCCAGCTCAATCAAGGAAATGTTGCATTTTTCTCTATAGGATTGGATATGATTCATCAAACGATGCTACATTGATTCAAATGAAAAGCAGCTTGAACATGACATTTGAAACAGTGACGGATGCATATAATCCTTTGTGGAAAGTGCGAAGTTATTTCGACTATATAGCTTGGCTTCGATTTACGAGCGTACAAAAGCGACCTCTTTGGGTGCCTCTTTACAAGGACGGAGCTGGGTTGGGAAACGTTACCACTTCCACTTATCCAGGTTGGGGTTGCTGCGGTGGACATTGTTGTGGACATCTGATTAATGAGCTGGGATTATCAGTTGTTGAAGAGGCTATTGATAAGCGAAGTGCTACTCCAACACATCAACAAAGTTTTGTTTATTTAACACCAGTTAAGTAGTTTGATACTTCATGTTATTTTGCTTAACAACGGATGATTTAGGTGGTTGTGAACAATACTGTGACCTGTAATTCAACCCAGGTCACTCCATCTGTGCAAGGAAGGATTTAACAACACCCTTGTCAGAATTTATATGCTGTGGTCAAAACTGTTCTCTGTCTAGCAATACGGGACAAAAATCAAATCACAAGCCAGCCGTTCTTGGTGTTTCAATTGGAGTTGGAGTTCCTCTTGCTATCGCTGCTGCTGTTGCTATGGCACTGGTGGTTTAATTTACAAAAGAAGAACACGCAAACGGGAAGCTCAATTCAATCCTCAAAATGATGTCCGGATTGACCTACTAGATGCCACTTCATCTAAAGGGACTACACCAAGTCTTATGATTCAAAGAACACACAATTTAAAATAAGCAGGACCAATGTACCACTATTATTCTTTATATAAAACTATCTTTGAAATATATTCAAAATTAAAATAAAAGAATAAAACAAGAAAACGAGCTGGGGAAGCAGTTTCAAATACAACAAACAAACTAAACCTTCATCCTGTTAGTCCAGTAGTATAACTGTTTTGTACTGTTTTAATATTTTCCACACTGAACTACAATGATCAGAATATCTTGTGCTCGTGTTGGCATGTGTAAAGGTTAAATAAATTATTTATATATACGGAATGGATATATTTAATATAAAAAGTTTATACTTTAAATAATTAAACATTTGATGTATGCACATGCCAATTAACGTATGGAACTTTAAACAGTGCATGTGCTACTGTGATGCTTACAAATTTCAGCTATGGATTTAAATATTACGTTTGTATCAGTTATAATCTTATAAAGGTTGCGTTACCTTCATTATTTTACGTATAAATGAAATATTACTAAAATGAGAATATAATAATTCCTTAATTTATAACCTTAGTGGACCTATAAATTTATAAGTTATCATAGGTTAATAATTATTAACTATTAAGAGACGAATTAATTTCTATCAGTACTTCCAATACACATTTCTCAAATAGTTCTACGTGCTACTTACATGTTTTAACTAATTTTTAAAACTAATGTACAAGTTGTGAAAAAAATATTTTTCTTTCGTAACAATATACGTTCTTTCACTTTTTTTTCTTTTATTCTAAAGAAATCCATTATCTTTCCTTTTTCTTTAATTCCCTTTAATATTTTTTATTTTCTTTCCTTTTATAATCACCATGAAACAAGCATGATAAACATCAAATTTATTACCACGGTATTAATTATTAAGGAATAAGTTATCAAAAGGGTTACTGAATATACAATTTTAACTCTTATTTAATTAACATTTATTAAAAATTAATTAATTTTTATTATCATTAATATGTTTATTATTAACCTTTTCAAATTTATTTAGTTCTTATTAATCATGTTTAACTAGTATTTTTTAATAATTAATAAATTATAAGTTATTTCATTTTATTATTTTATTCTCAATCTAGTTTGACTTTCTCAACTGGTGGTTGTTGTTCATTGGGTCTTGAATTATCAAAAACTAACCCTATTAATCTTGTTAATGATTGGGATAAATTGTTTTATCATTATCCTTTCTTATATTAAATTTAAAACTAAATTAAAATATTTAGCCCACATCCTTTTATAAAAATTTAAGTTTTAACATTTTATATTTAAGATGAAGCAATATATACTAAGAATACTTAAGTTTTTTTTAAAAGTGTAATCATAAAATTTATAATATAATAATATTTTATGTTTTGTTTAAAGGAGCAGCATTGATGTGTAAAATATCTATATTTCAATTGGTTGGTTTAAATTATTTCATTCTTAAATTTTAATGTTAATCATAAAAAAAATTAAAACAACTTCATCTTTAAGATGGTTTGGATTTATAAGTATGTATGTGTATGTGCATATGTTATTTTGAAATTATATAATTATTATTTCTTAAATAAAATTTAGCCACATATACAATATTATGTAATGCACATATTTATAGCAGTTGCAAATGACTTATTTAAAAATTTATTTTAAAAATATAATCCATATACATATAAAAAGCACACACATGTATATCCATATCAAAATTTAAGCATATCTAAATTAATTTTCACATGAATATATATTACATGTGGTGTGTTAAATGTATAATTTATTAATTAAGGCTTCTTAATATATACTATACCATTAATATTCTAGAAATATAAGATATGGATAATTTAGCTTTTATTCTAATATTAAATTTTGTTCAAAAAGAAATAATAGTAAAATAATTACAAATATAAGTAATATCTATTCATTGGATTAAAATATTAGATAAAAATGTCTTATAAAAAATTTAGCATTAATTTTTAATCAACCTTTTGAGATATGTCAGCCTTTCGAACCTCTTTTAGTAACAAATATACTTTACTTCAATTACCGTTGGATCGTTTACCATGTTAGTGTAATTAAGGAAAAACCATGTTCAATGTGTGTACACGAGTGAACTAAGAAAAACCGTGTGTGTACAAACAAAGAAAAAACATGTTCTTACAATCGGTCATAGTTGCTGCCGACTGCAGTCGGACCGACAGACCACGGTCGGGAAACGTCCCGTTTCCATCGCAGTCGCGACCATCCGTTTCCTACCCAGAGAGAGTGAGTTAACCCTAAAGAAATATCATCAAAAAGTTCAGGGTTCTTAAGCAGTTTAGAGGCTTGGAGTTCTATTCGAATCAATGGGAGAGGATTGGGCATGGGAGCATGTCATCAAGGGGAAAGCATACACAGCTGGGAGAGGCAAAATCCGTTGGACTTGCAAGTACTATACCAAGGAGTACGGTGGAGCATCTAAATGGATTCGAGCTCACATTGGAGGCGTCCCGAGCCATGAAATTGAGTGCTGCTCTGTTGGGACAAGGTTGATCCTAATGTATGCCAAAGGGCAAGGAGCTACTTTAACAAAAATGCTGCAGGGTCTCAATCCATGAACGTCACAGCATATGCCCAGTCCAGGGATATTGCTGGGGGATCTGCGGGCCAGCCTGAAGGTGCTGCGGGATCTGCAAGCCAGTCTGAAGGTGCTGGGAGTGTTGGCCAGATTGAAGGTTCTGGCAATGCCACTCTTTCTCAGCGAAAGAGGACTCGTGATGGCAACATTGTTGATCTCTTGAGTGATATACGTTACCAGCAACTTGATGATGCAGTTGCCGAGTTCTTCTTCCACCAACAACATTGCATTCAATGTTATCAAGTCTCCTTACTTGAAGAAAATGCTATCTGCTGCAATAGATGCAGGACCAGGTGGCATTTCAAGGTTGATGAAGTATGATAAGCTGCGCACTACTGCTTTGACAAGGCAATACGACATTGTTAATGCAAAGCTTGGTAGGTTTCGAGAAGGTTGGGCTCAATATGGCTGCAGCATTGTCACTGATGGATGGTCCGACATCCGCAAAAGATCCATGATCAACTTCATGGTTACTTCTATTCATGGTTCAGTGTTCTTGAAGGCAGTAGATTGTGGGGGAGTTGAGAAGACTGGAATGTGGCTGTGGCATCAATTGAAGCCTGTCATTGAGGATATCGGTGTAAAGAATGTGGTTCAAGTTGTGACAGATAGTGCATCAAATTGTGTCTCCATGGGAACTTTCATGAGGGAGGATTATCCTGAGATTTTGCATGCCCGTTGTGTATGCCACGTTTTGGACTTGCTTTTGGAGGACATCGGAGCATTGGAGTGGGTGGAACCAACGTTGAGGCGTTGTGAGGAGATCATTACGTTCATCACGAAGAAGCCTATGGTTCTTGCTATGTTCCGAGGATTTTGTCGTCATGAGTTGCTCAAGCCACCCAAACTCGCTTTGCATATATGTTTGCTGTGATCAGCCAGCTTGTGGATGTTGAGGTGTTTGGAGCATTGCAACGTTTTGTTGTGAGTGAGGAGTTTGTGACGTCCAAGTGGTTTTCAACTTCAGCAGGTCAGCATATCCGAGGATTGTTTTGGATGATGATTTCTGGAGAGAATGCCAGGAAATTCTTGTGTTGACTGGTCCCATTCTCAAAGTTTTGTGGCTTGCGGATCGTGAGGGTGCCGTTTCAGGCCTAATTCAAGAAGCTATGGACAGGATGATTGAAGGCCTTGATGGAGTTGCTACGAGTCAAATCATTCATGCCAATAGGATTGAAGATATCAAGGCCTTCTTGATGGAGGATCATGGTGGAAGAAAGGCTAGGTGGCCCATGATGCATAGCATCATGTACGGTGCTGCATACGCACTGAATCCATTGTTCCTAGGCAAGGATTTGGATCCTGAAACAATGGACAACTGGCTGGACTACTTGGCACTTTATAGTGGAGGGGATATGGAGCTGCATGCAAAGTTAGACACCCAATTTCAGAAGTTTAGACAGGAAGAAGGCAAGGCTCTTAATCGGGAGTTGGCCAGAAGTCCTGCAAAGAGGAGATGGGCTGTGAGCTGGTGGAACACGTTTGGTTATGAAATGCCGGAGCTGAAAAGGCTTGCCATTCGTATTCTTAGCCAAGGAGTCAGTGCTTCTCCATGTGAGCGAAACTGGAGTAGCTGGAATTTGATACAATCAAAGAAACGGAATCGCTTGAAGAGCGAAAGCTTGAAGAAGCTTGTTGCCATTCATGCAAATAAGAGAGTTGTGGATCGGGTGGAGCTCGAAGGGATGAAGCTACTGAAGTGGATTTGGATGCTCTTGAGTTAGAACCGCAATGGATGAGGCTTGTTGAGATGCAAGTACGTTTGGAGGAGACAGTGATGAATGATGGAGATGATGGAGAAGAGGACCATGAAGAAGACAATGAAGATGAGGCAGTTGAAGAGGTTGGTGATGATTAGTGATTTGAGTTGATTGATTTGTGTTAAGTTGTGTTTGTTATATTTCTTTTATTTTCTTTACCATTTCTTTAGGTTATTTTGTTTGAAACCCGGTCGGTCGTTCGGCCAAAAAATTGCATGGTCGGGACCACGGTCGAAACGTTTCGGTCGGCGGTCGGAACGGTCGCCAGCAACTATGCAATCGGTTGCATGTTCTGCATTAATCAAGAATGTAATTTACAATTATTAAATTAAATTAAAAAGAAGTGTTTAAGATACTGATTTATTTTTAAAATAATAAGTTCTTTATGTATAATTAAGATTTAAAAATAAATATCCTTGTTTTGGTTATATATATAGCCCGGAGAAAGTTAGAATAGGGTGGAATGGACTAGCTAACTCGATGTTATACCTTTCCTGTTATTAGATATTAGTTGTAAAAAATTTATATCAAACTTCATTAATCAACTGTGTTAAACCCAAGGGTTTGCAATTTTGCTTTCTGGTATATAATAGTATATGGTAAAGCGTGAGTGTTTAAATCATTATTACTATAACAAAAATTATAAAACTTAATCTATATTAAATGTATCAGTCAAATGGTTCATCGACAGTTTATATATTGTTTCGAATACCAAGAGGATCTTAGAGGTTACATAAAATCCTTCCATTTTCATGGGTATACACATAATATTCGGCATAGGACTGAGAAAGAAAACTGTTTAGAATATTTATTTAACAGATACAAGTTCATCTGTACACAATTAAGACTATTAGGTCAGTTTTTACTTGTTTAATTTGAATTATTCAAATGTCACTACTAATTTATTATCAAATAATATATTTATTATAAAAATAAAATTAAGACACGGCCATTTCAATTATCTCACGTAAAAATATATCAATATATTCTTTAATTAAATCAAGTTCCGAGCTTGTATACCAAATAAGTCATTGAGCAACTTTGCAACAAACCGACCATGTAAGACACGGCTTTGGTTGGTATAAACAAGAAAAGACAGAATGGGACCCTCTTCACCCTTGTGTTGCCTAGTGTAAACATTAAACGTTTAGCTTAATCATGATTAATCAGTGGAGTACTTACCTAGTACCACAATGTTTGGAGTCATACTGAGCGTCTTCAGAGCAGTGCCGATGAAATAGTGTTCACGTGAATCAATAAGATTGAATCCCACCTCATCCTGGATCATGAATGTCAGACCAGCTTTTATTTTTGAAGGATTGAAGGTGTACCAGCATCTTGCAAGCCTTCCCTTTTAGTTATGAAACTCCCACACACACACACACACACACAGCAAACTAACTGCTTTAGTGAAGTTGACAAAGTCTAAGACACCACCTCCGATTGTGGAGGGAGCATTCCCATGGAGCTTGTAGAGTTCCAGGCTCGTAAGTAACAGTCCAGGAGTTCCAGGCCCTCCAACGTACTTGTGTGGACTCAAAAAGACTGCATCATATCCATCGGGTTGTCCAGATCTCATGTCAATCTTCAGATATGGACCACTGCAATGAATGAAGAATTAATAAGCCAATATTTATCGATTATACCATCGTAAGAAATACTTGCAGTCAAATGTGCAGTGCATCAACATACCCTGCTGCAAAGTCAAAGCATGCAAATGCTGATGGAGAATTCGAGAAATCCTTCGAGTATCAGAAAGAATGTCTGTGACATTGCTGCATGCTGAAAAGGAACCAAGCTTTGGACAATTCACGTATTTTGGATTCCTCAATTCATGTTCCAAGTACTCCGTGTCAGTGAGTCCATCACTAGTCAAAGGAATTTCCACCACTTCGAGACTTTCTCTCCAAGGAAGAATGTTAGAGTGATGTTCATAGGGGCCAATAAAGACCATCCAGCGGTGAGACTCATCAAGTAGTTCCAGCATACGATTGCGAAGTACTGATGTTACCGAGATATTCATCACCTCCTGCAATTTCTTCACTGCAGCTGTAGTTCCGGAGCCGCAAAAGAAGAGTGCATCATTTTTTATGCCACCCATGGACTCTTTGGTTGCCTCCTTCACCATTCTTATTGTGACTGCTCCACAAAGCTGTGCGTGTTTCCTGCATACATATAGCGAGTGAGTAATTATCACAACAAGACATATGCCTGTGCCTGCAGACACGAAGGCAGACTCATTTACAATATCATATTGTAGAAGGAATTGGAATGTATTCTTAATATAGTCATTAAATACTCGTGAGTACATGTATAAATTCTTCTTATGGGTGGAGTATGTTAACTCTCCGTAGTAAGGCATTACATGTTCGACAAGGAATTCTTCAACATAAAGAAGGCAGCGGCCTGAAGCAGTGTAATCACATAGGTGATCTGTCGGGTGCCAAATGGAGTGGAGATCTTGACATCTGAACCGATGAGCTGAGACCTCAGCCATGCACACTTCTCCTCATTCAAATATTTGAAGGATCTGAAGAAATCCAAATGATGCCATTATCATCATGGCTTACAGGCGCGACAGTAGATGATGGGTTCTTTCTATTGTTTTGGGTGCTTTTGGGAGCTCTTGTCTGAATAGAGAAAACTTGCTCATCCTCAGTAGATGAAGCAAAGAACTTTAAAGTTTGTGGGTTAGACAAAGAAAGACGGTAAACTTGAAATATGTGACCACTACAGTATAGTCAACTGCAAGTTAATCAAGGTTTGAACGCGGATTCTTGACTTTTCCGACTTTGACTGTAGTTTGAGATAAACTCCTTATAAATGACCACTACGGCTGAGTGTGGAAAGTCTCAATGGATGTTGCTTGGAAGAATTTGAGCGTGTCTACAAAGCAAGGGACGAGTTATACTTGAAAAGATGTCTGGATATGCTCAATCTGGCCAGATCACCGCGATCATGAGTCCTTCTGGTTCTGGCAAGTCCACCTTGCTTGATTCGCTTGCAGACCAAGTTCTTTAGAAATGCATAGTCTGTAACCATGGTTACCATGCTCTCTCTCTCTCTCTCTCATCGATGAATCAATGTATCTTATAAAACAGGTAGATTGTCAAAGAACCACTCGACAAGGATCTGTTTATGTGAATGGGCACTTACAAGCAAGTCTGAGGCATGAATTGCGTAAGCATAATAATCCTTGGTTGTAGAGTCAACTTAGTTTTAAAAATCTATGCAGGCATGTAGGAAACGCTTACTGTGTTAGAAACAATATGTTAGTCAGCAAAGCTTCGCCTTCCTCGCAGTTATTCGCATAAACAGAAGATGGAGGTGGTTGATGATGTGATATCTGAGATGGGGGCCTGGAAGACTGCAGAAATACCATGGTCGGGAACTGGCAATTCCGTGGCTTGAGTGGAGGTGAGAAGCGAAGGGTGAGCATTGCTTTGGAGATTCTTACACAGCCTTCACTCGTTCCTCGATGAGCCTACCAGTGCCTAGACAGGTAAGCTAATATAGATAATATTTAAAAAAAGAGAAGGAAAGAAATGATTTACATTAAAAGACTTGACATGTACAAACAGTGTTCTCGACTCGATCCTACTTGTGTGCACGTGAATACACACACACCACACACACACACACACACACGTTGTCCATACCTACATGTATTACACGCAATGATTTGCAGCGCATCAGTTTATTTTGTTGTGAAAACTATAAAGAACCTCGCTCATGCTACACGCAAGAGAAAGTGATAGCCTCCCATCCACCAGCCTGGAAGTGAAGTCTTCGAACAGTTCGATAATTTATGTCTGCTTTCGCAAGGAAGTCTTATTTACTTTGGAGATGCTTCAGAAGCTGGAGAAGTATATTTTAAACTAATATACACGTTTATCTTTTATATATGTTTATGATATCAAATACTAATTAAAATGTTGCCGTACTTTGTAAACGCTGGATTCCCTTGTCCCCAAGACGCAATCCATCTGATCATTATTCTCAACTGTAAACTCTGACTTTGAGAAAGTTCAAGCGAGATTCAAGGTACATATCCAAATGACTTTCTGAAAGATATCATATTAAACTAAAATTAATGAATGTTTTTTTCAGGAGATATAGAGTTTGTATGGCAGTACACTATCTACATCACAAGTGATCAAAGTGCTTGTTGATGCTTTTCAAACAGAAATGTTTACCTGCATTGGAATCAAAAGTTGAGGAGCTATCCCAGAAAGGTAAGAACATTAATTGAGTAATAATTTTGTTATTTTAATCAATACTAAAGCTAGTCCTGTTAGAAAGGAGAAGAGAATGCCTACTCTATAGACTTGGCTTCTAAGGCAGGTCCCATAAACCAGGTTATCACGTTAACCAGGAGGTCTTTCAAAAACATGACTAGAGACCTCGGATACTATTGGCTTCATATCTTCATTTACTTGGTCCTCAGTGTTGTCATTGGCAGTATCTACTTTGACGTTTGTAAAGAATATGGGTCCATTGCTGTAAGTGTGTGTGTGTATGTGCGCGTTATGAACTAACACTTGGTGTTTCAGTCAAGAGTTGGTTGCATATCTTTCATTGGCAGCTTCTTAACGTTCATGTCAATTGGAGGATTCCCATCATTCGTCGAGGACATGAAAGTATGTTTTACTTCACACACAAATACAAAAACACAAGAGTAAGAGTCTGTGTCTCTACTCTTAATATACATTGTATAACATGTATATTGATACTACTTGCAGTATTTATCATGAGAGTCAAATGGACAGGTGGCCCTGGTTGAAAGTTTGATGATGTGTGTTGCAACAGTAGTGCCAATGGGAATTATCACTGGAGCAGGAATTCTGGTATTTTTTTACTAATTAAGTACTCATTCACTAAATTATAAGCTATCTTCTTTGCTACATGCAGGGACTCTTTATGCTAGTTGATGATGGATTTTTCAAGCTTGCTAACAAATTACCAAAGGGTTTATGGAAATACCCTTTGCATTACGTAGCCTTCCACACATACCTGCTACAGGTAAGTTAGTACATGGTAGGTAGGGGTTATACCAAAAGACTTTCTGGGACTAGAGTTTGACAATGTTGATCCTTCTCAACCAAGGCTTACTGGTCGAACCGTGCTAAATCAGTATCAAGGTCCAAATGGGTGGACTTTGCAGTGCTGTTTCTCATGATCTTTATATATAGAGCACTGTTTGTTATTATGATCAAAGTCAGTCGCATCATAAATTGGAAGGACTTGCTTAGCAGCCTTCCTTCAGAAGACATAAGCACCAAGTTGAGCAAGTTGAATAACCATCTTGATTACTCAGCTAGGTTTAAATAATATAGAAGGGCTGTATAACGGAAGTGTTCTTGTGTCAAGTGCTCTAGCACTCTAGCACTCATGTTATGCTCGTAATGATATTGGTTTTACTATTTCTAGAAAAAAAAAATACAATTATTCACATGAAAAAGGCCCTTTAAACTTATGACAGAAATAATTAGCATGAAGGTTGTGTACGTTTATCACGGTATACATGCCGAAGGAGTTCAGAATAGGCATGGTAAACAAGTATTTTTAATATAGTGGTGGATATGGATTTTAGTGTAAATATAATTAAGGGTGTTTTATTGTGTTGTTCCTAGATTCTTTTATAAGTGAGCAAATCTGATGCAACATATTGTACATTACTAGAGGCATCCTGGATATGAGCCCCATTTTCACAAACGTTAAGCAAGCAAATATGCTGTCTTTTCTATAGGATTGGATTGTAATTGGTGCATCAAATGATGTAATAATTCATTCAAATGAAAAACAGCCCCAACAAAGATAATCCTTTCTGGCATGCATAAATTTGGACTCTTAAAAAGAAACGCTTGTGAAAACGTCAATACTGTACATGTAACGTAGTCTTTAACACATCTACGGGATTTGATACATATATTTACACATATTTGTTGTGTGGAAACGTGTAACGATGTAAACTACTTACTACAGCTTTAGATACTAGAAGAAATCCGCCCAGACTTCCTAGGGCTGCAATGAGAAGACTGCCTTAGGAAGAGGAAAAGGAAACGACCTGGAAATGAAAATGCAAGAGATCTCGTATATATAGTGATAGTGTCCATTAGCATCCCGTTCGAAACCGTATAGGGTGGTTCCAACCGACATTAAATAATACAGTGGAAATTGTAAAACCCGTGAAAATGAAATCCCCTGTTATAGCTGAATTATTGTGTGCTATGTGAGTTTAAATATGATTATGAATATAATGTAGTTACATTTTAATGATTAAGGTCTTAATGGTACATATGGGTATATGTACATTTTAATATTAATATTATCTTGATGTAGGAATGATATCCTAATAGTAATCCACTGTAAAGTTTTGTGATAATAAAGATAATAAGAATGATAGTGAGATAGCATAGTTACGCTTTAAAATTTATTGTGCCATGTATAATAACCACATTAACAATGTTAAGTGATGTTCTGGTGTTATCGTGATGTCTTAAGTGGTGAAAAAAATGATAAGAGGATAAGTATGGTTTAGTCAAGTGATACTTTAATATTATTGTGATAAGTGATACTAATGAAGATAAGTATGGCTTAGTCACAAGAATGAAGTCTTATGCAAGTATATGTTAATATAGTCAAATAATAAATCCTAGTGCAATAGTAATAACGAGGTAAAAGAAGAATAATAATAGTAATGGAATTAACACGTAATATCACAAATAAATGAGTGATATCAAGAATAAAGAAATGAAATCAACACACAATATGTTGTTATTTATTTAATTTAATGGTTGTTAAATATTTTATTAGTTATTTTAGGGATAGGGATATATATAATATGGTCATAAGACAACCATGCCATGACCATGTTATATATCGTGGTGTAGTTTATGATGTTTACCTGTGCTTTAAAATTTATGATTCATCATTTTGAGTGAGTCATTTCATATATATCCCTTTATTTGAAATAATATATTCTATAAATATTAAATACATAATTAAAACATCATTTATTAAATTCATGAACATGCATGTGGAAATTAAATAATAGTAATACAAAAATGTGTAATGAAAAAATACATATTAATTATTATGTACATAATTAAAAGAAATAATAATATATTAATATAACAAGTTATGTGTGTGTATGCATTCACAACTAATTAGTAGTACTAAATTTTCTTTACACATTTTGTATAGATTTCTACATACACTCACTAAAATACATGTAGTGCATTATATGTGATCATTTGAAATCATGTATTTACTTAGTATATTATTTTGAATGACATCTTAAATCCCTGTCTGTCTGATAGTTATTTTAAATTTCATGTGATAACATTTAATGATTATCATAAATCAATTTAATCATTATTTAAACTTAAGAGGTTAAAGTGGGTTAAAGATATAGCATATAGAGATAAATTCACCAATTTTAAGATAATAATTAAATTCAAGGTCAAGTTAAAAATAAACTCAAAAAGTTAAGGATAATAATTAAATTAAGTGTCAGAATTTTTGAAGTTTCATTCTAAATACGATCTGCATATGTAGAAGTTTCATCTTAGGAACATTATTATTTACATGGAAGTTTCATTCTAAGTATGATCTGCATATGTAAAAGTTTCATATTAGATATGTTATTATCTACGTGGAAGTTTCATTTTAAATAAATATGATCTGCATATGTAGAAGTTCTATCTGAAGTACATTATTATTCTAAGTGGAAGTTTCATTCTAAATACGATATGCACATGGAGAAGTTTTATATTAGGTACGATAGATTGCTCTGTCACAACTTTATGGTGAACTTATTAAATTAATTTAGAGTGAAATTTAAATAAAAATATTATGCAAGGACCAGTCCCTGTGCATTAATCATACATATAAGAATGTAATTCTAAGAAGGTTTAAATTAAAAAAATATATTTTAAATATTAAATTAGATTATGTAAAATAAACAAGACTAAGTATATTTTATAGAAATTTAATATTATTTTCTTAGAATTTTTACTTTGACACAGGTGATTTTTCTAAGTATGCTTTTGTATTCTCTTTTAATTATTTATTACTTTTTCTAAATTTATACATGCACATTTGTATGACTTAAATAAATTATTATATTTATTCTTAATTAAAAAAGTTTATTTTCTTTGAACACATGATGCTTATAAGTATATAAAGTGTTTATTCTTTTCTAAATATACAGTATATATATACACTTCATATATATACAATATATAAACGTTAAAAATATAATTATTATAATATTAATAAATTATTATTATCTATCCTAGCATAATTTTAATGTCCTACGCTATCCACGCAGAACATTACTAGAGTTCATGTTAGACTATATCTAACATTTAAATAAGATCTTTTATTACAAATATAGAATTAACGTAATTGGTATCTAAATCTTATAAGGTGATCTTAAACACACTTACTAAACTAAGTGGTGATCAAAATGCCATCAGTCTGTTCTAGAAACATTGTGTGTGTATGTATTTCTAAGGCATTGATACAGTTCTCCTGCCAAACATACCCATTTCTTTAAAAGTCCAAAGCTGGTGTCTGTTATCTCCATAGTAGTTGTGCTTGCTTCTGCTTGTAACTCGCACTATATAATGTTATTAATACTCTTATTCATGCTGTTCATAAACATGACTTTCTTTTGTATTAGTACTGGTTATGCAAGTTGCCTGTTTAACACGTGCTTCCAAGTTGTTGATGCCTGAACACTCACTCTATGCAGCTACATTTATGCTCCATGTGCATGCCAGAGTGTGTGTGGACACAGTCAGCGATATGCATGGGATTGAAGTTTCATTAACTATAGGGAATGACGACTTTTGACCGCTAATCAACTTGAAATTATACATATTACTCGTTAAGCTGCTCACACTGGTCAATGGCAATGGTTTCTGATAAGTCCAGGGCTGTAGATATTTCTAGAGCTGCTCTTTGTTATCCAAGTGCTACATTCACAAGGTAATATTGAAATCGAAGGTGTTTTGGATGCTACTGACTTTCAAGTGCAAGAGATTGTTAAGCTAGCTTTTTCTAACCATGCAAATATTTGTGGTAATCCTAAGTCTCTTTACCATTAAACAAATCATAAAGAACTGTTAAACACACTTAGCAATCAATGGTGACCAAGTTGCTGTTTCAAGGATGAGTGGTGAATTAATTGGTAACCCAGTAAGTGGACACTAAATACAAACATTATCATGTATATTTAAATGTTTATTAATGATATTATAGGTTTCAGTTTCACTGTAAGGCATAAAAACCTCTGCTGATCAAGCTGCTATTAAATCTTTAAAGGATGCTATAAAAAGTGGGGCAGTTGATAGTAAGCAAATTGGCTTGAAAGCTACATTCACCGAAGCTCTTCAGCACTTGAAGTCCAGCGGCGAGTTAAAAGTGAGATGCGTGCATGCATGTCAGAGAGAGAATGAGTGAGTGAGTGATTATTTAGTAGTGTTCATGGCCACCGTTCTAGATTCAACGTGTGTGCGGGCGTAGTTCCAGATAAGTTAATGCGGCATATAAATCTATAGGTATTGATTGTCTTAACAAGTGGGCCATTTGCGAGCAATTTAAACCTGATGGACATGATCCCCATTTTTGCCCAGCTCAATCAAGGAAATGTTGCAGTTTTTCTCTACAGGATTGGATACATTGATTTAAATGAAAAGCTGCTTGAACATGACATTTGAAATGGAAAGTGTGGAGTTATTTAGACTATATAGCTTGGCTTCGATTTACCAGAGACCTGTTTGGGTACCACTTTACAACGACGGAGCTGGACTGGGAAACGCTACCACTTCCACCTATCCAGGTTAGTGGCTTAGGGTTTTCATAGCATTTGACGATAATGTGGACATTATTGTTGTGAACATGCTGATTAGTAAGCTGGGATTATCAGTTATTCAAGAGGCTATTGCTAAACGAAGTGCTACTCCAACACATCAACAAGGTTTTGTTTCTCCAACACCAGTTAAGTAGTTTGATATCTCTATTTATTTTGCTTAACAACATATTATGATTTAGGTTGTTGTGAACAATACTGTGACCTGTACTTCAACCCAGCTTACTCCCATTTGTGCAAGGAAGGATTTAACAACACCCTTGTCAGAATTTATTTGTTGTGGACAAAATTGTTCTCTGTCTAGCAATACGAGACAAAAATTAAATCTCAGGCCAATCGTTCTTGGTGTTTTCTATTGGAGTTGCTCTTGCTACTGCTTTATTGCGCTGGTTGTTGTTATAATTCACAAAAGAAGAACACGCAAACAAAAAGTCGGCAGCTAGTGGAATGCCACGCTAGTTGCGTATATCGAAAACGGGTATCTCGCTCAAGCCAAGCACTTGTTTGACAGTATGCAAGAACGGCACTTTTAGAAGAAGATGACAATGGGAGACGGCAATGCTGATAGTGTGGGCGTATCAAGCCAAGCATGTCACGTGCAAAGGAATCTTGTCTCGTGGAGTGCAATGGTGTTGTCTGCTTTTGCACAAAACGGGTACGTAGAAGAGGCTAAGCACCAGATAGAACGACGCAGCCTTGTGTCATGGACGGCTCTTCTAACACGCTCTGTTCCAACATCTCGTCAATGGTTCTTGTTAGCATAACCTTTCTAGAACCGCAATGACGGAAGGGAAAGATGAGAAGATACATCTTGAAGAAGAATTTGAGCTTCCTCACTGTCTTCCTAATCCCACGGCTCACACATACCTCAATATGCTTTATAGGAACTAAAATCTCGGTATGGCCATTAGAGAAAGGTCACAACAACACGATCATCCAAATGGTTGGTTTCAAACCATTCGGCTAATGCTGCTCTCGATCAACCGTTGGCCTCTGCAAAACCTTAACGTGATAAGAAAGTTTGAGCTGTGACAAAGCCATGAGAGACTAGCTGCGTCATACTGCAAGTCGAAAAGAAAAGCATCAACTAGTAAATAGCAAGGAGAAACCAGCTGTGATACCTTGACAAACGCAGACTGGCCTGTGAGCTAAAGATTTTCCCAGCTCCTGCCATGCATATAAAAAGTGGGAATAAAGGAGGTTACCTGTATACCACCGTGTATAACCGGAAACACAACTTTAGCAAATCCGAATTGAGAGAAATCCCTCTTCTGCTGATGCCCCACAAAGTAATGCCACTTTTTCATTGCTGCTATGCTCGTTCACCATGGACCAGCAGCTAAATGGCGGTTGCTCACGCAAGGAGCCGCAAGGCAAGTAAGACCTTACCCGTGCCAGGGTTACACAAACGATATTTAATGGAGATGCTACTATATTAATGTATATACTTGTACAAAGCTACTACTACCACTGGAGCAGGATGTCACCCAAGAAAAGGGCGGTAAGTGCGCCACCCAGGAGCCCAAGCAGCAGGCCCTTGTTGCCACCACCGTTTACAGGCGGAGCAGGTGGCATAGGTGGAGCCGATGGAGCTAGATGTTGGTCACGGAAGTAGCTGGGATAACCCATTACAGGAATACCAACCATCTTATCCAAACTGCTAGATGATTGTCCTATTTGGGCTAGTTAGGCTTCGTTTCTGCTAGTAGACGGAAGACTACTCTCAACCAACGCCCTGCATCCGGCCAGACGGCCTTTGTACGCGCAGTGTGGTGAGGTTGTCGAGAGTAGTGGCAACCTCGTGTAGCGGCATAAACGCGGTGCCCACAATGGAATCGTAGGAGCTGCTAGTACTCCCCCGACTGGCCATTATCTGGAGAGTGAGGCAGGTGTAGGGATCGGCGAGAGTGTTACCATCTACTGACAAGGACAGAGCCTCGTTCCAAACGGGATCCCTACCTCCCGGCTGAACGTAACTGCTCCTCTTCCCACCGACCAGCATCAAAGAGCTCCTCACATTCTTCACATCCTGGGCAGCAATTACAACTATCTCCAACCCATGTTGACATAATGAATTTATCCTTAATCACTCGTGTCATATATGTTATGCATCACCTCTGTTAATACAGCCCACATGGCTTTAGAATTTAATATAGCCGTTAATGAAGTTCAATAGCACCATCTTTGATGAGGTTCAATGGCTTGATAATGTCATTTAAATTTTAAGATTTTAAATGGCCTTAGATATAGTGCAATGTAGATTTAAAATTTAAAATAATAATTTAACATAATGTTATAAGGGTTTAAGATTTATGACGATCGTTGATGAAGTGTTCACGTCGTATAAATATGTATAAGGTAACTATGATAAATACATAGGTTACCTTAGTAAATGTAAGTAACTAAGAAGATTAATTTTATAATTAAGAATATTTATATTTGATTTAAGACAATTTAAATATAGTAAAGAATATATCTTCTTATTGTATATATAAACCTTGATTTGAATATAAAAGATTATCTTAAGTTTTTTCATTTCTTTATATTGTTATTGTATATTGTTTTGAGATTCTTAAATTAATGAAGCTTCTTTTTTTATGTTGTTATTGTATATTGTTTTGAAATTCTTAAATTAATAAAACTTCTTTCTTTATGTTGTTATTGTATATTGTTTTGAGATTCTTAAATTAATGAAGCTGTAAAATAATATTTTTAAGAGGAATGATTAGTCTAGCCCAATATAAATATTATTAATTCTATATTGTAATGTTAATTTTTATTAATGTCTTTACGATATGTTGTTTTGTTAATTATCAATACCTTGTGTATGTTATGTTGTTGATTTTTGTCACCTTCATAATGTGTTGTGTTGTTAATTTTTTTATTCTTGTGATATGTTATATTGTTAATTCTTATAACCCTTGTGTTTATTGTATTATTAATTTTTATTATCTTTATGATATGTATTATTCTTGACTTGTCTTGATTACGTTGATTTTAAGTCACATTAATAAAAATGAAGAATAAAATTTAAAAAAAAATTCACATGGAATGAGATAAAATATAAAAAATAATGAAAATTTCATCATCAAACAATATGAATTGACATTTATTATAATGAAGGAGAATTATAAGTGTATAAATTAAGTTTTTATATCTCAACTATGTTATGTTCTCTAATTAGTCAATTGGTTATGTACAATAATAAAGTTAGATATTGTTTTCTTGAGACCGAATGAAAAAGAAGTATATGCATATTTTTATATTTTATTATGTGAAGTTAATGTATTTTAAAGAGTTCTTTATGTTATAAAGAAGAAAAAATTTTGCATAAAAGAGAAGTAAGATATGTGGAATGCCAATGTCCATTTTTAATACCAAGGATTATAATAAGAATTTGTTTAAAATGTTCAAGAATTGATATATCATGAAATCCTTAATATTGTGAATATGGTTTAAGAAAAAAAAAAAAAAAAATCACATGAAAGAGAGTAAAGTATGTGTAATGTCAAAGTTCATTCTTAACACCAATAATTATAATAAAAATATGTATAAAAGATTTAAGAAGTAGTATTATGAAGTCTTCAATAGCATGGTTACTTATATCCAGTGAATTTAGTTGTAATTAAATTTGCTGCGGTACAGTGATATGAAAGCAAATTTGCTTTCATATTATAAAAGCAAATTTAATTTTAAATCACTGTACAGCAACAAATTTGCTTATAACTGAATTTGCTGCTTATATCATATGATTAAAGATTTAAATATATATATATATATATATATTTTCATATAAAAGGGTAACCTTACTAAGTGTAAATCTTATAAGACAGGCGCCATAGGAAAACCCTAAGCCAGAGGTAGATATGACGCGGCTGCCTTTCGTCTTGCTGCTACTCGTGATTGCGAGCGCTGCTGTTGGTAAGAGGCTCGTACTCGTGCTAGATGATGATGATGCCTCGTCGCCTGAGCAAGAGGCATCAGTCGCCGATCTTCTGGAAGAGCTCAAACAGTTGGAAGAGGATTCTGTACCAAAAAAGTCAACGGCTGAAGAAGAGATGTGGGATCTGGAGCAGCCGCAACAAGAGCAGGGGGCAGATCCAGGCTCTTGGGGAGTTATACTGGAAGAAGAGGTCAAGGATGAGTATGGTCTGGCTATAGCCAAGCTGGTGAGAGGCATTAGTGACGGTGAGTATGAGTTGGTGCAGGAGTCAATCAAGGAGTTACATGCCCAAGCTGATCGAGGCCATGCCCATGCTCAGTCTACACTCGCATCTCTGTACTTCCATGGTTATGCAATTGATCGCAACCATCTCAAGTCGTTCCTCTTCCATCACTTCGCATCTGAGGGAGGCAACCACCAATCGAAGATGGCTCTTGCCTACACTTACTTCCGACAGAAGGTAAATTACGTACATGCTTACGAGTAAGCATTTTGTGCTAACTTTGTCATAGCTCCACGAGCAATCTGTGAAGCTTTATGCGGAGCTAGCGGCTGCGGCAGTGGCGAGTTTTTGTCAGCGGCCCTTTGATCGGGCATGTTCGCTTGAATGATGGTAATGAAGAGAGCAAGGACTCCCTCAAGAAGTTCCGTGGTGAAGATGACGATGATTTCCAGTTCCTCGAGTACCAAGCACAAAAGGGCAACTCCAACGCCATGCATAAGATGGGGGTGTTCTACTTCTATGGGTTTAGAGGTCTCCGCCGGGACCATGACAAAGCCCTCTCGTGGTTCACAAGAGCCGTTGATAAGGGGGATTCTGCGTCTCTTGAGTTTCTTGGTGAGATTTATGCCCGTGGGTTTGGGGTGGAGAGGAATTACACGAGAGCTTACGATTATTTCAAGAAGGCATTGAAAGAGAGAAGATATTCTGCAGGGCTCGGCTATCTATACTCTATCGGGCAGGGTGTTGACCAAAAGAATTTGACCAAGGTGATTGACTCATCGGTCCCTTTATAACAATCAGTTGCTTATTCCGCTGTTAACAGGCCAGGGAGTATTATAAGAAAGCAGCAGATAATAACGACGCCAATGGCTTCTATAACCTGGGTGTACTTTACCTCAACGGCGCAGGCGTTAAGAAAGACGTAAAATGGCCAGCTGGTGTTTCGCTGTTGCAGCTTACAACGGCCTTTCTAAAGCATATTATCAGCTGGCAAGGATGCACCACAAGGGCATTGGCATGAAGAAAACTTGGCTACGGTAAGTGCTTACTTATTTCTCATGCAGCTCTTCAACTTGATTGCAGGCTGCTGGACTCTACAAAATTGTGGCGGAAAGAAGCCCATGGGATTCTCTGATGAGGCTAGGGTTGGAATGCTATTTGAAAGGAGACATTAGCGTCTCACTGCTGCTGTACTCGAGAGCTGCTGAGCTCGGCTATGAAGTAGCTCAAAGCAATGCAGCATGGATTTTAGACAAGTACCAGGATGACAGGATTTGCATGGGGAGATCTGGTTTTTGTACTGCTGAGGAACGGCACCATCGGACGCATATACTCTGGCGGTCTGCCTCGGAGCAAGGTAATGAGTATGCAGCCCTGCTGATTGGAGACGCATATTACTACGGACGGGTAAGTTGGAAGTCTTGGAGTATGTTCTGGGTTACTTTAAAACAATGCTACTTGTAGGGAACGGAGAGGGACTTAGAACGAGCTGCAGAGGCATACATGCACGCGCGTAATGCGCAAGCCATGTACAACATGGGATACATGCATGAGCATGGACTAGGCTTGCCTAGAGATTTTCACCTTGCTAAGAGATATTACGATCAGGCACTTGAGGCAGATGCACTAGCTTTTCTGCCGGTTTATCTGGCACTTGGGGTGCTTTGGTTGCGCCAGTACAATGAAAAGAACGTGCTGGTAAGGGGACTTTTCCAGTGTTGAATTATATATATAGCTAACTATTCTTTCAGGTGGAAATCATAGACAAGTTGCCGGAGTTGGCCTGCAAGAGTAGAAATTGGGCGCAGGGTTTGTTTTTAGATGATGGGAATGCCACCTTGATTACTCTCGTGGTTTGCTTGCTCACTGTTCTGTACCTGCGTTCTTTACTCCAGAGGAGGAGAGCTCATTTCATGCACCAACAAGGAGAATGATCAACAACCCTTCTCTGTTTCTATTATGCTGCTGATATTTATATATATATTTTTGTCAACCACAGTCAGGCTATACTTTTTATTTAAATATTAACTAATGTGGGATAAAAAAACTTAAAATAGTGAAATTGGTATAAACTGGCTTATTAAAAGTATTTTGTTTTTGCTGTAATTCACATGCACATCGTAAGATTCCTTCTCAATATAAACATCTTTCATTTATGTGCTTTAAAAAGTGCAGTTGAGTAATAATTCAATACTTATGGGTGTCTCTTTGTCTCTATTTGTACTCGTGGCAGCATTTGAAGTTCTTAACGCACAAGCCAACCAAGCTATTATCATTTGGAATAACAGTGAGCTCTTTTCGTATATAAATTAGTATTTATAAAAGGCCTTGGACATTTCCATTTGGTCATTATCTCATGTATCTTTTTATTATTATCTCACCACATTCAAAAGTATGACATTTATGTCCATACACATACATATCAAATTTATCTAAGATTTATACATACTTATCAAATTTATAAGACCGCTTTCAACAATGTTCCAACGTTGCTATATTAAAGTGTTAAATGTCTTACCTTAGGAATGTAAAGAAAAGGTAGAGGATCAATTATTATTTATTAAGAGTCTTTAAACATAAATTTTTTTTGAGTCATTATTGGCAGGACGCATTACAAACATTTTTTAAATCCCAATTTAAAGGTGAGTCACCACATGCAAATTGTAAGTGTTGAATTAATTAATCTTCTTAGTCATAAGATCATTATTACACAGAGACTGGAGTTATTAAAATAACCATTGAGGTATATAATAATTAAGTAATGTTTAACTCAAAGATTCATGTGAATATTTAACAAACGGCTGGGACGAGGCAATGTTGTTAAGCCTAGAAAACAAATTTTGAATATCTTATAAGAATGAATGTTTATTTATTTTGTATGTTTTAAATATTTATTTAAATCTTTTAAATAACAAACATGTAAGTCAATTACTTTATTTTATGTTAAAATTGATAAGTTATAACATAATAACATTTTAAAAGAATTAATTAAGTTTAATATTAAAAGAAATTATCTTACATAGCATTACATTCTGGAGTCAAATATATAAGTTCAATTTATATATGTGCTTTGTCATTATAATTTCAATAAACAATGTTATTTATTCACCAATCATTTATCATTTATATAGAGAATCAATTATGTTAAAGTTGATGATTTTATTTAATATTGTTAAAACACTTATTAAAAATAATTATTAAAACATAAAGAAAACAAGTACATATTTTGAATAATGATATTGTTAATCCTTTATAATAAAAGATTACTACTCTTTTTAAACACAAAGAATACAAATGCACCTATTGATTCAAATGAAATAAATAACAATAATGTTCTTATTTAAAACTTTTAACTTTACATGTGGTAATTATAAATTGAAAATATAAAAGATTGCTTACTATTCATAATATTAATATGATAATTATACAATTTATCAAGTGGTAAAGTAATAATTATTTTTTTAATTGTGAAAACATTAGCAAATTTAATATAGTCATTAGTCAAGATAATGGAAATAAAAATGTCAAATGAATGATAATAACAAAGATGAACAATAAATCTCAGTATTTGATATTTTTAAAAATTTATTTACTAGTCATATGAAAAATGTGAATAAGTAAAATATGAAGAAGAAAATAATGGAAATAATAAAAATGTGGGTGGAAAGATATAAGAGGATAAAACACCATCTTTTACTTTTATTAATTAGAAATTAAATTTATAAGCTCAAGTTAAAAGAAAATAATACTAAAGAAAATATTGCAATGAGTTGAAAAATTATTACTTTCACCAACTCTCTGTTACTTCTTGTCATTTTATAAACATCCACAACCTTGATAATCCCTTATTCAATTAATTAATGTAATTCAATACCATCATTAACAATAAACATTTAGTTAACATTTATTCCACTTTATATCTAAAGTCTTACATTTACATGTAAAGTTTTCACAAAGAAAATGCAATTGCACATTTTTGTATAAAGAATTACACATAATTATTAATAAAATTGAATCAAAATGTGGACAAAGATATGTGATTTGAAATATAAATATAAAGTACTTTTTGTTATTTAATCAAATGGTTCTTGGTCTCCATTTCCCAAATGAGTCATGAGATGCATAACACATACTTGTCTTTAATTTGAGTCATGTTATAAAAAATACACCACATCACGATTTAATTCTCTAGAATACAGACAAAAATATGGGGTGACTTGTTACGACCTGATACAAGATACAAGATATAGGATACAGGATATGCTTGCAGGATATACCTACAGGATAAGGGTTACCATTTTTAACTAGTAACTAGATTAGGCTCATGACCAGATTAGTTCTTGAAGTTTTGAACATAAAAGCTCTGACTTAATTGTTGTACAATCAGTTACTATCAACACCAGTCATTCTACGTCATTCTTGTTCCTTATTTTATCTTGGTCTTGTCTTGCTCCTTGCTTCCTGCTCTCATCTTGATTTATAATTCTTGTCATGCTCTTGAGTCAAGCTTCCTTTGCTCTTGGTTTTGTTTCTAGTCCTTGTCCTGCTTTTAGATCGTGGCTTAACAGTTTGATATTAATTGCTTTCATAACTCCCCGATTTTTAATTACTTTTTTTTTCCTTAGCTTTACTCCCTTATTTTCCTTTTTCCTTTCTTTCACGAATCATAACAGATTTTGAGCAATTTCAACGCGAGCACCAAATGTTATTACATGAGCTGGCCACTTTGTGCCAAGTGGTTACATATTTACAAGGTTCCACCAATGCGGCACATGCAGATGTTGATGCATCCTCCAAGGCTGCTGCACATGCTCTCTCTCAAGCATCTGTGGTTTCCTCTCTATCAAGTTCTTCTTCAAAGTTAAAGATCAGCATGCCAGAGAAGTTCAGTGGCAATCGTGCCAATTTTTAAGGTTTTCTGAATTAGATCAGGCTTTTGATCCGCATATAACCATGTCGCTACTCAATTGATGCACAAAAGGTTGGCCTTTTAGCATCCTTGCTAGCTGGATCTCCACGAACTTGGGTTGCTCCTTTGTTGGAATGTGATGACCCATTGGTGGAAGACTTTAAAGGATTCATAGTTGTCTTTGAAGCTTGCTTTGGAGATCCTGATAAGTACCATTCTGCATGCATGAAGTTATGGAAGCTCACACAAGGATCCTGACCAGCTTCCGTTTATGCATCTGAATTTCAACAACTTTGCACGAACATTCTAGGGGACAAGACTGTTTTGATTGAAAACTTCCGTTTTGGGTTGAGGAATGACGTGAAGGACCTTCTCCTTACGTTACTGTATGCCCAAACATTAGCAGAGATCATGCAACATGCCGTTCGCTGCAACAACCGTTTGTTCGAGCATCGTCAAGAAAAATCTCGTCAGCAGTTCATGCAAGCCAATCCTGTAGCTGTAGCACATGTTCCTACGACACCTTATGGAGTAGTTCCTATGGAGGTTGAAAAATATAAGCGTGACCCACTTTCAGCTACTGAGAAGCAACGTCGTCGCAGTGAGAACTTATGCCTGTATTGTGATGAGGTAAGACACAAGGTGGCAGAATGTCCTATTAAAGCCAGAAAGTTCAAGACGTATGAAGTTGAAGCTGAAGTTTAGTCAGAAAACTTCAATGTTCACTTCGTCTAGGAGCTGCGAAGTTGGACGTAAGCGCAGGCTTCATTGGCACTATTCACACCACAAGTTTTCTGTACACATTCACCTCAATAATCGAGAGCTCAAGGAGTCTACCCTGTTAAACACTGGTGCAAATGCATATGACACTTTTGTAGCTTAGCATGGCATTCCGGTGGTAAAGTTGAAGCATGCAGTTCCTGTAGAGGTTGCAGATGGTCATTTGATTGCTTCTGGCGCAGTTACCCATGCTACCACACCTCTCTCTTGCACCCATGGCACATTCAATTGTTCGATTTCCTTCAACTTGATTAAGACTCAATTGACTCCCATTGTTTTGGGCATGTCATGGTTCGTGGTTGCAAATTCTCAAATCGACTGGAGGTTTAGGATGCTCACATTTTCCTCTCCGGTAGCTAGGATCAATCCTATACCTTCATGCATACAGGATACGTTCTTAATGTCTGAGGCAGTACAAGCTACAGGATTGACCGTGCCTATTCATGTATCAGTGTTGAAAATTCTTCCTTGACAAGTTTCACCTTCTATCAGTCCGTCAACACATTTGCAGGCTCTCTCCATTCCTGTAAGTTCATGGATTCTTGTACATGGTTCTTCCAATCTTGTATTAGTGTCGAAGGTTCCTCTTCAACAGGATCCACCTCATGTCAGTTTATCAGTACATTCATAGGCTCTCCTCACTCCTGTGCATTCACAGACTTTTGTACATGATGCTTTCAATCCTGTACACTCTTTCCAATCCTACCTCTTTTCATTACTCTGTTTCTGTTCCACCCCCCAAAATCCTTTCTTTTTTTTCAGTCATAGCTCCCTCCTTCTTCTCTTCGAGTTCTTACTATTACTATACATGAACTTGCCACTGATCCTGCTCCTTTTTATCTTTTTACTTTTTAAGTAACTCCTACGTCTTCTTCTACCTTTTCTGTATATGACTCTCCTATTTTTCAATCTCTTTTTCCTTCTCCTTCTCCCTCTCCTACTTCTTCCATGCCATCCAAGTATCACTCCTTTTAGAACGTTTTGACAAGCACAAGGCTGCAGTGTTTCCTATTCACAGGTCCTACAACTATCCTATTGATCTTGCAGAAGGGAAGACTCCACCGTTCGGACCGATTTATGGTTGACGGTGGTTTGACACTGTCAAATGGCTAGCCGACGTGGACAAGCAACGGGACAAAGCGCCGGAGAAGGAAGGTACCACAGGTACGAACTGATGGCGACAGATGTCAGGCGGCGGTAACCAGGCATAGATCCAATCGTTCGGACTAGCTACCCAAGTACGCAGGACAACACACATGAGAGAGGCATAAATGAGACAAATAGGACTCTATCACAAGGCGGCAGACCAGTAGGAAAGCGCCACTTGTACTTAGGGTCTAGCGTTAGGTGACCCACTATATAAGCAAGAAGGCTAGTAGTAGGTCAAGGTCTTTTTTGGAGTCAAGTCTGCGTCTTGTATCTTGCTCCTCTGTCGAAGATAGTTTGTACTCAGACAGGCATTATAATATATCCATACTCCTTCTATTCACCTTATAAGCGGGGATTCCCGCTTAACCCACTCCTAGGCTGAGCAACGCTCTCTACCAAATCACCATAGTAGACTATGCACGGACCCTTGCAGCGTCCGGGTAGAGGCCATCTAACACCTTCTAGTACTTTCGAAGTAAGGCCAACTTGCCGGTTCGGACTTCGGAGTTAAACGCTCTCCACAACGTCCTGGCGACCACTGAGGCTTTCTGAGAAGCACCACATCTGGCATGCGGAGTCCCCGACGACCATTTATGGCAACCACGGAGGGATAAATAGTACACACGGATGGAGTTCACTGTAGCAAGCAGAGTTGCGGCCGAAGGAGAGCCGGGATTAACTCGTTTAAACAAATAGAGATCGACGAGTAACAGCTGGCCAGGAAGATGCGACGGGCTGGCCAAGGGAGGTTGATGGAAGGCAACGAGGCACCTCGGTTACTGCAATCAGCCCCTGCCTCATCTACCTGAGGGAACGACATAAATACCGCATGGCCAATCTCCATGCAGCACACACCAATGGTGGAGGCGGTCGCATGCCACCGACGACGAAGAAGGATATGAAGAAACCGCAGCATGTCCGGACGTCAGTCAGGTACAGCAACATGCGAGTATGAGCAGCACCTGGACAAGCGATTTCACCCGACAATGACCTACGATGTAGAGTGGGATGGATGGCATGACAATGGAAGCCCTCCACCTCTTGACATAGGCAAAAGTGACGGTCACAATGAGCCCCCACACCAAAGAGCAGAACCTGTGTTCGACGAGTACTCCTGAAGGAGAAACCATGCACAGACAATCCCAAGAGAGAGCAGGCCTGTGGCGGAGGCAGGAATCTCGAGGGGGTGAAAGCAACACGGATAGTGACAAGGGACGTGATCCGAAGGTCCAGCATGGCCAGCGCCACAACGGACGTAAGGTAGGAAACCTAGGGCCGCTGTCACCCACTAGGGTGAGGCGGGGGCCCATGACTGCCGAAAAGAGCAGAGGAAGAGCCTCATTCGGAAGGCCCCCGTAAGGAGGGGCATCGATTGCCAATAAGGCAACCTCTGCACCAGAGTTCAGCCAATCGGACGATGCAATAGGCCAGGGTGGTTACCAGGATGAAAACCCAAGGCTTCGAAAGGCCGAGGTACACATGGGATGACCACCTGCACGAAGGCAATTGGACGTCGATGAGCTGATGGACTGGGAGGAGGTACCAGAAAGAGGGGCCGCATAGTAGCCACTCTGGACAAGGGACGAGAGGAATTCATTCAAGGGCAGGAGAGATTCACCCGAGCGACCAGCGTCACACCGGCCCCACAAGGGAAATCCGCCAGGGCACACGACAAAGCCGCAACCATCACCAGATGAAGGGATATTGTCTCAAGGCGAGGAGGATTCGCCCCATCGATCACGATCGTCTAGACGTCGCGGGGGATTCTGCGCATGGTCCTATAAAACCACTCACTGGATGAGGGAATACCGTCCAGCCAAGGTAAGCCGCGCCACCAGCCATCATGTTGGTCCCGCATAGGGGGCCCCCGAGGGACAGCCTGGAGGAGCCCGTCCTCATCACCCACCCTCAACATGAGGATAGGGCCGCGAGGAAGGAAAAAGGTACCCGCAGAATACCGGGACGGAGGGTCTACACCACATCCGAAGTGGAGGGTTCGGATCAGAGCACTTCTCAAGCACAACGGGACGCCATGGGAACTAACCCGGTTACCTTACTAGCCTGCGCGCTCAAGAGGATGCAGGAGAGCACCGTAACAATGCCCTTACCTGTGTTCTGTGGAGCAAAGGGGGAAGACGCATACCAACACGTACACAACTTCGAACATGTGTGCGAACTTCGGAGTGTAATTGACAATCACAAGAAGCTGAGTGCATTCGCATGTACTTTGGACAAGAAGGCACACCTGGTGGATGCGTTTCCACAAGGCAAACGAAGGAACCCGCTAGGAAAAACGCACGAACGGCGTTTCTGGATACCTTCCGGGAGGAAAAGAGTGAAGAAAAGGTGATCCACAAGCTAACGAGCTTGAAACAGAAAGCGGGAGAGTCAGTCGACAAATACACGGTCCGCATGTTTCATGATCTAAAGTCCTTAGTGTATAATTCAATATTTGATTCATAAATATAAAATGTCCTATCACCTTATTTATTAAGATATTTATACTTTAGACTTTAAAAATATTTATGACAATCTTCTTAAGATTTGGTATAAATGACTTAGCAAAATATAGTATAATATATGTTGAATATTGAAATTGAAGCGCTTAGTATTGAGACTTAGTTATAATCACATGGGTGGCCATAATCATGAGATAAATGTCATAGTTTTTACTATGACTTTTCTTTACTTTAAACGTTGATTGTGTACTATATTGACAAGCCTTAGATGTAGTGAGAAACAGCCCCGCTTAGTGCACTTAAGTGTTTAGGGGTAGTCCGGCCGGTTGTCCTTAAATATCGCGAGAAATTCTAAGCGAAGTAGCACTTACCTTTTAAAAAACTCTTACCCTCATTTTCTGTGTATCGGTTGGGTTAATGGTTAGTTCCAATGAGTTCGGCATGTCGGATATATTTAGAATTACCCTAAGTTTGACAGGTTAGGGTTTAGGGTTGATGGATAACTCACTAAGTATATTCCTTCTGGGAATGAGATTCTGTGCTAGCCCACTTATGTAAACAGGAAAACAAAGGGGGCCTATGTCATAAATAATAAGTAAAATATGTAGGAGTGAGGGTTCCTAGGTTTATGACTAGCTCGTTACTCTTCTCTTGATGCAAGCTCTAACTTGTGTCGTCAAGGCACAACTCTCTATTGTGCCTCCCTAACTTCTAGATGACATGGGTACGTCCACCATCGAAATAGCTTACCCTTAACATTGGCGAATCCATGCTTAGGAGGTTTTGTCGAAATGCACGTTCCAAGAGATACAGGTTGAGGCTTGTCTTCAACCTCCTCCTTCACGTCAAGCTAGGTATAGCACTCACGACTAAGCAAGGCACATCTGTGTCCTTATCCAACTGTGGGCTTGGGATCTTGTTTAATAGGTTCATGTTACCTAGTTCATGAGGGTTCATTGAGGGGTTCTAAATTGGCATTTAAGAGCCACATTTGTGACACTTGGTGTAACTCTTGAACCTAAGGGCTATGGCATGATAGCCCACATCATGGAAGCAGTGTCACATGAAGATGTGACACTGACTACATGTCACGCGATATAATGCCCCTTTAGGGTTGTGTCATGGGTTTGTTGCTAAGGGGTTGGATACTCTAGCAAATATGCATGCTTGTGCTTGCACTAGGGTGCTAAGCCTTGAGCATCCGCTTAAGGGAGGTTATGTCTCATAACTATGTGTACTCTACCACATATTCTTATTGGATATTAGTTGTAAAAATTTATATCAAACTTCATTAATCAACTATATTAAACCCAAGGGTTTAATAATTAATGCAATTTTGCTTTGTGGTATATAATAATATGGTAAAGCTTGAGTGTTTAAATCATATTACTATAACAACAAATTATATTACTTTAATCAACCAAAATAGTCTATGGACAAATGTATCAGTCATGTACAGAAGTACAAGATCAAACGAATGGTTCGTCAACAGTTTATATATTGTTTCGAATACCAAGAAGGTCTCGGAGGTTACATAAAGTTCTTTCCATTTTCATGGGTATACACATAAGACTATTAGGTCAGTTTTTCCTGTTTAATTTGAATTATTTAAATGTCACTACTGATTTATTATCAAATAATATATTTATTATAAAAATAAAATTAAGACACGACCATTTCAATTATATATAAATATATTCTTTAATTAAATCAAGTTACTTGTTTGCCCTTGTACTTACATTTGTCTCCAGTATCTCCGTTATGTTATTTTTCTCAGCAGTCGAGGAGATAATCCACAACGTGTTTAAGGGCTCCGGACACACCAATCACGACCAAACACCAAACACGCCGCGCGCGCGCGTGATTTGAAGCTGATTATGCTGGATGATGATAAGATTAAAACTCCTTGTATATAAGAATAAAAGCATCCATCTATGCCTTAGCAATTCTATCACCCATCGTGGTAATGCATGCTTCGCACACTCCAAGTTTAAAGACTACGTTATTTCAACGTAGGAGTTCGTCGGAGATACAGACCGAGTATCCGAAAGTAATAAAGTGTTCAAAGAGCTTATGATTAGATACCATCGTGTTGCAATTTATAATGCATACCTACTATACATTTAGAGAAGAATGCGAAACTTGTAAAATGCAACGATATGTATATCTATCATTGTTTTGCCGTGTATCTTTGTACCATTGCCTAACAAACACTTTGTAGGCAGGCCTGAGCATATACTTTATGCTTTGTAGGCAGGTACTCAAATTTCCGTTCTGTGCAAGGTTCTTTTAGCAGAATCAAACTATTAAACAGGATTAAATTACATGTTTGAATGTACTTGAAAAACGTTTTCTTGTTCTTACACATATATAAACAATTGACTTGACAATATAAAGCAATGTTAAATCCATTTAAGTTTGATACAGAATAGGTCGTTTCCTTGGACTCTGTAAAACACAAAATCAAGCCCTTTATTAAATTTCCGAATTCCGGTAACCTTAAGTAGAAACGGGTTTACGATCATAAACCCCAAACGTGATTAGCTCCTGATTAATGTAGTCAGGAACCTCTTGCTTCTTAATTCGCTCTTTGGGTAAGCTGTTGGCAATTGCTAATGCAGTCTCTAGGTACTGCCTAGGATTTCCGGAGATTAAAACGTGATCGTAATATGATGCTTTAGTTCTTACTGCCAGGACCTTGTCTACAAACTCTGTCTTGAATGTCAGTTTGCCAATTAAAGTCATACATAATGAGAAAACGATAACCATGCTCTGCAACGAATTCAATTGCACATAACAGGAACTCAAACTCTTCCTTGCTCAGAAAGTAAGCAAAGTTTAAACGTGTCCACCCAGGTTTTACACACTGTAACCCTACAACAGTTGGTGTGTGAGCATGTGTGTGTGTGTCTGTATGTGTGTGTACCTTCTGAATAGCTGCTCGGAATTTCAAGGACAGGTTGTTATCAACATGAAGAAGTGAATGTCCATAATGTCCTGCACAAGAGCACCCTCCCGAGCTTGTGTACCAAATAAGTCATTGAGCAACTTTGCAACAAACCGACCATGTAAGACACGGCTTTGGTTGGTATAACAAGAAAAGACAGAATGGCGACCCTCTTCACCCTTGTGTTGCCTAGTGTAAACATCAAACGTTTAGCTTAATCATGATTAATCAGTGGTGGCTATACTAGTACTTACCTAGTAGCACAATGTTTGCAGTCATACTGAGCCTCTTCAGAGCAGTGCCGATGAAATAGTGTTCACGTGAATCAATAAGATTGAATCCCACCTCATCCTGGATCATGAACGTCAGACCAGCTTTTATTCTTTGAAGGATTGAAGGTGTACCAGCATCTTCTCGGGCCTCGACATCTTCATGGTATAGTGTATCCTGCAAGCCTTCCCTTTTAGTTATGAAACTCCCGCACGCGCACGCACACACACACACCACAGCAAACTAACTCCTTTAGTGAAGTTGACAAAGTCTACGACGCCACCTCCGGTTGTGGAGGGAGCATTCCCATGGAGCTTGTAGAGTTCCAGGCTCGTAAGTAACAGGCCCTCCAGGAGTTCCAGGCCCTCCAACGTACTTGTGTGGACTCAAAAAGACTGCATCATATCCATCGGTTGTCCAGATTCATGTCAATCTTCAGATACGGACCACTGCAATGAATGAAGAATTAATAAGCCAATATTTATCGAAATCAATTAATTATATCATCGTAAGAAGTACTTGCAGTCAAATATTGCAGTGCATCAACGTACCCTGCTGCAAAGTCAAAGCATGCAAGTGCCCCATGCTGATGGAGAATTCGAGCAATCCTTCGAGTATCAGAAAGATACCTGTGACATTGCTGCATGCCGAAAAGGAACCAAGCTTTGGACGATTCACGTATTTTGGTTTCCTCAATTCATATTCCAAGTACGAGTCCATCACTAGTCAAAGGAATTTCACCACCTGCGTTTAACAAATATTACTCTCTCTCTCTCTCTCTCTCTCTCTCTCTCTCTCTCTCTCTCTCTCACACACACACACACACACACACACCTAATGTTAGAGTGATGTTCATAGGGGCCAATAAAGACCACCCAGCGGTGAGACTCATCAAGTAGTTCCAGCATACAATTGCGAAGTACTGATGTTACCGAGATACCCATCACCTCCTGCAATTTCTTCACTGCAGTTGTAGTTCCGGAGCCGCAAAAGAAGAGTGCATCATTTTTTGTGCCACCCATGGACTCTTTGATATAGGTGGTTGCCTCCTTCACCATTCTTGTTGTGACTGCTCCCACAAAGCTGTCCTCGGCATGCGTGTTTCCTGCATACATATTAGCGAGTGAGTAATCATCACAACAAGACATGTGCCTGTGCCTGCAGACACGAAGGCGGACTCATTTACAATATCATATTGTAGAAACGAACTGGAATGTATTCTTAATATATTCATTAAGTACATGTATAAATTCTTCTTATGGGTGCGAGTATGTTAACTCACCGTAGTAAGGCATTACATGTTCAACAAGGAATTCTTCAACATAAAGAAGGCAGCGGCCTGAAGCAGTGTAATCAGCATGATCTGTCGGGTGCTAAAAATATTGAAGGATCTGAAGAAATCTAAAATGATGCCATTATCATCATGGCTTACAGGCGCGACAGTGGATGATGGGTTCTGTCTATTGTTTGGTGCTTTTGGGAGCAAAACAGCCTCTTTTAATAGAGAAAACTTGCCCATCCTCAGTAGATGAAGCAAAGAAATTGAAGTTTGTGTTGTTAGACAAAGAAGACAGTAAACTTGAAATATGTGATCACTACAGTATAGTCAGCTGCAAGTTAATCAAGGATTGAAAGTTTGAAGCGAATAATGCCAAGCGTATTAATTATGTTTAATTGATTAATAAAATAATAAAAATATGTATTTAAAAAAAGTTTGTTGATAATAAAGTATATGTATAAATAAATGTATTAATCTTAATATAATATATAATAAGGGTGGGCGCCCAAATGAAATTTTCAATCATTTTCCCGAATTTATTTACTTCATTGCTTAAACTTTCTTATTGTTTCCAACACGATATTGACGAACGAAAGAAATATACGATTTTATACTGCCGAACTTAGTTTGAGTGGGTCAATTCTCTGCGTCGTGAATTCCGACTATGACTTCCGACTATAGTTTGAGATAAACTCTCTTTATATATGACCACTACGGCTGAGTGTGGAAAATCTCAAGTGCTCGAGATGGATGTTGCTTGGAAGAATTTGAGCGTGTCTACAAGCAAGGGACGACTTATACTTGAAAATGTCTGGATATGCTCAATCTGGCCAAATCACCGCGATCATTGGCCCTTCTGGTTCTGGCAAGTCCACCTTGTATAAACCATGCTCTCTCTCTCTCTCTCTCTCTCTCTCTCTCTCTCTGGATTATCAATGTATCTATAACAACAGGTAGATTGTCAAAGAATGCTACTCGACAAGGATCTGTTTATGTGAATGGGCACTTACAACAAGTCGAGGCATGGAATTGCGGTAAGAAATATAATCCTTGGTGTAGAGTCAACTTAGTTTTAAAATCTATGCAGGCATATGTAACACAACAGGATACACTCATAGGAACGCTTACTGTGTTGGAAACAATATGTTACTCAGCAAATCTTCGCCTTCCTCGCAGTTATTCACATAAACAGAAGATGGAGGTGGTTGATGATGTGATATCTGAGATGGGCCTGGAAGACTGCAGAAATACCATGGTCGGGAACTGGCAATTCCGTGGCTTGAGTGGAGGTGAAAAGCGAAGGGTGAGCATTGCTTTGGAGATTCTTACACAGCCTTCACTCTTGTTCCTCAATGAGCCTACCAGTGCCTATAATCTAATATAGATATATATTAAAAAAAGAGAAGAAAAGAAATGATTTACATTTATATACGTTGTCCATACCTACATGTATTACACGCATTATAAACATTATCTGGATGATTTGCAGCGCATCAGCATATTTTGTTGTGAGAACTATAAAGAACCTCGCTTATGCTACACAAGACAACAGTGATAGCCTCCATCCACCAGCCTGGAAGTGAAGTCTTTGAACCAGTGATTAAATCCGTAGTTTATAAATGCTATAGAATATTTAATTATTAATTTATTATTATTAATTTAATTTAATTACTAATCCGTAACATTTTTTTACTATGGCATATATCACTGCTTCGAACAGTTCTATAAATTTATGTTTGATTTGGCTTATTTACTTCGGAGATGCCTCAGAAGCTGGAAAAGTATATATTTTAAACTTAATATATGTGTTTATTCATTTAATATATATGCTATGATTACAATACTAATTAAATATCTTTGCAAACGCTGGATTCCCTTGTCCCACAAGACGCAATCCATCTGACACACTGTCAACACTGACTTTGAGAAAGTTCAAGCGAGATTCAAAGTACATATACAAATGAATTTCGAAAGATATCATATTAACTAAAACTATGATTGTTTTTTCAGGAATCTACACAAGATATAGAGTCGTATGGCAACACTATCTACATCACAAGTGATGAAAGTGCTTATAGATGCTTTTCTAAATTATAAGCTATCTTTTTTGCTACATGCAGGGACTCTTTATGCTCGTTGATGGATTTTTCAAATTAACCAAAGGGTTTATGGAATTACGTAGCTTTCCACACATACTTGCTACAGGTAAGTTATTACACCCACGTGTATGCTAGGTAGTAACTTAACTGTGTAATCATGCAGGGGATGACTTTCTGGGACTAGAGTTTGACAATGTTGATCCTTCTCAACCAAGGCTTACTGGTCAAACCGTGCTAAATCAATATCAAGTCAATCTTTCGAGGTCCAAATGGGTGGACTTTGCAGTGCTGTTTTCTCATGATCTTTATATATAGACACTTTTTGTTGTTATGATCAAAGTCAGTCGCATCATAAATTTGAAGGACTTGCTTAGCAGCCTCCCCTTCAGAAGTCATAAGCACCAAGTTGAGCAAGTTGAGTAACCATCTTGATTACTCAGCTAGGTTTTAAATAATATAGAAGGGCTGTATAACGAAAGTGTTCTTGTGTCAAGTGCTCTAGCACTCATGTTATGATCATAATGATATTGCTTTTCTTATTTCTAGAAAAAAAGAAAGAAAAAAAAAAAAGAAAATACAATTATTCACATGAAAAAGGCCCTTTCATCATGCCCACTTCAAACTTATGACAGAAATAATTAGCATGATGGTTGTGTACGTTTATCACGATATGCCGAAGGAGTTCAGAATAGGGATGGTAAACAAGTATTTTTAATATAAATAGTGGTGGATATGCATTTTAGTGTAAATATAATTAAGGGTGTTTTTATTGTGTTGTTCCTAGATTTTTTATAAGTGAGCAAATCTGATGCAACAACATTACTAGAGGCCTCATGGATATGAGCCCCATTTTCACAAACGTTAAGTAAGCAAATATGCTGTCTTTTCTATAGGATTGGATTGTAATTGATGCATCAAGTGATGTAATAATTCATTCAAACGAAGAACAGCCTGAACAAAGATAATCCTTTCTGGCATGTATAAATTTGGACTCTTCAAAAGAAACGCTTGTGCAAACGTCAATACTGTACATGTAACGTAGTCTTTAACACAGCCAAGGTATTTACAAGATTTGGTACATATATTTACACATATTTGTTGTGTGGAAACGTGTAACGATGTAAACTACTACTACAGCTTTAGATACCGATGTAAACTACTTACTACAGCTTTAGATAGTAGAAGAAATCCGCCCAGACTCCCTAGGGCTGCAATGAGAAGACTGCCCTAGGAAAAGGAAAAGAAACGGGTGGAACCGACATTAAATAATACAGGGGAAATTGTTAAACCCGTGAAAATAAACATCCTCTGAATTATTGTGTGCTATGTGATTTTAAATATGATTGTGAGTAAGTACATATGGGTATATTTTAATATTAATATCATCTTGACAGAGGAATGATATCCGAATAGTAATACTTGCAACAAGGCATTTCTGTGCCATGGGCTTTTACTGGCCAACAATTGGCCAAAGTGACTCTCAAACCAGATTAATGTTAAGTGATGTTCTAGTGTTATCATGATGTCATAAGTGGTGAAAAAAATGATACAAGGATAAGTATGGTTTAGTCAAGTGATATTTTAGTATTATTGTGATAAGTGGTAATAATGAAGATAAGTATGACTTAGTCACAAGTGCAACAGTGATAAATAGATAAAAAAAGAATAATAATAGTAATGTAATTAATACGTAATATCACAACTAAATAATATTATAGTACATAACAAATAATAAAGAATGTGATTAACACATAGTACTGATGGATTGTGCCTAGTGAAAAATAAAGAAATTAAGATTATGAATAGTAATAATATAAATATTAAACTTTTATTTACCTTCTATATTATCAAATTATTTACTTAAATTAACGAATTTTCTCACTCTCTCAGCTTATTATATTCTTTGATTTCTTTAATAATACCGTCCTTACCTTCACTTCCATTATATATACTACTCTTAATATAATATTCCGTTGTAACCATTATATCTTATTTTCATTGTCATATTCATATTCTAATATAATAAAAGAAAATTCCATATCAATATTACAATCTTCTTACCATTATAATGTACTTTTGTTTTGATTCATTAAAAGCGTCCTGATTTCATTTCTATTACTTTAATCTGATTAATATTTAAAATTACATATGTCTTTTCATATTATAAGGTTAGGACTTTTTCTAACTGTATGGTTTATAATTCTTTTTTTTTTATTATTACAACCCTCTCTTAATATTACTGTAATATTATTCTTGCAAGGGATGAAGAAGTGGACTCGTTATATGTGTATATAATAATTAAATCTCACTTCATGATAATGATATTTCACTAAGCAAACTTGCTTATTCTTAATAAATTTTTAACTTTTTTATAAAATTTTAAAATTAAAAAAAGTTGAATGAGTTAATAAAAATACAAAATTTCCGAATGAACACGTATATGATCCATGTATGACTCACTTTATTAATAATATGTATCACTTCATAAACCAGATAGTGTGAAATACATCTATTAGATATTTTATTATTTATTTAATTTAATAGTTATTAAATATTTTGTTAATTATTTAATTTAATGATAGGATAAGACACATATAATACGGTCACAAGATGTGTCTTAGCCATGGTGTAATTGTTTATGTGTGTTTTTAAAATTTGTGATATCATCATTTTGAGTGACATGTTCACTCTTTTTTAAAAATGTTATAAATATTAAGTATATAATTAAACATCATTTATAAAATTCATGAACATGCATGTGGAAATTAAATAATAGTAAGACAAAATGTGTAATGAAAAAATATATTAATTATATTGTGTGGTATATATAATATAATTATATAATTTAAAATTAATATATTTAATAAAATATTATGTACATAATTAAATGAAATAATAAATATTAATATAACATGTTATGTATGTATATGTACTCAAAATTAACTAGTAGTACTAAGTTTTCACGATTTATATGGCACATATGCACTTGTGAGAGTTCGAAATATAAAAATGTTTTAGAATAGCCCTATATTATATACATGAGTGAGTGGTCCAATATTAAAACCATATAATGATTATCAAATGATGATAATAATATATGCACATGCAACCACATGAACCTTACACATTGAAATACATGTAGTGCATTATATGCCATCATTTGAAATCATGTATTTATTTAATATATTACCTCAACGACATCTTAAATCCCATTTCACAATTATTTTAAATTTCATTCCAGCAACATCTTAAATTAATGGATTAAGGTTCTAGTGTAAAATTTATAAAGTTAAGAATAATAATTGAGTTAAGGTCTATAATTATAAATGATAAAACACTCATCATGGCTATCTTAAATCCTAAACTTATTTAACATTATTAAGTTAGGAATAAACTCATTAAGGATAATAATAATTGAATTAAGGATAAACTCATAAAATTAAAAAACTAAGGATAAACTTATGAGGTTAAGAATCCATAAACTCATTAAGTTAAATTAAGAGTTTTCATTTAAGAAAAATTCACCAAATTAAAAATAATAATTAAATTAAAAATATATTAATTAATAAATTATTATTAAATAATTAAACCCATGTGTACTAGTTAATATAGATTGTACACATTTATATTATTATTATTTCAAGTACACACAAACAAAATGCATTTTAAAAGTGATATCTATAGTTTACCTTAATTATATGTATATATTATTTTAATTATGCCATGGTCGTGAGTTTATTAGTTGCTAAGCAAATTCCATGGTAAAATTAAATTTATAGGTCAATTCCATATTAAGATATATACAATATATATATATATATATATATAAATAGAAATATCAAAATAAAATTAATGGTCTTACATCTTATGTATATGATTCAATTTCATATTAACACTTTATCGTACCAAAGTGGGTTCAATTTTGTTAAGACATTTATTATAAAAAAAATGATTTTATTTATATTAATACATTTATACCAGTCTGTTCTAGAAATATTGTGTGTGTCTGTGTGTACTTCTAAGACATCGATACTCGTCACGATCGATCCGATACTATATATTTAAAGGAAGCCCAAAAGTGGATAGCAAAGTGGAAAAGGCCCTTCAAGTTGACTACTGACCTAAAGGTAAGAAACATACACATACACACACACATGCATCATGTACACCTACTTTAACATATGAGAAAATACATAAGTATTACTCATCTTCGTAAGTGCTACAATCTCACTGTTATGGCTACCCATTCTAGCAGAGCTGAATGAAGCAAACGTGACGGTTTTCTTTATAGGATTGGATCTAATATGCAAGCTTGATTGAAATGAAAACCTGAACATAACTTTTGAGATGATTAAAGATGAAGATAGTTATAAAAGTGGGAAGCTCCTCAGTGACATCACAGTGACCTGTGTGGATGCCACTATACGATGATATAGGTGGACTTGGAAACAAACGTCACTCATTTCGTAATGTCCAAGTTTTCTTTACATATGACATATGTTTGCACGTGCACGTTAAAGTTTTGATCCACACACACAGTGGTTGGCTACCTTGTCACGTCTACAACCAAAACCAGTTGAGCATTTTAGACATATTTGTGTGTATGCGTGTATGTAAGCACATTAATTCAGGTGATTGCGAAGGAACTGCCAATTGCCCAACTATTCAACTCGTTCCTGTTTGTCGAAAAAGGATTTTACATGCTCAATCTCAGACTATGTTTGTGGAAGTAACAGTTCTCCTGCCAAACATACCCATTTCTTTAACAGTCCAAGGCTGGCGTCTGTTATCTCCATAGGAGCTGCTAGCTGTGCTTGCTTCTGCTTGTAACTCGCACTATATTATGTTATTATACTCTTATTCGTGCTGTTCATAAACATGACTTTCTTTTGTATTAGGACCGGTTATGCAAGTTGCCTGTTAAAGACGCGCTTCCAAGCTGTTGGTGCCTGAACACTCACTCTATGCGGGCTACATTTATGCTCCATGTGCATGCCAGAGTGTGTGTGGACACAGTCAGCGATATGCAGTTTCATTAACTATAGGGAATGACGACTTTCCTAATAAGTTGACCGCTACGCAAGTTGACATTATACATATTACTGGTTAGCTGCCCACAGTGCAATGGTTTCTGATAAGTCCCTGTTTATATTTCTAGAGCTGCTCTTTGTTTTCCAAGTGTTACATTCACAGGGTAGTAGTGAAATTCAAGGTGTCCTGGATGCAACAGATTTTCAAGTGCAAGAGATTGCTAGGCTAGCTGTTTCGAACGTCGATAATATTTGTGGTAATCCTAAATGTTCCACTCTTCTATTTATCTGGCTTTTCTGGGCTCTTTTATGTATATACCGTTATAGATGATAGATAGATAGATAGATAGATAGAGAGAGAGAGAGAGAGAGAGAGAGAGAGAGAGTCCTTTTGTATATATAATAAGTCTACTGGTTTTACAGATTCATTAGTAAACTGCTCACCAAGTACATGCCTAAGGCATCCTTGTAGGCCGCAAGGGAGAAATGAAATCAAATCGTTGACATGTTTAAATGTGAGTAGTAATCCAGCTTGCTCTAGCTCCTGTCACCAGTTAAGTGTTTCAACTGCAAATTCTTATATCAGGTTTGTTTACACACACACACACACACACAGATATATACATCCACACACGTGTGTGTGTGTGTGCGTGGGGGGGGGGTACATATATATGAGCTTTGTGTGAAGGATACCACTTGCATTGGAGAACAATTATGAATTTTTAAAGTCAATTTGTGCTCAAAAACCACTCAACCAGAAATTGCAAGACACCTGGAAAAGTACAAACGAGTCTTATAAAGGCTGGGCATTCTTTGGAGCTGCCGATGGATTTCTATATGTTTACCCAGGAAGAGTATGCATTTTACATACATACGTTATATATACACAGCAGTTTATATCTACCTGATAATTTGCAGGATTATCTTGAATCAGATGGGAATTGTACAGAGTACGATCCCAGAAGAAGACCTTGGTTCATCAATACGCTTGCAGTGAAAAAATCACTATACATTCTCATGGACACTTCAACTTCAATGAGTGAGCATGTTCGAGCTTTGTCCATGAGTACATGTTTAGATGCCACTAAACAAATCATAATAGAACTGTTAAACACACTTACCAATGGCGACGAAGTCGCTGTCTCGAGGATGAGTGGTGAATTAATTGGTAACCAAGTAAGTTAACAATTATTATATATGTAAAACAAGTATTGTTTAGTTAACTTTAAATGTTTATTAATGACTTCTTTATCATACATTTAATACATATAAAATGAAATTATAGGTTTCAGTTTCACTGCAAGGCATAGAGACTTCTAATGATCAAGCTGATATCAAACTTTTAAAGGATGCTATAAGCAGTGTGGCAGTTGATAGTAAGCCGATTGACTTGAAAGTTGCACTCACCAAAGCTCTTCAGCACTTGAAGTCCAGCTCCGAGTTAAAAGTGAGATGTGTGTGTGTGAGTGAGTGATATTTACTAGAACAATCTGAACAATGAAGCTAGGCATGGTCTAACACGTTGTAACAGACGAACTCTTAGTTATGTTCATGGCCACCGTTCTAGATTCAAACGTGTGTGTGGGCATATTCCAGATAAGCTAATGTGCAGTATAATCTATAGGTACTGCTTGTCTTCACAAGTGGATACTTTGCTAGCACTTTAAACTTGACGACATGATCCCCATCTTCACCCAGCTCAATCAAGGAAATGTTGCAGTTTTTCTCTACAGGATTGGATATGATTCAACAAACGATGCTACATTGATTCAAATGAAAAGCAGCTTGAACATGACATTTGAAACAGTGACGGATGCATATAATCCTTTGTGGAAAGTGCGAAGTTATTTCGACTATATAGCTTGGCTTCGATTTACGAGCGTACAAAAGCGACCTCTTTGGGTGCCTCTTTACAAGGACGGAGCTGGGTTGGGAAACGTTACCACTTCCACTATCCAGGTTAGTCCCCGTTTAGAGGTTTAGGGTTTTAACATATTATATTACTTTCAGCATTTGATGAGAATAAGCGGCTGATCGGGGTTGCTGCGGTGGACATTGTTGTGAACATCCTGATTAATGAGCTGGGATTATCAGTTGTTGAAGAGGCTATTGATAAGCGAAGTGCTACTCCAACACATCAACAAAGTTTTGTTTATCCAACACCAGTTAAGTAGTTTAATGCTCCTATTTTTTCTTAACAACAGATGATTTAGGTGGTTGTGAACAATACTGTGACCTGTAATTCAACCCAGGTCACTCCCATATGTGCAAGGAAGGATTTAACAACACCCTTGTCAGAATTTATATGCTGTGGTCAAAACTGTACGGAACAAAAATCAAATCACAAGCCAGTCATTCTTGGTGTTTCATTGGAGTTGGAGTTTTTCTTGCTGCTGCTTCTGTGGCGCTGGTGGTTATAATTTACAAAAGAAGAACACGCAAACGAGAAGCTCAATTTAATCCTCAAAATGATGTCTGGATTGACCCACTAGACGGAGACGCCACTTCATCTAAAGGGACTACACCATTGAAAGAACACACAATTTAAAATAAGCAGAACCAGTGTACCACTATTATTCTTTATATAAAACTATCTTTGAAATATACTCAAACTTAAAATAAAAAAAATAAAACGAGAAAACAAGCTGGGAAGCTATAACAAACAAATCCAGCCTAGTAATATAACTGTTTTGTACTGTTTTAATAAACAGTGCATGTGCTACTTTTGTGCTTACAAATTTGAACTATGAGTTTAAATATTACGCTAGTATCAACTATAATTTGTAAGATAAAGGTTGCGTTACCTTCATTATTTTAAGTATAAATGAAATATTCCTTATTTTATAACCTCTAAAAATATATAAGTGTTATTAAGAGAAGAATTACTTTCTATCAATCAGTGAAATACGCCGTAATAAAAAAAAATTTCTACGGATTTATTTAATTCTTAATTTACTTTATTATTAATCTATTTTAATTTTTAATCCGTAGCGTTTTTTTATTAAGGCGTATTTCACTCCTATCAATACCTCCAGTACACATTTCTCACATAATTTTACATGCTGCTTGTATGTTTTAACTAGCTTTTAAAACTAGTATATAAGTTGTAAAAGAATTCCATAGCAACATATGTTCTTTCATTTTTCTTTTTTTTACTCCAAAAGAAATTCATTATCTTTCCTTTTTCTTTAATTCCCTGTGTGACATCTCAAAATATACAATTGTGTATATTGTGTTAGCCCAAAACCCTATCTCATATAGGCAACAAATAATCTAGATTAAAATAATCTGACGAGTATCAAAATTCACTATGTTAATGTTAATAATAATGTGTGCATACAGCCGTACACGTGGACCTTACATCATCCCCTCGTCTTAAAAGGATGGAAGGTAATTATGGTTCTCTAGTAAATGGGCTAGATTTGAAGAATATCACATGCACAAACTCTTGAGGATTGGGTTGAATGTCATGTCAAACCTCATAAACTTGAAACCCTACCTGCCGTAACACTCAATATGGTCCCTTCCACTGAGCAAGAAGACTCTTAGTTAAATCACGTACCGTAAACTTGGAAAACAAAATTAACACCAACTCATCCACCTTAGAATTGTAGCATCGTTGTTGTCCCACTTATACGCAGCCTAGGTATTTTACAGACTCCGCTCGGACCAATAGAAAATGCTCATCAAATATTGATCTTAAAAACTTTAACATTAGTAGCTCGTGGCAAGCGAGAAGGTAGACCCAACTCTGTCGACAACACCAGATCATGAGCATATAAGAGCTTAAATGGTGAAGATACCAACGAAACTCTATATTTCAATGACATAAGCATAGCGGAGAGATAACAAATATATCATCTCAATCAGAATGTTGAAAGTTTACGTACTTTGTGATTATCCCCTTTAAAGTCCTGATGAACCATTCCACCAAACCATTTATCTGAGATAATAAGTACTTATAACAGTGTGGTGTATCCCCAGCTGAGATGTTATGACATGAAATGCCTCAGCCATAAATGCGGGACCATTATTTGAAAGAATTTGTTCCTAACAAGAATGATGGAACACTACTCGATTAAGGAAAAAATGGCCAATAACACAGGTAATCACATTAATAAGAGCATTAACTTCCACCTAATGAGTTAGGTAGTTACAAGCGATAATAATGTACTTGTTGCCAATAGTTGACCGCAAAAAGGTTCATCAAATCAAACGGTACCAACTCAAATAAACAAAAAACTGTAATAGACTCTAACCGTCCTTCCGAAGTACATGGGGAAGTATTACGAGCTTAACACCATACACAATTAACACATATGAAATCACATCTCCTTGCAACTTTAGTCAATAGAAAGATCTATGCAGCTTCTCATCACACGACAATGTCTTATGTGCTCGTTGAGAACATGAGAGTCATGGTAAGCATGAAAGAAGCGTGGAATAAAGATTGAAAGCACCACCAACCGTAAATAATCATCCAGATTAGTCCCACAAAATAAAAAAGGTCGTCTTGAAGATGATACTACCAATGTAAGTGCCTAAAATGTAAGTCATCAGCAAGTGATGTAGGATTCTCAAACTCATCATGAAAACCTTCGAATCCACAACTCAACCTTTTGAACTTCCTGAACCTCATCCAACGAAGGCAAATTTAACTTTACACCTTGTGGACATTGAATATCAAGCACAACAACTACTGATGGTACGAATCCTCATTTAGAAAATCTATTAATGCTGTAACATTTGGTTCTTCATGAACAGAAGAAGAGAGAGAAGGTGAAAGAGGAGCTTGAGAAAGAGCATCAACATTAGTTATGGAACTCCCTAAGTGATGAACAACCTCAAAGTCGTAAATCTGAAATTTCAAGGCCCACCGGGCAGTATGGCCAACCAGGTTCTTAAGCTATGAAGTGACTGCAGCATGATTGCCTTCCAACAGCATCCGAGAACTATGCAAGTAGGCATGAAACTTCTCAAAACCAAAACCATTATTAAACACTCCTTCTCTGTTGTAGTTCACCTATAATGTACGGCTGATGTACACAATGGGATGACGTTAACCAGGTAAACTTGTATTTCCTACATCAATTGAGACCAATGTCAGAAGCATCCACGTGCAAGATGAAAGAACGAGTGTAATTAAGGTATGCCAAAACTAAGGAGTTGTAAACAGCTCTTTAAGATCTGCAAACGTGTGCTCACAACTTAGACAAGATAAGAGATGACGTTAATGACTTTAGTAATGCCTACAATGGTGCAGTACGATTTAAAAGATGATTCACAAAATGGCCAAGATATTGTATCTTTCCAAAGAAGTGTTGTACATCATTCACACACTTCGGTGTAAGGAACTTTAGAACTGCAACAAATTTATCAAGATTGACTTGCAAATCTTCACGAGAAATGCGATAGTTAACATAAGTGGTGTCCTTGGATCTAAACACACTTAAACCATTTCAATTTTAAAATAACTTCCTATAGCTGATCAAAACCTTGCGTACATCACAGACATGCTCCTCTCATATTCCTTTCGAGTGAATCAAAACATCATCAATGAAGTCCGCAATCATCTCCGATAATGTCCATATCAACCATCAAAACTTGTCTATATTCAGATGCGAGATCTAGCTTGGTGAACCAATGGCTCCGCCCTATTCGATCCAAAAGATCTATAGTATAAGGAAGTGGGTAAACATCCGAAATAGTCACATCATTTAATGGGCAACGGTCGATCAGAATTGAGTACTCCCATTTGACTTTCTCATAAGATGAGGTTTACATGCTTAAAGACTTTGAGACTTTTGGATAACACCCTTCTCCAACATATTCTTAACATTTGCCTGCAAAATCTTGAGCTCCTTCAGTGTCTGATGCCAAATAAGTACCTTGATCAACCTAGCATCCACATTTGGAATAGGGTGACGTGTTGTAATCTTGGCTTTAAACGACAAGTCAAAGTCGAAAAGATCAGCATACTCCTTGAGTTAATCAATAACTGCATCATGACAATCATTTAAGGGATCCAAAGAGGAATAAAAGAACATGAAGGAAAAATGGTAAGAAGCAAGGGTGAAATAAAAGTGATAAAAGTAAAGGTAGAAGTAAATGGACGAAGTGGAATAAAGGTAAAAGGAATAAAAGAAAAAGACTCAAACAAGAGAGAGACTTTTCAACTCATACTTGGCATGATTGTGAGTTAACCAATCCATACAAAGAATAAGATCAAAAGCTTGATTTAGCCTCACCCACAAAGATTGATGCTCAAACTCACGATTGTCCACACAAATAACAATGCCAATCTCATCTTGCAAACAAGCATGAGTGTGTCTATTGCTGTAAAGAATAAAGCTTAAATGAAGTCTCATCTTGCAAACAAGCATGAGTATGTCTATTACTAAAGCTTGAATGAAGACTACAACATGTAATGAAAGATGTTGAATGATCTTTCAAGCGGCTAAAACCTTCTTCGTCTTACTCAAAAGGTAACAGCGAAGAAGTAATAAATTGCAAAATAGAAAACAAACTCGAACCTATATCAACTAACATTGGAAGAAAAATAGAATATGTCATGTTATTGAACTGAGCTTGAAAAGTAAAAACCAGATGAACTAGTGCCGAGTGAACCCCTTAATAATATTCTCAAAAGAAAGACGGAGGGGTCATCAACTTATTCGCATGAGGACACTTGCGATTCTTCATTTCCCACCACATCAAAACCTTTCACTATAGCAGCGCCAACCGGACGTTGTTGATGCCAAGGCCTCCACCTCAAAAATGGAGGACGCCAATCGGGAAAACGTTAACATCGCCTATACATGTGTTGAACTTCATCAAATGCCCAACAATGGACTGCACGTCCACGGTCTCAACCTTGTGCTAGTACACAGGCAGTGACAGCATCAACCTTCATCGGAACAAGACCATCCCCAACATGAAGTAGGAACTAAAGAACGTGAAATCATAAATGGGAGAGGCGATGCCTCATATTGTTGTGCCAACCGCAAAACATCATCAAGAGTCATTAGAGCCAGTGCATGCACAAGCCCCATAAGGTCTTAATGAAGTGTTGGCCACAACATATTTAACTTGATGCACTCCAGCATGTTAGGCTCTGCACATAGCAAAGACTCCGAAAGCAAACACTAAACTACATCACTGACTCAGATGGCTCCTAATGAGAAACTATTAAAAAGCATCGTCACAATCATTAGCATGCCCAAATGCATGTTTGAAGATCGCTAAAAGAATGTTATAATCCCCACAAGTTGCTATGTTTAAACCATTGTACCATTACAATATTATCCCTTAAAGACAAGTAGAAAACTCACGCAAACATCAAGCATCGTCCCATGAAATAATATGTGGCGACTATGGTGGAGTGGTCAAACTAATGGTACACATAATCCCTAGGATTTCTATAGAAGAAATCTGGTCAAACTCAAAGATTTGTAGCAGGAGCAAGAATAATACCATGGGATTGTGAACGCTGTCATCAACTAAGACTGATTCAATTGCACTCGCATGGCATGCATGAGTAGTTGTTCCATATACAAAAGATTTGCTTGTTACACATACACGGATGAAAAGAATAAAGAATAAAACCATAAAAAATGGAACAGATATAGACAATTAAAAAACTAAATCTAAATAGATAAGGAAGATCTAAAAAAAGATACAAATCCAAGTGTTTCGTAGGAATAATTAGAAATGCCCTTCACCTCTACCAATGTGAAATTTTAAAATATAGAAATGTGTATATTGTAGCTTATATATAAGAATGAATGGTCCAGATTGAAATCAATTCAACAACTATCAAAGTCCATTATGTAATAATATATGTGTGTATGCAACCGTACATGTGGACCTTACACCTTTAATACTTTTTAATTTTTTCATTTTATAATCACATTTGTAATAAACATTTAAAGTTTATCAATTATCAAAGATATAAATTATTAAGGAATAAGTTATGAAAAGGATTACCGTATATATATAGTAATAATTATTTTAAATATTTAATTAAAATTTATTATTAATTAATTAATTTTTATTACCGTTATGTTTATTATTTATCTTTTTAAATTTATTTAGTTCTCATTAACCATGTTTAATGGGTATTTTTAATAATTAATATATTTTAAGTTATTCCTATTTTGTCATTTTATTCCCAATTTGAAGGTGATTTAATTATTTATATAGTTTATCTAAATTAGATATATTTCAACTTTAACTTTATTTAGAAAGTACTAATTGTTAGATAATAATTTAAAACTTAGATTTTATAAAGGATGTGAGTTAAATTTTTTAATTTTAGTTTTCAATTTAATATAAGAAAGAATAATGAAAAACAATTTATCAATACTATCTTACATTTTATATTGAAGATGAAGCAATATATACTAAGAATACTTAATTTTTATTTAAAAAGTGTAATCATAAAATTTATAATATAGTAATAATTTTTAGGTTTTGTTTAAAGGGGCAGCATTGATGTCTAAAATATCTTTATTTTAATGGGCTGGTTTAAGTTATTTCATTCTTAAATTTTAATGTTAATCATACAAAATTAAAGCAAATGGTCTGAATTTATAAGTATGTGCATATGTTATTTTGAACTTAAGTTATTATTAATATATTCTAGTATATATAATTATTATTTTTTATAAAATTTAGCCACATATAACATGCACTATTTATAGGAGTTGCAAATGGCTTATTTAAAAATATAATCCTTATACATATAATAAAGCACATACATGTATATCCATATCAAAATTTAAGCATATCTAAATTAATTTTCACATAAATACATTGTGTTAAATATATAAATTTATGAATTAAGGCATATTCTAATATATACTATACCATTAATATTCTAGAAATATAAGATATGGATGATTTAACTTTTGTTTTAATATTAAATTTTGTTTAAGAAGGGATAATAATAAAATAATTACAATATATAAGTAATATCTATCCATTGGATAAAAATCTTAGATAAAAATATTTTAAAAATAATTTTACACTTAATTTTTAATCATTTTATCTTATCAGCCTTTTGAGATACTGTTGTGTTAGTGTGATTAAGGAAAAAGCACGTTCAATGTGTGTACATTAGTGAACCAAGAAAAACCATGTTCTTACGATCGGTTGTATGTTCTGCATTAATCAAGCGTGTAATTTATAATTATAAAATTCAAAAAGAAAAGAATTAAATTAAATTAAATCAGAAAAAGGAAGTGTTTAAGATACTGATTTATTTTTAAAATAATCATGCGATAAAGATCTATATGTATAATTAAGATTTAAAAATAAGTATCCTTGTTTTGGTCCCTGTGGTGACACAATATATATATATATATATATATATATGGCCCAGAGAAAGTTAAAATACGGTGGAATGGACTAGCTAACTCGATGTTATACCTTTCTTAGTTTTAGCACATATTGTTATTAGATAATACATGAAAAATTGATATCAAACTTCATTAATCAACTATTTCTGCCCATTAAGTAAGTTGCTTTTGCAAATTGTGCCTAATAACTTAGAAAGTACAATTAGCTTTTTATAACTACATAGTAATGATTTATCATCAGTTTTATGCAAAATAATCACCTAATTCATGATTCAAGTAATTCTTTTCTTAATTCTTAAGAACTATTCTTGAACGTCCAGTCTCCAGTTCGTTAAGGATGTCCATTATCTCCAACTCTATGTATTGATTAATTGGAGGGTTCATTAATGCAAGAAGAAGGTGGTGATCCTCATTTAAAGCAATATGGTGTAAATATTATAGCCTTATATTTTTTGCATTCCTTTGTGTTACCCGTTGCGTAAGGGTTTGCTATTGTACCTATCCATTATAGTAGAACATGATTGCAATATAATGCTTTAATTTTGACTTCCAGGACCTTGTCTACAAACTCTGTCTTGAACGTCCAGTCTCCAGTTTGCCAATTAAAGTTATACATAATGAGAAAACTATAACCATGCTTTGCAACGAATTCAATTGCACATAACAGGAACTCAAACTCTTCCTTGCTCAAAAAGGAGGATTAGCAAAAACCGGGCTTCGTACAACGGGCTTTTCACATATTCCCGAATATCCAGGAATATTCTGTCAAATAAACGGGAATATTCTAGAATATTCTGCCAAGTAGATTATTTTTAACTTTCAATATAAAATGCCGACCAACAAGTGAAAAACGCTAATTATTTGCCGACTAGACTTTACTATACCGACTAGACTTAAAAGGTCGCAGGTTCGACATTGCGCTTGCAATCAACCAATAACCGATGCACTTCTGCTTGAGTAAGGGTCCACCTCTGTAAGAAGTAAGTAATCATTGGGTCCAATCCAAGAACATGAGTGTACACAAAATACATGTGTTGGCAGGGGCTCCAGTTCTTGGCTTTCTAAAAAGTTGCACAAGTGCATGACGAAACAGTAGAAATTGTTACCTTAGCAGATTGCATGCCTGCAGAGACAATGAAGGCCTCAGTCTTCCCTCTTTGAACCACCTCCACGTTGTTGATCCGACCTTGAAGAATCTTTGCCTGGTTGTAATGTTTCTCATGTTCCTTGGACATTCTTGTTGGTGTTCGCACACTCCGTCCATGGTATGTTGTACTCTATGTGCTCCCTCTCCTCTTGGTGGTGATGGTGTTCGATCCATTCGGCTACTACTGTCGTCTACCATTTCTTCAAATACCTCCAACTTGAATCCTGCTTTCAGAAGAGCTTCAACCTCATTTGCATTCAAGTTTGTTCCTTTTTGAACTGGCCAAACCTCTGGAACTTCTGGAATACTCTCAAGGGAATCCCTGCATATGGTCGTCTGAAGCAACAAGAATCGCGTGGGCAGAACCAAACATCTGATGAGTGAACTCAATGTTCCAATGCATTTGTATATTGCCGTCTACCGTGAAATCCTGGTGTCGGTACACGATGTGGATATCCTATGGGTCTGCCACACTTGCTGTTACCGTCCTGAGTGAGACCTAGACATTTCACCTGACTTGCCTCCCCAATGCGTCTGATGGCCCACTGAGTCATCAACGTCTCTCTTTCAGTGACATTGACATCTTGAAACTTGAGTTTTTTCCTGCGTGCATTTGGGATGACTTGTTCTGCATATTGTGTGTCATGTCTATGTGTACGAAGTGCATCAATCCCATGGTCCCCAGTTGACGGTTGACGAACGGTTCGAACACGAACATTTGTTGTAGAGGCAAACTCTGGACTTGCAAGATGCTCTTCATCACTAACAAGATTTGCAAAAGTTGTTGGAGACACTGATTTTCCCGCTGAAAGTTTCTGCTGTGCACGTTTCAGAAGAGTTTCCATGGAAGGACCTGTGCCTGAATATCTCCCTTCAAATGATGCCTTGACCTTTGCACTTTGGAAAACAGCATCTGTTAAATCTAACATTGTTGCCTCCAACAAAGGAACACGCTTCGTCAGCCTTGCTCTTCGTGCTCTTGCATGAACAACTTCGGAGTTGTTAGTGGTAGGCACATTCGCAACACCATCTTCTGTCAAGTCAATTATCTCTGTCATGGAAATATGATCTTCATGTCTTGCCCACCATGACAGCCATGTTTGCAAAGCGCTAACGTTACTGGACCTGCCTTCCCAAAATGACTCCAACATTACTCGTCGTTCCAACTTATCTTGGTTGGTTAGTGCTGCAGGCCATGAGCGTGCAAGGTTCATGTGCTCCTCCCTGTGTTCCTCAAGTATCCACTTCTTTGTAACTTGACGCACTGACTGCATGTAATGGAACAAACAACTCCTTTCTCTTCCTTCATCTTTGACCCATTGTTGAAAACTTGACGCAATGCTAACCAAATTGCACCTGACTCATCTGACATGAACCCCGCAAAGTTCACATTATGAAGTCCTTGCTTGCTGCACACTTGAAGCATAGTGTTCAAAAATTTGATCACCGCCACACTATCCTCCCTGATCATGTCACCATAAGCAAGTGTCACCATCGACCTTAAACTACACAAACATAAGTGCATTATATTAGTAAGTATTTTAAAACATAGATATGTTAATACTTACAATGGATCATAGAGATGTATTCCCAGTGTACACCAATCATCAATACGATATGTGTGGTCTAGCACCACCCACTGCTGTTCGAGATCACCTCCAGATTGACACCTTCTAATGTAGTCTATTCCGGATCCTGGGCCGGCAACCGTCATTTTGAAGATTAAAGGCTGCTCTTCAGCTCCGTTGAGGTCCATTCCGGGTATGTGGATAACATGTATGAATGGGATTGATAGCTTCTTCTTTAACTGCAGAAGTCCTTCGTAACCTTCTTTGAAACGAGTGTCTCTTGTTCTAGCCTGAGATATCCATTCTCTTGTTCTACAGTGGAAAGGTTAAGCATCTCCAAAAGGAAATAATAATTTTTTTGCTTACCGGCGGTGATTTGTGAGTGGTAGTAGATCTGACAGAACCTTGTCGTATGATACATCTCCAGAATCTGTTACCAGTTTTTCCAAAATTATATTGCGTGCTGCTTGAAACTCTATGACACGTTGATTAGTTCTTGGGGTTGCAGCGACTGCTTTGTTGATTGTCTCCTTAGCTCTGTCTTTAGAGACCATGGATTCGGGTGGTCTACGTGGGTGTTGATGTTCTCCAAGATGGATGAAAAGCCTCGTGCATGTGATATCATCTGGAATTATGTAATATGCAACAACGGAGCATGTCTGCACTAGAAGGGGCTCATTGTTGCAATGCACACACTTCATTCCAAGCACTCTACCATCTGAAGATAACTGGACTTTATCAATGGTGCCCTTAAATTGGCAGTCATTTGCTTTCTTACTGAAGCTGATGAACGGACATGTTTCCTTTACGCATTTCATGTGGCCAATACATGAACTGCGACTAACACGAGCTGGAACATTCCAATGTGTTGTGCAGCGTTGAGTCCAGTAATCACACCCATCCTTCCTATTCATCCCTTTGTACTTGTCCTTCATTGTTTCGTGTGCTGGCAACTCGTAAATCACATTTCCGTTGCAATCTTCTGGGACCTCAGCAACTTGCTGAATCGATGACGAGACCACCAGTTGCTTCCCAATCCTACATCTCTGACTATTGCGAAGTATTGTTACCATAGAATTGTCCCGATCTGTTGTCTCCAACCGGAATAGCGGTCCTTTGGAAGGAAGAAGTGTGTAATACACAAAACTGCTAGCTCTTGCCCCTTCTGGTTCTACCTCAACATTCGCAGCATCTCCACCAACAACAGACATCAAATGCAGCACTTTAAAAGATTGCCAAGGTGGAATGTCAAATGCAGACCTGAGATCTGTTTCAAAGACAAATGCAATACCATCTTCATCTGCAGGGAAGTCCTTGTCAACACCATTGTAGCTGATTCTTGCCATGTAGCAAAAATGGAACAAACAAAAGTTAAAATTCAAAGACAATGAACATATTACACACGATGGTTAATGTGTTTGTTAGTCGTGAGGCAATCATTTCATTGACAAATATTAAAAATAATATTAATTGCGTGCGTCTGGGTAGAAGAGTGAAATTAATTTACTGCGTCTGGGTAGGTTTTTTGTAAATTAAAAAGTTTTACTATGTACAAGTGGCGATCATGCATGCAATATGTTTACAGAAATTAGGTTGGTTTTTAATTGATTTAGGGCGGCTAGGGTTTTGCAATTAGGGCGGCTAGGTTTTCGTGGAGCAGGGGCATTTGGGGGCATAGCGTGGAGCAAGTGTGGCTCCAGGGATTAATCACAATAGGCTTCCATTGAGGGGGTGAGTATTTTCTGATTTCTTCATGATCTGCTCATGATCTTTTCATGATCTGTTCATCTTTTTACATCTCTTCACAGTTGCAAGAAATCCGAGTCGGCCTGCCGACTCGGACTGACTTCGTTGTCCGTCCCAGTCGGCAGGCCGACTGGGGTGGACTGTTCCAGATCCAGTCAACATTTTGACCGGGTTGACTGTTCCAGCCCACAGCATTTTGACTAGGGTTGACTTCGTCCCAGTCCAGACTGGGCCTCCTTTGTTCCAGTCCCAGTCGGCATGCCGACTGGGCCTCCCTTTGTTGCCAGTCCCAGTCGGCATGCCGACTGGGACTCCCTTTGATGCCAGTCCCAGTCGGCATGCCGACTGGGCTCCCTTTGTGCCAGTCCCAGTCGGCATGCCGACTGGGACTTACAGCAACTGCTCTCTCAGTCGGCACGCCGACTGTGAGGGCTAGTATGTTTTTTTATTTTTATTAAACATCTTTGAACATTTATTACAGTTTTTTGTTAAACCTTATTGCTTTTGTAGATGCGCTCTTCACAACGTTTACAAGAAAAGAAGATGAAGGAGCCTACTGAGAGAGAAGCAGAAGCTAGAGCTGCAATTCAGAGAGGGCGTCGGGGTCGTGGGAGAGGAAGTAGGAAGCTGGCTGTGGTTCAGGAACAAGGACCTTCAAGTGATGCTCCAGTTGAACAGGCAAGCCAGCAGGACTGGTCAGGAGAGCAAGAGGATGTAGTTCAACCCCAACAAGAACAATCAGACTTTGTTGAAGAAGTTGAGGATGATGTCTTACCACAGGAGACACAGGAGCAGACAGAAGGCACACAAGCCTCATGCGCAGTGACTTTGTCGAGTGACGAAGAGGATGAACCCAAGAACAAGAAGAGACGACGCAAAGCTGCTGGAGATTCAGAGGCTGCTAAGAAGAAGAAGAAGGGTAAAGCAGAAGTGCCAGATAATGAGGAAGTTTACAACATTGCAGCCAGCATGCATTCGGAGAGTGCAGTGCGTCTTCTCGCGAAGATCACAATCCGAGAATATGGAGAGGCACCGGATGTCCCTATTTGCCGAATTCTGGGAAATGAGCAGGAGAGTCAATCCAGCGGATCTGGAATCTTTGACTAGGAGTTTCAAGAAGGCAGTTGGTTATTTGCGCAACACCACTCAGTTCATCCTTCAAGTTGGGGACCCCATGACAGATGCAGATCTGGCAGCATTGAGAAGCGATGAAGCGATGTATGCTCAGCATTTGGCTTTTGAGGAGGAGCTTCAGTCTGACATGTTCCGGCAATGGGCACCAATGCTTTCGATGAAGAAGTTCATCTGTTGGGATGGTAATCACAGGCTAAAGGTGCTTCAGAAGCTGTACACAGAAGACACGGAAGATAAGAATCAGTGGGCAGTGAGAGTGCGTTCAGGCTTCATCCGTGCTGGGGTCATGGATAATCTTCAGCTTGTGACAATGTTTCAGCAAATTAATAGGTAAACATAGTGACCTCTAGATCATAGGATTAACTAACTTCGAGATTTTCAAATATGCAGTTCCTCCGCAACGGCAGTGCAAACCACACTGCCACATCTTCTGCTATCTGTGAAGACATGTTGCACCAGTGAGGAGGGCACAGCGAAGATCTTGGCCAGGCTCAGTGACAAGGAACGAGATGACATAAGAAAGTGGAAGGAAAGCGCACTGGACAACAAGCTTGGCATCCACTTCCGAATTTGATCTGTGCAAAGATCTTTTTTGAGGTACCACGTCTCACACTTATATTACTTAGTTGATTACGTCTGTGAATTACAGAGTGAGATTGAGGATGATCTTGAGAAGGCTGCAAGGGCATCCAAAGGCAACAAATACCAGGAGCAACAACAGGTCTACATTAAGCATGACAAGCGCATGATGAAGATCTTAGCCATCATCGATCCTGCATTGGGTGAAGAGTGGTTCGACAAGGTGACCCAAATCACATGGAAACAATGCAGATGGATGGGGTTGGAAAAGCTGTACGCGCTTTCAAGGGCGAGAATTCCAAACGAGACGAGAATCATGTACTTCAATAAACTGGTACGTCTCGATCTGAAGAGAGAGCAAGAGACACTTGGATTGCCGGGTGTTCAGGATAAGGAGTGGATAAGGTGGTTTACTATCGATTTGTATTGGCGGCAATCAGAGAGGAGGCAGTACAGATTCTCACGGGACTCATCGAGGATGGCGAGTGGACAGGCCGGTTACAGATTTCACGACTTGGTACGATGAAGTGCGGGTAAAATGCAAGAACGTGATGTTCCAGCCATTCCATGAGTGTGTGAAGTTCACTTACTCCATAGAGCCGAAAGAGTTCCTCGAACACGAAGAGACAGCAAGAAGGATGATTTGGAGGTAAGGATGATCTTCTTGACATTGTTACATTCTGACACTACTATATGTTCATTACAGGTATGTCGCAGCGAGAAAGGTGCCTCACACACAGACTATGGTATTCTGGTCAGATTACATGGAAGCACCACACATGTGGTCGAAGACAAGATCTGGCCTGACAGAGTTCGAGCGTGTAACGTACCGTTCTGGCTTGATTATCCACCTGGGCAACCACCAACATGGGAGAAGGATCTCTACAATGAACACTCAAAAGATCTCCCATGCATCTCATGGGATCCGGCAGAGGTCGACTTCATTAAGAAGACAAAGGCCAAGGCAAAGCGGCGTCAGCCTGTGCAGCAGTCAAAGAAGACCTCAGATACAGTAGCTGGCACCTCCACTACTCGCGATCCAGCTGCCTTCTTCAATTTATCTGAAGTGCTACCATCGCAGGGAACCATGGACATCAAGGATGACTTGGTCACATTCGTCCCTTCACTTGCTACAACTCGAGGTGATAATTTCTTGGCGATTGATGACATCGAGGAGATGCAACAGGCCGTGCTCACGGATGAGAAGGAAGAGGAGGTTCCTGACGCTAGACTGGTTCCTTATAGAAAAGTTCAGACACAGGTGGCCAGGTACCATACAGCTGACAGCCAGACTCGCTACCAGCATATTGCGGGAGAATATGGTTTCAACTTGGTGATCTTCGACCTTCCAAATGGGACCTTGCCAGGAAATACAACGAGTGATACGCCATACCTCTACCTTGATCCAGTGAAGTTCGATGAAGCACTCCAGTTTGCAGGTATGCATATGGCTGCAAATGGTTGGTTGGTTGTGTTTGCTGCAGCAAACACCTGGGATCAAGTTGTCCGAGCTGCAAGTGTGGTGGACCTTCAACTTGCTGCAACGTACTACATCTACAGAGGGCGTGGTTGGGGCTACCGCAACAAGATGAAGGTACTTTTTTCTTTATTCATGAAGTTCATTAATGATTTTTGATGTTTTAACAGGAGAGCATCCTGCTCCTTCTTGTCTTCCAAGATGCATCTAGAGGATTGCGCGATAATCCGCTGCGTTTGTCATCAACAATTCTTGTTGATAATCCTGAGCGGTTCCAAGAACCATGGTAGGCATTTCATTTCAACAATTTAAGTATTTACCATTATCTTCACATGCAGGATGGACTACCAACCGAAGAGCACTCGATTGATGCAGCTCGTGATAGAACGACTCACCCGGCCAGGTGATCTTATCTGGGATATAGGCAGTGGTACGGGGTCCTCAATGCTTGCAGCTATCGAGCTGGGGAGAAACATTGTTGGGACTGAGAAGAACCCTGAGCTCGGAGAATTGCTATGAACAGGATTAAAGAGAACATCCAGCCAGAGGAAATCCCAACCCAACCAATAGCGACGTCAAGTAGGACTGGTGGTTCACGAATTGCAGCATTGCTCAATCGTAAGAAGAAGTGACAAGTGTTGAATTGTACTCTTTGGTGTTGAAATAAAACTTTAATAATACAGTATAAACATGGCTATGATTAAATATTTTTTGTTGTTAATTGCCGACTGAGCCAAAATCCTAAATTCTAAGAATATTTAGGAATATTCTAAGAATATTCTGGTAGATTCTTTAGAATATTCCGGGTCCAAGCCCGGAAGCCCTCTTTTTGTGGGGACTCCTCAAAAAGTAAGCAAAGTTTAAACGTGTCCACCCAGGTTTTACACCATTGTAACCCTATAACAGTTTGTGTGAGCATGTGTGTGTGTACCTTCTGAAAAGCTGCTTGGAATTTCAAAGACTGGTTGTTATCGGCATGAAGAAGTGAATGTCCATAAGGTCCTGCACAAGAGCACCCTCCCCGAGCTTGTATACCAAATAAGTCATTGAGCATCTTTGCAACAAACCGACCATGTAAGACACGGCTTTGGTTGGTATAAACAAGAAAAGACAGAATGGCGACCCTCTTCACCCTTATGTTGCCTAGTGTAAACATCAAACGTTTAGCTTAATCATGATTAATCAGTGGTGGTACTTACCTAGTACCACAATGTTTGGAGTCATACTGAGCCTCTTCAGAGCAGTGCCGATGAAATAGTGTTCACGTGAATCAATAAGATTGAATCCCACCTCATCCTGGATCATGAACGTAAGACCAGCTTTTATTCTTTGAAGGATTGATGGTGTACCAGCATCTTCTCGGGCCTCAACATCTTCATGGTATAGTGTATCCTGCAAGCCTTCCCTTTTAGTTATGAAACTCCCGCACACACACACACAACTAACTGCTTTAGTGAAGTTGACAAAGTCTACGACGCCACCTCCGGTTGTGGTGAGAGCATTCCCATAGAGTTCCAGGCTCATAAGTAACAGTCCAGGAGTTCCCGGCCCTCCAACGTACTTGTGTGGACTCAAAAAGACTTTCATATCCATCGGGTTGTCCAGATCTCATGTCAATCTTCAGATACGGACCCAACGGACCACTGCAATGAATAAAGAATTAATAAGCCAATAGTTATCGAAATCAATTAATTATATCATCGTAAGAAATACTTGCAGTCAAATATTGCAGTGCATCAACGTACCCTGCTAGTCAAAGCATGCAAATGCCCCATGCTGATGGAGAATTCCAGCAATCCTTCGAGTATCAGAAAGAATGTCTGTGACATTGTTGCATGCCGAAAAGGAACCAAGCTTTGGACGATTCACATATTTGGGGTTCCTCAATTCATGTTCCAAGTACTCCATGTCAATGAGTCCATCACACTCACACAACTTGGCATGTTAGAGTGATGTTCATAGGGGCCAATAAAGACCACCCAGCGGTGAGACTCATCAAGTAGTTCCAGCATACCACGAAGTACTAATGTTACTGTGATACCCATCACCTCCTTCAATTTCTTCACTGCAGCTGTAGTTCCGGAGCCGCAAAAGAAGAGTGCATCATTTTTTGTGCCACCCATGGACTCTTTGATATAGGTGGTTGCCTCCTTCACCATTCTTGTTGTGGACTGCTCCACAAAGCTGTCCTCGGCATGCGTGTTCCCTGCATACATATTAGCGAGTGAGTAACAAGACATGTGCCTGTGCCTCAGACACGAAGGCAGACTCATTTACAATATCATATTGTAGAAGCGAATTGGAATGTATTCTTGATATATATATATAAAATACTCATAAGTACATGTATAGATTCTTCTTATGGGTGTGAGTATGTTAACTCACCGTAGTAAGGCATTACATGTTTGACAAGGAATTCTTCAACATACAGAAGGCAGCGGCCTGAAGCAATGTAATCAGCATAGGTGATCTATCGGGTGCCAAATGGAGTGGAGAGCTTGACATCTGAACCGATGAGCTGAGACCTCAGCCATGCACACTTCTCCTCATCATTCAAAGATTTGAAGGATCTGAAAGAAATCCAAAATGATGCCATTATCATCATGGCTTACAGGCGCGACAATGGATGGGTTCTTTCTATTGTTTTGGGTGCTTTTGGGAGCAACACAGCCTTGTGAATACAGAAAACTTGCCCATCCTCAGTAGATGAAGCAAAGAACTTCAAGTTTGTGATCAATGTGCAGTTATAAGACAGTAAACTTGAAAATGTGACCAGTATAGTCAACTGCAAGTTAATCAAGCTTTGAACGCGGATTGTTGACTTTAGTGAATGTTTGAAAGTTTCAAGCGAATAATGCCAAGCGTATTAATGTTATTGAATTATGTTTAATTGATTAATAATATATATAAAAAATAAAAATGTTTATTGATAATGAATATATGTATAAATAGATTTATTAATCTTAAAGTTCAACATATATAAAATAAGGGTGGGTGTCCAAATAGTAAGGGGTAGGTGTCCAAAGTGGGAATGAAATTTCAACCTTTTTGCCGAATTTATTTACTTTATTGCTTAAACTCTTTTGTTGTTTCCAACATGACCATTGACCAACGAAAAAATATACGATTGTATACTGCCTGAGTCGGTCAATTCTCTGCGTCATGAATTCCGACTTTGACTATGTTTGAGATAAACTCCTTATGTATAATCACTACGGCTGAGTGTCTCAAGTGCTCGAGATGGATGCTGCTTGGAAGAATTTGAGCGTGTCTACAAGCAAGGGACGAGTTATACTTCAAAAGATGTCTGGATATGCTCAATCTGGCCAGATCACCGCGATCATGAGTCCTTCTGGTTCTGGCAAGTCCACCTTGCTTGATTCGCTTGCAGGTACAGTTTTGGGTACTCAAGTTCTTTAGAAATGCATACTATGTAACCATGCTCTCTTCTCTCTTCTCTCTCTCTCTTTTCTCTTCTCTTTTCTCTCTCTCTCTCTCTCTCTCTCTCTCTCTCTCTCTCTCTTACTTATCGATGAATCAATGTATCTTATAACAGCAGGTAGATTGTCAAAAAATGCCACTCGACAGGGATCTGTTTATGTGAATGGGCACTTACAAGCAAGTTTGAGGCATGGAATTGCAGTAAGAATATATAATCCTTGGTTGTAGAGTCAACTAGTTTAAAAATCTATGCAGCATATGTAACACAACAGGATACACTCATAGGAACGCTTACTGTGTTGGAAACAATATGTTACTCAGCAAATCTTCGCCTTCCTCGCAGTTATTCACATAAACAGAAGATGGAGGTGGTTGATGATGTGATATCTGAAATGGGCCTGGAAGACTGCAGAAATACCATGGTCGGGAGAACTGGCAATTCCGTGGCTTGAGTGGAGGTGAGAAGCGAAGGGTGAGCATTGCTTTGGAGATTCTTACACAGCCTTCACTCTTGTTCCTCGATGGGCCTACCAGTGGCCTAGACAGGTAAGCTAATATAGATATATATTAAAAAAAGAGAGAAGAAAAGAAATTATTTACATTTATAAAGACTTGACATGTACAAACAGACGAATACGTGTTGCTCGACTCGATCTCTACTTGTGTGCACGTGAATATATATACACGTTGTCCATACCTACATGTATTACACGCATATATAAACATTATCTGGATGATTTGGAGCGCATCAGCATATTTTGTTGTGAAACTATAAAGAACCTCGCTCATGCTACACGCAAGAGAACAGTGATAGCCTCCATCCACCAGCCTGGAAGTGAAGTCTTCGAACAGTTCGATAATTTATGTCTGCTTTCGCAAGGAAGTCTTATTTACTTTGGAGCAGTGATTGTAATTAATTACAATTTTTGTAAACTAGTTTGTCAACATGAGTCAAATCTTTTATAATTATCATAATTAAATTTTAAATATTCCGGTAGAATATTATTTAACCGGTGTAAGCTAAGTTAAGCCATGGCGAATCTTTATCCCCATGGCTATCAAGGGCTTAAAAAAACAATATGGCTGATCAATCCTGAATATTATCACTGTCATTATCCAATATGGGTGAACCCTGCTGCTGTTCCAGAAGGCTATAAGCATTTGTTTTATTATCTCTACTGCTATGCTACTGGTTCACAAAGGCCTCAAGTATTAGAAAACATATTTTGAAAACCCATCATGTGAAAAAAAAATCGCTGTGTCATGAGTCTCGAGAGTAGGAGTGTTGCTTGTAGTTTGCTTGAAAAAAAAGAACTAAAAAGTATATGCTAATTCAGTCTCAAGGAGCTGCTACGGTTTCCAAACCAAGACGACAAAGAAGCACATCAAAAAAACAATGGCGGATCCTTCATCTTCGATTGGAATGGCCGCTGGCACAGGTATTGAATGTGGTAGGGCTAGTTCATTGACTTCTTGTCCTTCACAACTTGGGTATGCTCCAGCTTCTTCAGATGCTTCCGCTTCACACAGCCGCATGCATTCTCCATCACCATCACCACTTGGAATTGGAAGAATCACTGGAAGGGGCAGCAATCAAGAAAGGTTCACTTCACCATTTTCAAGTGGAAGCTACACTGGAAGAGGCAGAAGCAAGCCCATCTTTAGTTTGTCTTTAGAATATTCCAATGTTTATTGAGAATATACCAACCGGAGATTTACTAATTAAATGCTGACCAGTCATAATTACAATAATAGTGGCTGCAAATTATGCATCCAATTTCTAAGATGGAAACATAATTAGTAAACAACTGAAAACACTGCTTTGGAGATGCCTCAGAAGCTGGAGAAGTATATATTTTAAACTTAATATCATTTAATATATATATGATATCAATATTAATTAAATATGTGCAGTTCTTTGCAAACGCTGGATTCCCTTGTCCACCAAGACGCAATCCATCTGATCATTATCTTCACACTGCAACTCTGACTTTGAGAAAGTTCAAGCGAGATTCAAGGTACATGTACAAATGAATTCTGAAAGATATCATATTAACTAAATTAATGATTGTTTTTTCAGGAATCTACACAAGAATATGAGTCGTATGGCAGTATACTATCTACATCACAAGTGATCAAAGTGCTTGTTGATGCTTTTCAAACAGAATGTTTACCTGCATTGGAATCAAAAGTTGAGGAGCTATCCCATAAGGTAAGAACATTAATTGAGTAATAATTTTGTTAAAGCTAGTTTATTTCATTCCTGTTAAAAGGAGAAGAAAATGGAAATACCCTTTGCATTACGTCGCCTTCCACACATACTTGCTACAGGTACATTAGTACACCCACGTGTATGCTAGGTAGTAACTTAACTATGTGATCATGCAGGGGTTATACCAAAATGACTTCTGGGACTAGAGTTTGACAATGTTGATCCTTCTCAACCAAAGCTTACTGGTCGAACCGTGCTAAATCAATATCAAGTCGATCTTTCGATGTCTAAATGCGTGGACTTTGCAGTTCTGTTTCTCATGATCTTTAATATAGAGCACTGTTTATTGTTATGATCAAAGTCAGTCGCATCAAAATTTGAAGGACTTGCTTAGCAGCCTCCCCTTCAGAAAACATTAGCACCAATTGAGTAAGTTGAGTAATCATCTTGATTACTCATCTAGGTTTAAATAATATAGAAGGGCTGTATAACGAAAGTGTTCTTGTCAAGTGCTCTAGCACTAGTCAGAGCGCACATGTTATGCTCGTAATGATATTGGTTTTACTATTTCTAGAATAAAAAGAAAAAAGAAATACAATTATTCACATGAAAAAGGCCCTTTCATCATGCCCACTTCAAACTTATGACATAAATAATTAGCATGAGGGTTATGTACGTTTATCACGATACATATGCCGGAGTTCAGAATAGGCATGGTAAACAAGTATTTTTAATACAAATAGTGGTGGATATGGATTTTAGTGTAAATATAATTAAGGGTGTTTTTTGTGTTGTTCCTAGATTTTTTTATAAGTGAGCAAATCTGATGCAACATATTGTACATTACTAGAGCCTAATGGATATAGCCCCGTTTTCACAAACGTTAAGCAAGCAAATATGCTGTCTTTTCTATACGATGGATTGTAATTGATGCATCAAGTGATGTTCAAATGAAGAACAGCCTGAACAAAGATAATCCTTTCTGGCATGTATAAATATGGACTCTTCAAAAGAAAGGCTTGTGGAAACGTCACTACTGTACATGTAATGTAGTCTTAACACACCCAAGGTATTTACTAGAAAAATCCGCCCAGACTTCCTAGGACTGCAATGAGAAGACTGCCCAGGAGAGGAAATAGAAACGACCTGGAAATGAAAATGCAAGAGATCTCATATATACAGTGACAGTGTCCATTAGCATCCCGTTCGAAAACCGCATAGGGTGGAACCGACATTAACAATACAATGGAAATTGTTAAACCCGTGAAAATGAACATCCCCTGTTATAGCTGAATTATTGCTATGAGTATAATGCAACTACATCCTAAATTATTAATGTCTTAATGGTACATATGGGTATATGTACATTTATATTAATATTATCTTGATGTAAGAATGATATCCTAATAGTAATAGCCACTGTAAATTTTTGTGATAATAAGAACTATAGTGAGATAGTATAGTTACGCTTTAAAAATCATTATGCCACGTGTAATAATCACATTAACAATGTTTCTAGTGTTCTCACTATGTCATAAGTGGCGAAAAAAATTGATAAGAGAATAAGTATGGTTTAGTAGAGACATATTTTAGTATTATTGTGATAAGTGGTAATAATGAAGATAAGTATGGCTTAGTCACAATAATGAAGTCTTACACAAGTGTATGTTAATATTCACAAAACATAGTCAAATTATAAAATCCTAGTGCAATAGTGATAACCAGATAAAAGAAAAAGAATAATAGTAGTAGAATTAACACGAGTATTACAAATAAACAAGTGATATCAAGAATAAAAAGTGAATCAACACACAATATTATAGTACATAATCAAAAATAAAGAATGGGATCAACACATAGTACTGTTGAATTATGCATATTGAGAAATAAAGAATTGAAATTATAAATAGTAATAATACATGGTAATATAAATATGAAACTTTTTTTAACTTTTATATTATGAAGTTATTTATTTAAATTAATGAGTGATCTCACTCTCACAGATTATATATTCTTTCATACAATTTGATTTCTTTTTAAATAATACTCTCCTTACCCTCACTTCCATTATTTATACTATTCTTAGTATAATATTCCATTATAACCATTTATATCTTCTTATTAATCTTTTTATTATGTTTACTCCTAAGTGTTTCTTACAACATTTATATTTTAGTATATTCTCTTATTAATATTTAAATTGCATACGTCTCTTACAACGTTAAAGACTTTTTTAACATTATGGTTATAATTCTTTCTTGATATTATAATATTACAACCCTCTCTTTATATTATGGTAATATTATCTTTATAAGGGATGAGAAGTGGACTCGTTATATATGTATATATAATTAATCTTACATTATGATAGTGACATTTCACTAAATAAACTTGCTTGTTCTTAATAGTTTTTTTTTTTTTTGTAAAATTAAAATATTAAAGAAGTTGAATGAGTTATTAAAATAAAATTTTCCAAATGAACAAGCATGATTCACTTTGTTAATAATATGCATCATTTCATAAAACCACATATGGTGTGGAATGACACCATATGTGAATGACACAGTGGAATTATTTAAATTTAATGGTTGTTAAATATTTTTTATTTATTTAATTTAACGGAGGGGATAGGGGAACACATATAATATGGTCATGAGATGACCATGTCATGGTCATGTATGTATCGTGGTGTAAACAACGATGTTTATGTGTTTTTAAATTTATTATTCATCATGTTTGAGTGACGCATTCAAAAAAGGTTTTATCTATATGTATTTCATATAAATCCCTTGATTTGAAATAATTATATTCTAATAATATTAAGTACATAATTAAAATATCATTTATAAATTCATGATAATAGTAATACAAATTGTGTAATGAAAAAATAATTAATTATATGTACATAATTAAGAGAATAGTAAATATATAATAAAAGTTGTGTGTGTGTGTGTGTGCAGTCGCAACTAACTAATAGTACCAAATTTTCTTTACACATTTGTATGGATTTACATATACGCATAAATACATGTAGGTGCAGTATATGCCATATTTGAAGTCATATATTTACTTAGTATATTACTTGAGTGGCATCTTAAATCTCATTTGTTATTTTAATTTCATTTGACAACATTATAGTTATTCTAAATCAATTTAATCATTATCTAAACTCACAAAGTTGAAATGTAGGTAAAGATAAATTTATTAAATTAAAAATAATAATTAAATTAAAGGTCAAATTAAAAAAATTCAAAGTTAAAAAATAAATTAAGTTAAGTCTATGGTTATAAATGAAAAACACTCATCAATGGTTATGTTAAATCTTAAATTTATTGTAACATTATTAGAGCCATGAGCCATGCATGACATACATGACATAGATGGTTATGAATAAACTCATCAGTTAAAAAATAATAATAACTGAAAACTTATTAAATTAAAGATAAAAATTTAAATTAAGCGATAAACTCATCGAGTTAAAAATAACAACAAAGTTTATCAAATAAAAAGATAACAATTGGGTTAAGAAATTAATTAAATTATGAATTCAATTAAGGATAATAATTAGGCTAAGAATTAATTTAAGAATACATCATCAAATTAATAAAATAATAATTAAATTAAAGATACATTAATTAATAAATTATTATTAAATAGTTAAGCCCAACAACAGTGGGCATGTGTATTAGTATAGATATTTTTTTTTACACATTTATATTACTATTATTTCAAGTACACACACGTACAAAATTCATTTTAAAGGTGATATTTATAGTTTACCTTAATTATATGTATATATTATTTTAATTATGCCATGGCCTCTTGTGAGTTTAGTATGAGTTTATTAGTTGCTAAGTAAATTCCTTGGTAAAATTAAATTTATAGTTTCATTCCATATTAAGATATATCCTATATATATATATATATATATTTATATACATATATATTTTAAATGAGAAATATCAATATAATTAATGGTCTTACAGTTTAAGTATATGATTTAATTTCATATTAACACATTTATTGTACCAAAGTAAGTACGATTTTCATATGTAGAAGTTTCATCTTATGTACATTATTTATTATTTACATGGAAGTTTCATTCTAAATATGATCTGTTTATCTGAAGTACATTATTTTCTACGTGGAAGTTTCATTTTAAATACGATATGCACATGTGTGTTTAGAGTTCCTGGCTCTCCCAAATATGATAGATTGCTATGTCAGAACTTTATGGTGAACTTATTAAATTAATTTAGAGTGAAAATTAAATAAAAATATTATGCAAGGACCCAGTCCCTGTGTATTAATCATACATATAAGAATGTAATTCTAAGAAGGTTTAAATTAAAATATATAAATATTTTAAATATTAAATTAGATTATGTAAAATAAACAAGACTAAATACATTGTATTATATTTTAAAGAAAAATAATATTATTTTTCTTAGAGTTTTTACTTTGACACAGGTGATTTTTTTTAATGATGCTTTTGTATTCTCTTTTAATTATATTACATATTTTCTAAATTTACATGCACATTTGTATGACTTAAATAAATTATTATATTTATTCTTAATTAAAAAAGTTTATATTCTTTGAACACGTGATGCTTATAAGTATTTAGAGTGTTCATTCTTCTCTAAATATACAGTATATATACACTTCATATATATACAATATATAAACGTTAAAAGTACAATTATTATAGATTATTATTATCTATCCTAGCATAATTTTAATGCCCTACGTTATGCACTAGAAATCATGTTAAACTATATCTAAAATTAAATAAGATCTTTATTACATATAGAAGTAACGTAATTGGTATCTAAATCTTATAAGGTGATCTTAAACATACTTACTAAACTAAGTGGTGATCAAAATGCCATCAATCTGTTCTAGAAATATTGTGTGTGCGTATTTCTAAAACATTGATACTTGTCACGATTGATCCATGTTATATCTTTAAAGGAAGCCCAAAAGTCCATAGTGAAGTGGAAAAGGCCCTTTCAAAAGCTCTTCAATTCTTCAAGTTGACTACTGACCTAAAGGTAAGAAACATACACATACACACACATGCATCATGTACACCTACTTCAACATATGAGAAAATACATAGGTATTACTCATCTTCGTAAGTGCTACAATCTCACTGTTATGGCTACCCATTCTAGCAGAGCTGAATGAAGCAAACGTGGAGGTTTTTCTTTATAGGATTGGATATGACAGCTCTAATATGCAAGCTTGATTGAAATGAAACCTGAACATGACTTTTGGGATGATTAAAGATGAAGATAGTTATGACACGTCTACAACCAAAACCAGTTGAGCATTTTATACATATTTGTATGTATGCGTGTACGTAAGCACATTAATTCAGGTGATTGTGAAGGAAACTGCCAATTGCCCAACTATTCAACTCGTTCCTGTTTGTCGAAAAGCGATTTTACATGCTCAATCTCAGATTATGTTTGTGGAAGTAACAGTTCTCCTGCCAAACATACCCATTTCTTTAAAAGTCCAAGGCTGGCGTCTGTTATCTCCATAGGAGCTGCTAGCTGTGCTTGCTTCTGCTTGTAACTCGCACTATATTATGTTATTATACTCTTATTCGTGCTGTTCATAAACACGACTTTCTTTTTGTATTAGTCAAGTTGCCTGTTTAAGACGTGCTTCCAAGTTGTTGGTGCCTGAACACTCACTCTATGCGGCTACATTTATGTTCCATGTGCATGCCAGAGTGTGTGTGGACACAGTCAGCATATGCATGGGATTGAAGTTTCATTAACTATAGGGAATGACGACTTTCCTAATAAGTTGACCGCTAAGCAAGTTGACATTATACATATTACTCGTTAAGCTGCTCACTGCTCAATGGCAATGGCTTCTGATAAGTCTCTGTTTATATTTCTAGAGCTGCTCTTTGTTTTCCAAGTGCTACATTCACAGGGTAATATTGAAATCGAAGGTGTTTTGGATGCTACGGACTTTCAAGTGCAAGAGATTGTTAAGCTAGCTGTTTCTGACCTTGCAAATGTTTGTGGTAATCCTAAGTCTCTTTACCATTAAACAAATCATAATGGAACTGTTAAACACACTTACCAATCAATGGTGACCAAAGTAGCTGTTTCAAGGATGAGTGGTGAATTAATTGGTAATACAGTAAGTGGACACTAAATACAAACATTATCCTGTATAGTTTAGTTAACTTTGAATATTTATTAATGATATTATAGGTTTCAATTTCACTGTATAGAAACCTCTAATGATCAAGCTGATATATCAAATCTTTAAAGGATGCTATGAAAAGTGTGGCAGTTGACAGTAACCAAATTGGCTTGAAAGCTGCATTCACCCAAGCTCTTGAGCGCCGAGTAAAAAGTGAGATGCGTGTGTGTGAGAGAGAGTGAGTAAATGATTATTTAGTAGAACGATCTGAACAATGAAGCTTATTACATATAAGGCACGGTCTAACGTATGAACTCTTAGTTATATGTAGTCATGTGTTCATGGTCACCATTCTAGATTCAACGTCCTTCAGTGTTTCTAGTTACCCGTTGCACAAAGGGTCTGCTATTAGTTAGTTAACAAGCCCAGGTCTCGTTAGTTAACCAAGTTAACGTGATAATATAAGGTAATGGGAATGGAATCGTAACTTTTGTAATGAATCAAATTGAAAATACATTATAATAGGAACCAATATCGAATCAAAATAATTATTATAGGTATTGATTGTCTTAACAAGTAGGCACTTTGCGAGCAATTTAAACCTGATGGACATATCCCCATCTTTGCCCAGCTCAATCAAGGAAATGTTGCAGTTTTTCTCTACAGGATTGGATACATTGATTCAAATGAAAAGAGCTTGAACATGAAGATAATCCTTTGTGGAAAGTGTGAAGTTATTTAGACTATATAGCTTGGCTTCGATTTACCAGCGTACAAAAGTACAAAAGAGACCTGTTTGGGTGCCATTTTACAACGACGGAACTGGACTGGCTACCACTTCCGCAGTGGCTTAGGGTTTTCATAGCATATGCGGCTGATGGGGGTTGCTGCGATGGACATTGTTTTGGTCCTTCACACAATGTTACATGCATATACCCTTGTACTTACACATTTTTTATCTTTATTTTTAATTTTAATTTTTATATCTTAAGATTTTCTGCTCATCTCAATATAACTATTGTGATTTATGCACAATTATAATAATTTAGTGTAAGTTAGGAAAGACTACTTATTTGTGTTTAGACAATTTTCTTAACGGCAATTGCGATTTATAAGGACATGATTTGCAAGTGCTTTGGCAAGAGGTCAATACTTGGCACTTTGTCATTGTTTTTCAAACAACTTTAGCTGACAAACTTAATTCTTAATCCTTGCATGAATGATCTCAGACTTTCTTATAGTAATCACTTGGACTGTTCGTAGTGTACATAAGATCTCTTAAATGTGCGTTGGGAATGCTGCACCTAATTTGTCTATTACAAGTACTATATTCACAGGAAATCAATAAGATTGAAACTCTTCTAAACATGACAGATTCCCAAGTGCAAGAGATCGCCAATCAAGTTATTTCTGATCTTGCAAAAGTTTGTGGTAATCACTAGATAATTATAGTGACTTACAAGATTTTCAAAAGAGATATTTCTCCTCAAGGGACACACGAAATTCAACATCTTTCAAAATGTTTACCCATGAACAGTAATCCTGGCTGTTCTAGCTCGCGCATCTCAACCCAGAATTCTTATGTCAGGTACTGCAAGAACTTATTTAAGAATCTCATACACATGTACACACACAGCGGTATGCATGAGTTAGATAGTACATGCATGGATAACATTAAGTTCAACATATATACAAGATTTCAAGGAGAACGTGTGAACTTGGTAGGCTATCTATCACCTTTGGCACAAGAGGATGCAATTCAAAAGTCAATTTGTGCTCAGAAACCACTTGGCCAAAAACTATAGTCCATGTATGAAAGTATAACTGATTCCTCTAAAGGCTGGGCATACTTTGGAGCTGCCGAGGGATTTTCTTACGTTTTCCGGTCGGGTAAGTATGCATGCCTCCGTTTATTCAAAACAGTCGAAACTTTCCTTTTCTTCACAAGAAAGACATAGGGAGGCCTTAAGAATCCCTTATGGAATACTAGCTACATATGCGTGCAAGCCTGAGGTGCTTGTGGTAACCCCTTGACATGGCTATGGTTTGAATACACGCACATTAAGATGGTTGTAATATTTTGCAGGATTATCTTTACCAACAAATGTGATGAATATGACCCCAGAAGAAGACAATATGTTTGCAATCATTGTACATTCTGTGTCTACAGACAATAATTTCCCTATTAACTTTTACTAGGAAAATATGACAGAACTCTTGTACACATTTACCACTGGTGATGAAGTCGCTGTTTCAAAACTTAGCGGTGGTCTTATTGGAACACAAGTAAGCCAGTACTTAATTATAACAATTATGTAATTAAAACGGATGATAAAGCAGGTTTCAGTGTCTCTCGATGGCATAGAAACTTCTAATGACCAACCAGAAATTAAAACGCTAAGGGATGGGATCAATAATGTGAGTGTGGATAGCACACCAAATGATATGAAAACTAATGCACTTCAGTTCTTCAGCTCCAGCTCAAACTTGAAAGTAAGACACAATTATAGTATGGTGGTTCTGCACTTTAAATAAACAGTATAGTTCTTAATTGACTAACATATGACATATAGGTACTGCTCATTTTAACCAGCGGACAGTTTGCTAGCAATCTTAGCATGACAGAAATGAGTCCCGTTTTCATGCAGCTCAATCAAGCCAACGTGGTAGTCTTCATGTATAGGATTGGAGATATAAGTCTAATGATAAAGCATTGATTCAGATGCAACATGACATTTGAGACTGTAGAAGACGACGGGGATCCAATGTGGAAACTGCAGAGCTACTTTAATTATGTTGCTTGGCTCTGGTTTGTCAGCGTGCAAAAGAGACCCACCTGCGCTCCTGTTTATAATGATGCAGCTGGACTTGGAAATGTCACAACTTGCACTTATCCAGGTTGGTGGCATAGTAAATTCATATAAGATTATTAAGTTATAATTAGTTTCATTTAGCGGATTAATCCTGACGACTTAGTTCCTCAGCATTCGATGCGAATCGAGGCTGGTAGGAGTTGCAGCAGTGGATGTTATGCTCAAAGTGCTCATGAAAGAGGCTGGGAAAAAAAAAGTTCAGGCCTCCTATAATCTTACAAGCTTTATATTTAAATTTTGTTCCTCCAAAACAAGTAAGTGCTGAAATATACCCCGGGATATAGATAATCTGGATTATAGGTGAACGGGACTGTGAGTTGCCCTTCCACCCCGCTCACTCCCATTTGTGAAATGAAGGAGACTACCACCTCCATGTCTGATTACGTATGTTGTGGTAGCGACTGCTCAGGAAATCACAAGGCACCACGTCATTCTGTAACTAAAGATCCCAAATTCATTGCTGGAGTCTCTGTTGTAGGTGCCATTGTGGTTGCTGCCATAGTTCTCCTTCATCTCAACCCAAAGCTGCTCAGTTTCTTCATAAGCAAAAGGAACCAAGCAGACGAGATGGTTGGATTGTTCCAGGGGAGACTCCTACTAGAACTACAAACTGAAATTGTTAGTTTGGTCATACTCATAAATGAATTGCGTGGTGTCATTAAATAAAAACATTATTGGTTTAGGATTTTAGATTTAGGGTTCAAGTATTTCAGCGGTATACGCACAATGTCTCTGTCATGCCGCCATCACTCGTTTACATTTTTAGGTATTATATCCAGAATTAATGAAATTAAGCTGTAATTTGTTAATTGCATTTATCTGTGTATATAACAAATGTGTGTGTATGTTATGCGGGTAGAGCATGTGGAGTTCATCTCCTGGCTGAAGAGCCGTGGTCAAGATGTTGATTCCACTACTATTGCTATTGACATGTCTGAACATGGAAGGTGTGGCGTGTGCGTGTGTTTTGTGTGTTAAACTTTATTTACAGGGCATTATATGCATCACGCCCCATTTGTGCTGGTGAATGTATGATGAGATTTACACAAGATTTGGTAATTATTAATTATTTATGGTTGTCTATTACTGACCCCAGATAAACGTCCTAAATAAATAGCTAACTTGTTAAACAAAGCGAATGAGTGCACACGCTTGGCACTTCTTTAGCCAGCAAAACAAAGGCCAGGTTTGCGTGTGTGCTTGCGTGCGGGTGTTGAGCATTGCCTTCATACAGGATTCAGCATGGGCAACATATATCGACTGCTTGCCATCTTATGGTGAAATACAAAGCTTTTTATTCACATTTTATGTTTGGTGATATATATATTTTTATCATGAAAGAACGGGATTACCTTGAATGTAGTCCTTTGTCTCGTGGGACTTGGGAAGGGACTATTTATTACGTCTATAGTGAGGTGCGCACACACAACTGTGTATGTACGTGTTTGATGATTTAGTCTTTTACAGGTTGTAAATCATACCCACACATATATGGTGAAACTATTTCATTGGAACAGTTTAAACATGCGTCTGCAGTAGGTATGTTGGACTTTTACACATATGTAGATACATATACACATAAGTGCATATATGTGTGTAGTACACGTACACATTTCACTATTTATCTATTTATAGTTTCTTCACGAGCTTGGGGAGATGGACCTCATAAATGACAATGGTTAGCTATCATCATATCATTTTATTCGTAGAAATATATACGTGTACTAAACACACACACACACACACACACACAACACACACACATGAGAGTTATGCAGATTCCGCTTGTCGACTTTGCCAATCATTGTTTTATGACTGGGACAATGTTTTCTGATGATGATAAATCTACAATGGTGAGTGAAGATGTTGTGTGTGCATGCACAAGCGTCGTGTGTAGAAACAAACCATACAGAACTCCATATAACTAGTTTAATAGTTCTTTTTTTTGTGTCAGATTGTGGCTGATCGGGATTACCTGAAGGAGATGAAGTTACACATCCATACTGAGAGAGAATACAATGTACATCATTGGAGCTTTCAGGTTCACATTTGCTATGGAAAGCATTCAAATGCATCATTGGCACTTGACTATGGTTTTGCTATTCCCAACAATCCATTTGATGAGGTCTTTCACACACACGCACACGCACACACTTTTATTCTCTACACTTTCAGGTGGAGATACGGTTAGAGGTTCCATATGAAGACCCTCTACGGCATGCCCACATTGAAAAATCAGGATGGTTCCTACAATGGTGAACGCCCGTTCCTAATCACGTAAGCCCGCAAAAAATTTAACTTATAAATTAGAATAAATAAAATTGAAAATTAACTAAAGATGTCTTAAACTTTTTGGAAAGGGAGGTCGATATGCCAGGAGGAAGGGAGGTTGTAGTTCCTTTAGTTGCCCGTGCATTTAGCTGTGTCATCTCTTCAAATTCTCTCGAAGGTGAATTATATATATATATATATATATATATATATATATATATATATATTTGTAAGGTAACTACGGTAAAAAATATATATATAGGTTTACTCAAAGTTTATTCATAAATTATAATCTGGTGAATTTATTCTTAAATTGGTTCGTCATTTATAATCATGAACCTTAACTCAATTATTATTCTTAACTTTGTAAAATTATTTTTAACACGATTTTTAAATTAATTATTATCTTTAATCTAGTGAATTTATTTCTACGTTTAACCTTTAATCCACTTTAATCTTGTGAATTCAAATAATAATTAAATTTATTTAGGATAACCATCAAATGTTGTGGAATGAACTTTAAGATAAATGTTAAATAAATTTAAGATGCATTAAAGTAATATACTAAGTAAATATAATACAGGACTTCAAAAGATGGCAACTCGTATTTTAGAAATCCATATAAAAATGTAAAGAAAATTTACTATTACTAGTTAGTTGTGAATGCATACACATACAACATTTTATATTAATATTTATTATTTCTCTTAATTATGTACATAATGATTAATATTTTTTTCATTACATATTTTATATTATTATTATTTAATTTCCATATGCATGTTCATGAATTTTATGAATGATATTTTAATTATGTACTTAATATTTATAGAATATATTATTTTCAAATCAAGGGATATATATAAAACAACATGTTTCACATAATTAAATTTTAATTTTTTTTTAAAGAGTGAACAATGTGTCACTGGAACATAATGAATCACAAATTTTAAACACATATAAACATCATTAATTACACATAGTACATAATATTATATGTGTTTCTATCCCTATCATTAAATTAAATAACTAACAAAATATTTAATAGCCATTAAATTAAATAAATAATAAAATATTTATTATGTCATATTGTATGTGAGTTGTGCATGGATCATACATGTCCATTTAGAAATTTTTATTTCCAATAATTCATTCAACTTCCTTAATTAAATTTAAATTGTACAAAAAAAATTACTGAAAGCGAATCAATTTATTTGATGAAATATCATTATCACAAAGTGAGATTTAATTATTATATACACGTATAATGAGTCTATTTTTCATCTTTTTTAAAAATAATAACCATAATGGTTATAATATTATAATATCAAGAAAGCATTATAAATTATAATGTTAAGAAAAGTCATAATTTTGTAATATTATGTAATTTTAAATATTAATTAAATAATAAAGTATGGAATGACTCTTTTAATAGATTAGAACTAAAGTACATTATAATAATAAAAAGATCTTAATATTAATATTGAATAAAAATGATTATTATATTAGAATATGAATAGTTATAAGAAACTTAGAAATGATAATAATAAGAGATTGATAATAAAATATAAATGATTATAATAGCATATTGTACTCAGAATAATATAAATAATGAAATGGTATTATTTTAAAAAAAAAAATTGTGAAAAAGAATATAATAAGCTAAGAAAGTGAAAGTGCTTGTTAATTTAAGTAAATAATTTCATAATACAATTCAATAGTACTATGTGTTAATCCTATTCTTTATTTTTTATTATGTACTATAATATTGTATATTGATTTCATTTCTTTATTTTTCATATCACTGATTTATTTGTGATACTACATGTTAATTTCATTATTGTTATTATTCTTTTTAATCTCTTTATCACTGTTGCACTAGAATTTATAATTTAATTATGTTTTTTTAAATATTAACATATAACTTGCTAAGACTTCATTCTTGTGACTAAGCCATACTTATCTTCTTATCATAATAATATTAAAATATGACTAAACCATACTTATCTCTTACCATTTTTTTCACCACTTATGACATCACAATAACATTAGAACATCGTTTAACATTGTTAATGTAGTTATTACATATGACACAATAAATTTTAAATCATAATATACTATGTCACTATCGTTCATGTTATCTTTATTATCACAAAAATTTACAGTGGTATTACTATTAGTACATCGAGATAGTATTAATATTAAAATGTACATATACCCATATGTATCGTTAAGAAGGATGTAGTTGCATTATTACTCATAATAACATAGCAGACAATAATTCAGCTGTAACGGTTTAACAATTTCTACTGTATTGTTTAACGTCGGTTCCACCCTATACAATTTCGAACGGGATGCTAATGGACACTGTCATTATATATACACGAGATCTTTGCATTTTCATTTCCAGGTCGTTTCCTTTCCCTTTTCCTAGGCAGTCTTCTCATTGCAACCCTAGCAAGTCTGGGCGGATTTCTTCTAGTATCTACCAGATTTCGTAAATACTTGGGTGTGTTAAAGACTACGTTACATGTACAGTACTGACGTTTTCACAAGCGTTTCTTTTGAAGAGTCCAAATTTATACATGCCAGAAAGGATTCTTTGTTCAGGCTGTTCTTTATTTGAATGAATTATTATATCACTTGATGCATCAATTACAATTCAATCCTATAGAAAAGACAGCATATTTGCTTGCTTAACGTTTGTGAAATGGGGTTCATATCCATGAGACCTCTACTAATGTACAATATGTTGCATCATATTTGCTCACTTATAAAAAAAAAAAAAAAAAGTCTAGGAACAACACAATAAAAAACACCCTTAATTATAGTTACACTAAATCCTTTTTTTCTTCTAGAAATAGTAAAACCAATATCATTATGAGCATAACACGCTACTGCTAGAGCATTTGACACAAGAACACTTCCGTTATACAGCCCTTCTATATTATTTAAACCTAGCTGAGTAATCAAGATGGTTACTCAACTTGCTCAACTTGGTGCTTATGTCTTCTGAAAGGGAGGCGCTAAGCAAGTCCTTCAAATTTATGATGCGACTGACTTTGATCATAACAACAAACAGTGCTCTATATACAAAGATCATGAGAAACAGCACTGCAAAGTCCACCCATTTGGACCTCGAAAGATCGATTTGATATTGATTTAGCACGGTTCGACCAGTAAGCCTTGGTTGAGAAGGATCAACATTGTCAAACTCTAGTCCAGAAAGTCATTTTGGTATAACCCCTGCGTAATTACATAGTTAGGTTACTACCTAGCATACACGTAACTTACCTGTAACAAGTATGTGTGGAAGGCTACGTAATGCAAAGGGTATTTCCATAAACCCTTTGGTAATTCGTTAGCAAGCTTGAAAAATCCATCAACTAGCATAAAGAGTCCCTGCATGTAGTAAAGAAGATAGCTTATAATTTAGTGAATGAGTACTTAATTAGTAAAAAATACCAGAATTCCTGCTCCAGTGATAATTCCCATGAGAAAGTTCGGCACTACTGTTGCAACACACATCATCAAACTTTCAACCACGGCCACCGCTGCAAATAAGTTGAGAACGAAATATGCAAAATGGTTGAATCCTGGGTGCAATTTCACCATATTGTAAAAGATAGCTGTTGATCCCAAAGATATCAAGAACAGGTATGGAGCCGAAGATATAGTGTTTGAAATCACAAACACCAGCTCTCCATAGTGTCCATTTTGACTCTCGTGATAAAATACCTGCAAGTAGTATCAATATACATGTTATACTGATGAATAGAGCTTTGCAGTTCTCGTGTTTGTGTGTGTGTGTGTGAAGTAAAACATACTTTCATGTCCTCAACGAATGATGGGAATCCTCCAATTGACATAAACGTTAGGAAACTGCCAATGAAAGATATGCAACCAACCCTTGACTGAAACATCAAGTGTTAGTCTATAAACACACGCACGCACACACACACACTTACAGCAATGGACCCATATTCTTTACCAACGTTAAAGTAGATACTGCCAATGACAACACTGAGGACCAAGTAAATGACGATACGAAGCCAATAGTATCCGAGGTCTCTAGTCATGTTTTTGAAAGACCTCCTGGTTAACGTAATAACCTGGTTTATGGGACCTGCCTTAGAAGCCAAGTCTATAGAGTAGGCATTCTCTTCTCCTTTCTAACAGGACTAGCTTTAGTATTAATTAAAATAACAAAATTCTTACTCAATTAATGTTCTTACCTTCTGGATAGCTCCTCAACTTTTGATTCCAATGCAGGTAAACATTCTGTTTGAAAAGCATCAACAAGCACTTTGATCACTTGTGATGTAGATAGTACTGCCATACGACTCTATATCTTGTGTAGATTCCTGAAAAAAAAACATTCATTAATTTTAGTTAATATGATATCTTTCATAAAGTCATTTGGATATGTACCTTGAATCTCGCTTGGACTTTCTCAAAGTCAGAGTTTACAGTGTGAAGATAATGATCAGATGGATTGCGTCTTGTGGGACAAGGAATCCAGCGTTTGCAAAGAACTGCACATATTTAATTAGTATTGATATCATAGCATTTATATTAAGTTTAAAATATATACTTCTCCAGCTTCTGAGGCATCTCCAAAGTAAATAAGACTTCCTTGCGAAAGCAGACATAAATTATCGAACTGTTCGAAGACTTCACTTCCAGGCTGGTGGATGGAGGCTATCACTGTTCTCTTCCGTGTAGCATGAGCGAGGTTCTTTATAGTTCTCACAACAAAATATGCTGATGCGCTGCAAATCATCCAGATAATGTTTATATATACGTGTAATACATGTAGGTATGGACAACGTGTGTGTGTGTGTAAATAAATAATATATATATATATATATATATACACACACAAGTAGAGATCGAGTGAGCAACACTGTTTTTGTACATGTCAAGTCTTTATAAATGTAACTCATTTATTTTCTTCTCTCTCTTTTTTTAAAAATATATCTATATTAACTTACCTGTCTAGGCCACTCGTAGGCTCATCGAGGAACAAGAGTGATGGCTGTGTAAGAATCTCCAAAGCAATGCTCACCCTTCGCTTCTCACCTCCACTCAAGCCACGGAATTGCCAGTTCCCGACCATGGTATTTCTGCAGTCTTCCAGGCCCATCTCAGATATCACATCATCAACACCTCCATCTTCTGTTTATGTGAATAACTGCGAGGAAGGCGAAGATTTGCTGAGTAACGTATTGTTTCCAACACAGTAAGCGTTCCTATGAGTGTATCCTGTTGTGTTACATATGCCTGCATAGATTTTAAAACTAGTTGACTCTGCAACCAAGGATTGTATATTCTTACTGCAATTCCATGCCTCAAACTTGCTTGTAAGTGCCCATTCACATAAACAGATCCCTGTCGAGTGGCATTCTTTGACAATCTACCTGTTGTTATAAGATACATTGATTCATCGATAATCGAGAAGAAGAGAGAGAGAGAGAGAGAGAGAGAAGAGAGAGAGAGAAGAGAAGAGAAGAGAGAAGAGAAGAGAGAAGAGAGAATGGTTACATGGTATGCATTTTAAAAGAACTTGAGTACCCAAAACTGTACCTGCAAGCGAATCAAGCAAGGTGGACTTGCCAGAACCAGAAGGACCCATGATCGCGGTGATCTGGCCAGATTGAGCATATCCAGACATCTTTTCAAGTATAACTCGTCCCTTGCTTGTAGACACGCTCAAATTCTTCCAAGCAGCATCCATCTCGAGCACTTGAGACACTCAGCCGTAGTGATTATACATAAAGAGTTTATCTCAAACATAGTCAAAGTCGGAATTCATGACGCAGAGAATTGACCGACTCAGACAGTATACAATGGTATGGTCAATGGTCATGTTGGAAACAACAAAAGAGTTTAAAAACAATAAAGTAAATAAATTCGGCAAAATGGTTGAAAATTTCATTCCCACACCCCTTACTATTTGGACACCCACCCTTATTTTATATATATTTTGAACTTTAAGATTAATAAATTTTATTTATACATATAATTCATTATCAATAAACATTTTTAATTTTTTTAATATTATTAGTCAATTAAACATAATTTAATAACATTAATAAATTAATCAAGCGATTGTTGACTTAGTGAATGTTTGAAAGTTTCAAGCAAATAATGCAAAGCGTGCAATTGACTATACTGCAGTGGCACATTTCAAGTTTACTGTCTTCTTTGTCTAATCTTGAAGTTCTTTGCTTCATCTACTGAGGATGGGCAAGTTTTTGTATTCACAAGAGGCTGTGTTGCTCCCAAAAGCACCCAAAACAATAGAAAGAACCCATCCATTGTCGCGCCTGTAAGCCATGATGATAATGGCATCATTTTGGATTTCTTCAGATCCTTCAAATCTTTGAATGACGAGGAGAAGTGTGCATGGCTGAGGTCTCAGCTCATCGGTTCAGATGTCAAGCTCTCCACTCCATTTGGCACCCGACAATCACCTATGCTGATTACACTGCTTCAGGCCGCTGCCTTCTGTATGTTGAAGAATTCCTCGTCAAACATGTAATGCCTTACTACGGTGAGTTAACATACTCACACCCATAAGAAGAATCTATACATGTACTTATGAGTTGTCTATTAGATATTTAATGAGTATATTAAGAATACATTCCAGTTCGCTTCTACAATATGATATTGTAAATGAGTCTGCCTTCGTGTCTGCAGGTACAGGCACATGTCTTGTTGTGATGATTACTCGCTAATTTGTATGCAGGAAACACGCATGCCGAAGACAGCTTGTGGGAGCAGTCACAACAAGAATGGTGAAGGAGGCAACCACCTATATCAAAGAGTCCATGGGTGGCACAAAAAATGATGCACTCTTCTTTTGCGGCTCCGGAACTACAGCTGCAGTGAAGAAATTGCAGGAGGTGATGGGTATCACGGTAACATCAGTACTTCGCAATCGTATGCTGGAACTACTCGATGAGTCTCACCGCTGGGTGGTCTTTATTGGCCCCTATGAACATCACTCTAACATTCTTCCTTGGAGAGAAAGTCTAGCCGAGGTGTGCTCGTGTGTGTGTGTGTGAGAGAGAGAGAGAGAGAGAGAGTGATATTTGTTAAACTCAGGTGGTGGAAATTCCTTTGACTAGTGATGGACTCATTGACATGGAGTACTTGGAACATGAATTGAGGAACCCCAAATATGTGAATCGTCCAAAGCTTGGTTCCTTTTCGGCATGCAGCAATGTCACAGGTATTCTTTCTGATACCCGAAGGATTGCTCGAATTCTCCATCAGCATGGGGCATTTGCATGCTTTGACTTTGCAGCAGGGTATGTTGCAATATTTGACTGCAAGTATTTCTTACGACGATATATTAATTGATTTCGATAAATATTGGCTTATTAGCAGTGGTCCGTACCTGAAGATTGACATGAGATCTGGACAACCCGATGGATATGATGCAGTCTTTTTGAGTCCACACAAGTACGTTGGAGGGCCTGGAACTCCTGGACTGTTACTTATGAGCCTGGAACTCTACAAGGCTTCATGGGAATGCCCTCCACAACCGGAGGTGGCGTCGTAGACTTTGTCAACTTCACTAAAGCAGTTAGTTTGCTGTGTGTGTGTGCGGGAGTTTCATAACTAAAAGGGAAGGCTTGCAGGATACACTATACCATGAAGATGTGAGGCCCGAAAGATGCTGGTACACCATCAATCCTTCAAAGAATAAAAGCTGGTCTGACGTTCATGATCCAGGATGAGGTGGGATTCAATCTTATTGATTCACGTGAACACTATTTCATCGGCACTGCTCTGAAGAGGCTCAGTATGACTCCAAACATTGTGGTACTAGGTAAGTACTAGTATAGCCACCACTGATTAATCATGATTAAGCTAAACGTTTGATGTTTACACTAGGCAACACAAGGGTGAAGAGGGTCGCCATTCTGTCTTTTCTTGTTTATACCAACCAAAGCCGTGTCTTACATGGTCGGTTTGTTGCAAAGTTGCTCAATGACTTATTTGGTATACAAGCTCGGGGAGGGTGCTCTTGTGCAGGACCTTATGGACATTCACTTCTTCATGTTGATAACAACCTGTCCTTGAAATTCCGAGCAGCTATTCAGAAGGTACACACACATGCAGACACGCACACACATGCTCAACACAAACTGTTGTAGGGTTACAGTGTGTGTAAAACCTGGGTGGACACGTTTAAACTTTGCTTACTTTCTGAGCAAGGAAGAGTTTGAGTTCCTGTTATGTGCAATTGAATTCGTTGCAGAGCATGGTTATCGTTTTCTCATTATGTATGACTTTAATTGGCAAACTGGAGACTGGACATTCAAGACAGAGTTTGTAGACAAGGTCCTGGCAGTAAGAACTAAAGCATCATATTACAATCACGTTTTAATATCCGGAAATCATAGGCAGTACCTAGAGACTGCATTAGCAATTGCAACAGCTTACCCAAAGAGCGAATTAAGAAGCAAGAGGTTCCTGACTACATTAATCAGGAGCTAATCACGTTTGGGGTTTTGATCGTAAACCCGTTTCTACTTAAGGTTACCGGAATTCGGAAATTTAATAAAGTGCTTGATTTTGTGTTTTTACAGAGTCAAAGGAACAACCTATTCTGTATCAAACTTAAATGGATTTAACATTGCTTTATATTGTCAAGTCAATTGTTTATATATGTGTAAGAACAAAAAACGTTTTTCAAGTACATTCAAACATGTAATTTAATCCTGTTTAATAGTTTGATTCTGCTAAAAGAACCTTTCATCATTGCACAGAATGGAAATTTGAGTACCTGCCTACAAAGCATAAACTACAAAGTGTTTGTTAGGCAATGCAAAGATACACGGCAAAACATTCTATGCAGTTTGATAGATATACATATCGTTACATTTTCCAAGCTGTCGCATTCTTCTCTAAATGTATAGTAGGTATGCATTATAAATTGCGGTAGACTTTAAATTTGGAGCGTGCGAAGGATGCATTACCACGATGGGTGATAGAATTGCTAGGGATCAATGCTTTTATGCTTATATGCAAGAAGTTTTAATCTTATCATCATCACAAGATTGAGAGCATAATCAACCTCACATCACACGCGCGCGCGGGCGTGGTTGGTGTTTGGTCGTGATTGGTGTGTCCGGAGCCCTTGAACACGTTGTGGATTATCTCCTTGGCTGCTGAGAAAATAACATGACGGAGATTACCAGGGATGTATAGATAACTTTAGACAAATGTAAGTACAAGGGCAAACATATATATGTCCGTGCTCAACCAAACAAGTAACTTGATTTAATTAAAGAAGATATATTTATTACGTGAGATAATTGAAACGGTCGTGTCTTAATTTTATTTTTATAATAAATTTATTATTTGATAATAAATCAGTAGTGACATTCGAATAATTCAAATTAAACAAGTAAAAACTGACCTAATAGTTTTAATTATGTACATATAAACTTGTATATGTTAAATAAATACTATAAACAGTTTCTTTTCAGTCCTTTCAGTTCCTTTGAAAGGACTTTATGTAACCTCCAAGACCTTCTTGGTATACGAAACAATATAACATTGATCTTGCATGACTGATATACTTGTCCATATCCGTCTTGTGCTAGACTATTTTGATTGATTATAGTAATATGATTAAACACTCAAGCTTTACCATATATTATTTCGCTTGGATATACCTGCATTAGTCGTTAAACCCTTGAGTTTAACATAATTGATTAGCCAAGTTTGATATAAATTTTTAACAATTAATATCTAATAACAATATGTGCTAAAATTAGGAAAGGTGTAACATAAGTCCGGCTATATATATATATATATATATATGGGACCAAACAAGGATAGTTATTTTTGAATCTTAATTATACATATAGATCTTTATTGCATGATTATTTTAAAAATAAATCAGTATCTTAAACACTTCCTTTTTTTTTTATTTTATTTTTTTTTAAAAAAAAAATTATAATTATAAATTACATTCTTGATTAATGCAACCGATTGTAAGAACGTGGTTTTTCTCCGTTCATGCGGTTTTTCTTGGACTCGTGTACACACATTGAACATGATTTTTCGTTAATCACACTAACATGGTAAATGATCCAACAATAATTAGAGTAACGTATATTTGTTATTAAAATATCTCAGAGGCTTATCAAATAAAATGATTAAAAATTAAGTGCTAAATTATTTTAAAATATTTTATTTAAGATTTTTATCCAATGGATAAATATTACTTACATATTGTCATTATTTTACTAAACAAAATTTAATATTAGAATAAAAGTTAAATCATCCATATCTTAATTTTTAGAATATTAGTGGTAATATATATTAAGAATATGTCTTAATTAATAAATTTATATATTTAACACACGCTATGTAATATGTATTCATGTGAAAACTAACTTAGATATGCTTAAATATTGATATGGATATACATGTGTGTGCTTTATTATATTTATACGGATTATACTTTTAAATATAAATTCTTAAACAAGTCATTTGCAACTCCTATAAATATGTGCATTACATAATATTATATGTGATTAAATATTATTTAAGAAATATAAAAATAAAAAATACTAGAATATATTAATAATAATTTAATTTCAAAATAACATATGCACGTACACATACATACTTAAATTCAAACCATCTAAAAGATGAGGTTGCTTTAAATTTTTTTATTTAATATTAAAATTTAAGAATGAAATAATTTAAACCAACCAATTAAAATTAGATATTTTAGACATCAATGCTGCCCCTTTAAACAAAACATAAAATATTATTACTATATATATTTTATGATTACACTTTTTAAACAAAAATTAAGTATTCTAATTTATATTGCTTCATCTTAAATAGAGAATGTAAGATAGTATTGATAAATTGTTTTATCATTATCTTTTCTTATATTAATTTAAAATTAAAACTAAAAATTTAGCTCACATCCTTTTATAAAAATCTAAAGTTAAATTATTATCTAACAAATTACTACTTTTTAAATAAAGTTAAAGATGAAATATATCTAAGCTATTTAAATAAACTATATTAAAAATTAAATCACCTTCAAACTAGATTGGGAATAAATGACAAAATAGGAATAACTTATAATTATTAATTATTAAAAAACACTAAACATGATTAATGAGAACTAAATAAATTTGAAAAGATTAATAATAATCATATTAATGGTAATAAAAATTAATCAATCATTAAACATGTTAACTAAATATTTTAAATAATTATTACTAATTATTAAGAGTTAAAACTATAATCATTTTGATAACTTATTCTTTAATAATTTATTTTTCAGTAACTGATAAACTTTGATGTTTATTGTGTTTGTTCCACAGTGATTATAAAAGAAAATAAAATAAAAAGTATTAGAAAGAATTAAAGAAAAAGGAAAGATAATGGATTTTTTTGGACTAAAAGAAGTAAAAAATGAAGTGGAAGAAAAATATTTATTTCACAATTTGTACACTAGTTTTAAAAGTTAGTTAAAACATATAAACAACATATAAAATTATGTGAGAAATATGCATTGGAGATATTGATTCTTTTGAACACAACTTTTTTCAAAGGTGATACCTTTAATATTTCATTATTTAATTATCTTCTTTTAAATGGTATTTCTTAGAATTAATTCGAATTATTTTTTAACAAAGAAAGGAAGAGATTATAGATACATATGTTAACTTATTTTTAAAAATATTTAAAGAATTAAAGTTGCATGGAATTGCTCAAATTGTAAATATAATTTTAGATTTGTTAGTAACTTTTTGGTTAGTATTTATTTTATGCAGTTTCTTTTAGAACTTTTATTAATTGAAGAAGAAGATAATAAAAAAGAAAACTGAATCTATTTGATCAATCGTATAATAAACATTATTTCTTTTTATAATTTGGGTAAGTATATTTTTAAGGATACATCAACAATGCTAAATGAAGTTTTAAAGCAGCTCCACAAGCTTATTACAGAGTTAAATGGTTTTATTAAAATATTTCCGAAGTTACACAAGCCTGTATGAACATAAAAACTTTAACTCAGTAAAGTACTTTTGGAGCAGTTCAACTCGCTTAATTATCAGCTTATACAGGTTTAGTGATTTGTGTGTGTGTGTTTTAACTCTGATAAGTTGAGTCCTGCATAGATTTTAGACGAGGCAAATGGATTCAAGTCTACGGACGTGAAATGGCAACGGGAGGTAACACAAGCAGCACTTCATCGAGTAAGTTTTCCTCTGCATTCATCAGATACACCCGATTGTGTTTGTGAGAGAGAGATCATTTACTTTTGTTTGCAGGTTGTGTTCATACTGAAGTCGGCTGAGGAAACTTGGCATAAGTTTCTTCTGAGAAGCACTGAGAGGAGGCAATTAGTAAGACTTATAGATTCTGCCGTTCGGAGTATACTTTCTGAAATTCTTTCAATAGAGGATATGGCCGTTGAAGAAACTGTTCAGGTACTTGCTTGAACTTTTATATTTGCATCCACCCGTGTGTGTGTAAGATGCATGCATTCACATAAAGATATATACGATTCTGCATTTAAATACAGTGTATATTACCCAGACACACACAACTTGCGATTCTATGCATGCATTACATAATCCCTTGTTAAAATATTTTGAACATAAAAACTTTAAAGTATTTGAAACATTAAGGTTATGGAGAGCCTTATAAGTTTAAGTGTTGTAAAACAAGTTTAACATGTGTTTTAGAGATAACCTTAATGTTTTATTAAAGTAGGTTTTATGTTCAAAATATTTTAAAGTTTTCGTTAAAGTATTTTCGAAGTTACACAGGCTTGTATTTAATAGAAGTTTTTATATTTAACTCAGAAAGGGAAAAGTTAAATGATGTTTTAATTACTAACTTTAAGTTATTGTTAATAATCCATGAATTAATTGATTCTCAAGTGATTAAATGTATGTTCAAAACACTTTTAATGGTAGATTTGAACCATTTAAAAGTTATAAAACTGATTAATAATGTTTTTTGGTGTTAAGAAATGTTTACAATGGGAGACAATATATTAAGATAGACCATTTAATAAATTATTTAATAATAATGATCTCCCTAGTTTATTTGATGCTGTAGTATATGTTTATACATTTCATATAATTGAGCAAATCAATGGATATATATGATATTAAAAAAAACAAAAGGATTTGTTCCTTACATCACTTTCTTTTTAAAAAAATATAAAAGATAAGTACAATAACCCTAACAATAACATGTTTTTTACATGTTCACATCCTTAAACACATACAATTTCTTAACTTGTGGTTATACATGCATTATTAATTTTATTAAAAGAGGAATTAAGAAATTTATCTCCTCAATTACTTAATTTTCTAAATATTTTTAAAAGCAATTGTTATAAGTAACCTGAGCACAACGAAAACTCTTTAAATAAGGAAGATTTTTCAATACTTACTAGGTTAATTAGGTTTTTTCAAGTTAAATTGTATAAATAAATTTTTGAAGTAATATATGTAATTGACTTAATATGCAATCATTTAACACATATAACTTGGTTTACCTATTAGAGAAATGTCTAATTGAATGCTTAATAAATATCTATTTAACATTGTTTTTGAGATTTTATTTAACAGATATCTTTCTCACACACATGCACATATAATAACTCCTTGTCTTTATAGTTGATTTTTTTTCATAATTGAACTTGGGCTGAACATTTTGAATAAAAAATATTTTTAAAGCATTTTCTAACTTATGAAGAATACTATTCATTGGCAGTGTTATTAGAATTTCTATTTTTGTTTCAAACATTCCATAATTAAAAAAAAAAGTAGTGATATTGTTACGAGTGTTTAGGATACCTAATAACTGCATTGAGAGATATAGCATTATTTATTATTAAACTTATACACACATTAAAAAAACTCAATTGAGAGATTGTTATTCCAAGGGGCATCTCTTCAAATTGTGCTTAATAACTTTCTTTTCATTTTTTTATAAGTTTGTTGTTTATGAATTGGGTTACACTAAAAAGGATGGAAGCAAAGACAACATACTTCAGTTTATGACGATCCTTTACAAAATATTTATGAACACAAAATATCTAAGGTGGTTACCCATGTGAACTTAGAACCTTTGTGGGAAATGTTAATTTAAGTGTTGAAAACAAAAGCGTGGAGTCCACTTAACTTTTACGAACCTTTTTTCTTGTGGCAATCGATGACTGGGCCACCAAAGCACACAAGGAAGATTAAAGAGCTTTTCAACAATTACATAGGCATTCAATCCTCACAACCTTACCTTATTCAAGCTGATCCAATACCTGATAAATTTTAACATATATTCGACAATTGACTTCTTCTCAAAGAGACGTTTCAAGTATTAGAATATTTAAAATTCCCACATGAACATATAATTCAAGTGGAAATAGAAAGATCATCTTTATTGCAAATCTCAGTATAATGGTTTCAAAATAAAGTTTAATGACAACAAGCATGGAGACGATGGGTATCGATTGGTAACACATGCATTTTTTTAGTAAAGAAGCTTTTTCTTTGCACCATTTGGAATAGTTTTACTTATCAGCCAAGTCCCAATTCTACTTCATCGGAACAATTACAATACATTGTATGTGCTGGGCGTTTGGTAAGTTTTAATTTTGATTTGGAACATTATAAAGCATCTAGACTTTTATATTCTTGATATTAAGATTATAGTGTAATAATTCTTAAATGTATTCTTAACCTTTTTTGCAGGTGCACTTCACTCCTCTTTTATAAGCATATACTTGGAAGGAGAGTTCCAAAACGAAGACATGAAAATTGTTGATCCATCATTTTATAACGGTTTAAAATGGATATTAGAGATAATTATTGTGTGTATTTATAATATATGTATTGGATGTTGTGTATACACATATAAGTGTGTTTGTTTGCAGAACATATAAATGATTCAGACTTAGACATTACATTTATCTTGGATGATTATGAATTAATTCCTAATACTGTATACAAGTGACAGAAGAAAATAAACAAGATTATGTAACAGAAGTGGTGGAGCACCGGTTAACAACAGGGATACGAGCACAGATTCAGGCATTTCAAACAGGATTTAATGAATTTATACCCAAGAGCTTAATTGCAATATTTAATAAAAGAGCTGGAGTTGCTCATATGTGGACATTCTGAAATCGATATTATGTATATAAATAAATATACATGCATATACATATTTACACATATGTGTGTACTTGCACTGAGCTTGTTTATGTTTGCAGTGGAAGATCTAATGGCGAATACAGTTTAGTCTAGGACACTCTTACTACAGTTTGCAACCGGAAGTTCCAACGTGTGTGTGCGTGCGTTTCAAAAGCTAATACATGTTTATACCAGTTCCAATTGGTGGGTTCAAGGATTTAGAAGGTGGAAAATTTTCAATTCATGTGGCAGGAGATCCACAGCGTCTTCCAATCTCAGCTTTTAATACATATCTAAATGTAAAACGATATATAGATGTAATTGTTTTGGGTTGTTTACTTACTTTGCTTGGTTATGTAGTGGAAACACGATCGACTTGCCTGGGTATACTTGTAAAGAGCAATTGGAAAAACAGTTGCTATTGGGGATTCGAGAAGGAATCTTGGGAATCTCTCGTATAGAATATAATATGGAATTTGTCACTAACATGTGGTAGTATTTATGTGTATGGATGTATGTGTGTGTACGTACGTATGCATGCAGTACCATGGTATAAACCTTTGTGCTTGAGCGCGAGCGTGTGAGAGAGAGATATGATATAATATAGATCTATGTATGTGGTAGCATGTATTATGTAATGTTATTTTAATCGTATTACTGACCGACTTAGCATTGGCTATATAAATCACATATGATGTCCATTACATTATAAATGTATTGGCATTAACCTTGGTTAAGGATGCAGCACTTGTCTTATTAAAAAAATTTACTTTTAAAATATCCCTAACCAACTCTTCTTAAGAAATGGTTGCATATGCATCATATCATGTGTATATCTAATATATATGTGTTTGTGTGTGTGTAATTGTGTGTGAGACTATAGATAGATGATACATGTATACATTCTACATAAGTACGTTTCTTTATTAAATACATATATAGAATATACGTAACACACATGTAAATCTAAATTTTTGTGTATATAGATAAGTATTTATCAATATACATACAAGTTAATGTTAAATTTATGTATAAATATACAATGACTATGTAGTGAATATTTTAAAAATATATATATGAATTCTCTGTGTACGTGTGTGTGTATATCTATCTATCTATCTATGTACGCACGTATAACACATGAAGTGTTCGAATAATTCCAAGTTTTAAATAGTTCGAGAAGTGCTGTTGCTCTTTAAAGTTAAAATTTTAAAGTTTTAAGGTTTAAAAGTTTTACTGGTTGAAGTTTAAGTTTAAATGACGAACATTTGTTAATAAAATTCCACGATATTCATTGATTTTGAAACGTGTATATATAATTATCGTTTTATAAATATAATGTAAGGCTGAAATTTTTTTAATTGAAGTATATTTTTAGCAACATTATTGTTTAAGTCTCCTTACTAAAAAACATAAAATATTATTATTAATATATTTAAATTTTCATTTATCAATTAAAATTTTAAGTTGACATGAAATTTCTATTCTTAAAAAATTATACTAGGCCTGTTATGTAATCAATATTTCATCCCAAAGTCTTTTGTTTTAAATTAGTAAGTTATACATTAAAATGTTTATGTTATATAGAAATGATATACAATAAATATACATATATTTATATAGTGTAGTGGAGAGCCTTATAAGTTTACGTGTTGTAAAACAAGTTTAACACGTGCTTTAGAGATAACCTTAACGCAAAAAAATGCCATATATGGTTATTAAATCATATGTAAACTATATACATCTTATGAGAATATATACAGGATTTACTTAATATTATTATATTAGTATTAAGAGGTGTAACTCTTACATTTTATTGTCACTATAATGACTGACTTATAGACTAAGTTTTACAACAGTACCTCAACTCGTTTTGCGTTTTAGTATATTTTCTGAAGGCATTCAGTTCTTAAAGACGTGCTATTGAATATGGCTTTGATCAACCTTTGCACCTGGAAAGTTAATTAGGCTTTAGTTTCTTTATGAACAAATAAATATATATATATATTATATATTATATATATAAATATGTACGAGCGCTTTCAAATGTTTTACCTCGTCTGCGGAAAATCCGGCACCAGGAAGGGTTCCATCTTCCCACGCCTTTGTGATAGCCTAAGTGACATTTCCAAAAGCTCTATTCCAACATAAAATTAATAAATTTAGAGTATAAAAACAATACACACGCAGCCTACACCATATGTATTATTCATATATGCAGAACATGTGTATGTGTGTGTATCTATCTTACCAGATAAGCATTTCAGTTTTCTCCACGAGGAAACAACAATCTCGATTGTTTCTTTGAAGATTTCTGCAAACAAGACAAAACGGGACGTAGCTCGACAATGAACTCTTCCAGCAAGTTATGCAGCTGAAAAGTAAGGAAACGAAACAACGGATTATGTAATGCATGCATAGAATCGCAAGCTGTGTGTGTCTGGGTAATATACACTGTATTTAAATGCAGAATCGTATATATCTTTATGTGAATGCATGGATGCAAATATAAAAGTTCAAGCAAGCAAGTACCTGAACAGTTTCTTCAACGGCCATATCCTCTATTGAAAGAATTTCAGAAAGTATACTCCGAACGGCAGAATCTATAAGTCTTACTAATTGCCTCCTCTCAGTGCTTCTCGGAAGAAACTTATGCCAAGTTTCCTCAGCCGACTTCAGTATGGACACAACCTGCAAACGAAAGTAAATGATCTCTCTCTCACAAACACAATCGGGGTGTATCTGATGAATGCAGAGGAAAACTTACTCGATGAAGTGCTGCTTGTGTTACCTCCCGTTGCCATTTCACGTCCGTAGACTTGAATCCATTTGCCTCGTCTAAAATCTATGCAGGACTCAACTTATCAGAGTTAAAACACACACACGCACACACACACAAATCACTAAACCTGTATAAGCTGATAATTAAGCGAGTTGAACTGCTCCAAAAGTACTTTACTGCTTGTGGTTTGGAAATAGGGAATGAGGTCTTTGCATGTGCTCGACTGATGTAAACCCACTGGTAGTGACGAATGATACTGCATAATATTTCAATATCTGTAAACATATTAAGCTTACATGTAGACATGCATCCACGTATGTCTGTGAGGCATATTTACATGTCATACAGGAATACATACTGACAGACAGGCTATGTGGTATAGAAATATACCTGGTCAGAGATTATTTCTAATTCTTGTGAATGTATAGACAATCATTGTGAATAATTGGTGCTGCCTGAAGCGCAGATTTATCGTACTAAGTAATAAGAAACCTTTCAGCACGAGTAAGTAAAATAAGTTACGATTAAAGCAAACCTGAAGAGGGACAATTGCCCGAAAGAGAAGCAATACGTCCAAAGCAGCCTTATAAAGCTCCGAAGATATCCTAGGAGTTGAGGAACAAGCATCCTGAAATAAGTGTGTTAATACTTAATCTACATGCTATGCATACCTAACGTGCATGCACATCCTTATCATGTGCATGTCAAAATATAACATAATTGCACATAGTTTGTGTCAGAGTTGATGGGCGTGCGCGCTGCATGAACACGCGTCTGCTGAACTAGTTGTTTATTCATAAAATAATACTGAGGTAATTAGCGAGTACCTTCAACGCTTCATGTACAATCGATAAAAGTTGCTTCGGAAGGTAGGATATAACATACTTGTCCTCCTTAAAAACCAGGCCTTCATGCTCCTCGCTTGTTGATATCTTGTTCTAAAAAAACACCGGGTACGTGTGAAAATATAAATATGCCCACCTGAGTTTTGCGTGCGTGGGTGTCCGTGTGTGTGACGTAGGTAGATCTTACCAAGAAAAGACTGTAGTCAAACTGTACAAGGACATTCCTCGCCTTAGCTAGTAGCTGCTTTCTCTTATTTGCCGAAAAATGAACCTCTATATCGGATGTGAAACTGCTAAGTTTTCCACCCTGCTCGCTCAAAAAATTCTCAGTATGAAGAGCGTCCTCAAACTCTGTCGTTAGCATCTGAATTCTTTCAAAATTTTGAAACTGCGTATGATCTGCTGGTATAGCCTGCAATACGGACACGTCATTATATATAGAAGATCGTGTAAACACACACACACACACACACCTCGTATTGTGTGTATTGTTTTCAAGTACCTTGCGAAGATGGTCTTGTATTATAATATCCGCAAGTCGTGGCCAGATTTTCTTACCAAGTTTCAGCATCCATTCTTCCTGATAATTAGCCACATGTTGGTGACAAAACTCTACAAAACGGACCACTCTTTTATAAACTTCTTCTACTGAAAGCTGGCTTTCCTGAGAAAACCAAAACCAAAGTTAAAGAGTAAAAAATGCAAAAGATTAACAAAAATTACTTTGACAGTCTTACTGGCTGATATCCTGATTTTGGCATGTTCAGGGTCCTCGTCCACAGTGAGCACTAGTGAAGGTCTTTGCGTCAGGATAACCATAAGTTTGTACATTGAATCCGTGAGACTGGTAAGAACTCCGTCAAGAATTCCAACTACCTGGAATTAAAGAATTTAACTTATATATATATATATTCATTATATGTGTGATATGTCCACTAATGATCAAGATGTTACCTCCATTGCTTCCAATATTGATGCAAGATTCGCTTGTTCCCGGCAAAGGGAACAGATGTAACAGAGAGCTCCACATCTGTAGTGTTTACACATATGGCTTGTGCAAACAAATCTGCAAGAACACTCTCCACCTGAAAAAAAATGTGGTAGTCTGTCGGTTTCGACACACACTATATAAAGTATACATATACATAAACACACAGATAAAAGTACGTCATTATATAATACACGCGCGTGGGTGTGCCTGTGCGTGTGTTTATATTGTGATTATTGTAAGCTACCTCAGACGAAGTAACCAAGCATAATTTCTTCAAAAGAGCGAACGCAAGACGTGAGTTTTCCTCGTCCTTGAGCAGATTCTTCTGGACTTGAACAATCTTTTTTGCACCAGCAACAATGTCACCTCGGAAGAACATATATTTCCCATTCAGCAGCTCATCCTGGTCCGACGCTATAGATTTTGCCATGCACAGAGCCAATTCTTTCACGGTAAACTCGCTCCGCATAGATTTCACCATAGCGGAGAGCTTCCACAACCTAGAATCGAACGAATCCGTGCTGTTCCTCACAAAGATCGGATCTTTGAGAAGAGTTTCGACTTCCCAGTGCAAGGATTTCACATCCGCAGCCGCGGAATCTGCCTGTTCAACGAGCTCCACGAAGTCGCTATAGTGCTTCCGCAGAGTGGCAAAAACTCGATCTTTTATTTCTTCTGTGCGTACCTGCATTCGATCTAGTACCAGATGAAGATCCGGTGTCGTCAAAGGTACCGATTTGGCTCCTCGTTCACGCCGCTGAGCAGAGGCGCCACAAGCTCTTCCATGCTCACTATAAACCCTAGGTTCCTACTAACCCTAGAAACAGAGTTTATTATCCCGGTAAACCCCAATTTGAATTCTCTGTAGGGAAGGAAGCTCAACAGGCTTGCGCTTGCCAAGAGGCAGGAGGTCTCCGGATCGGAAACGAAGGCACCTGACCAGGTAACATCGATTTTTGTTTCTGTTTAAATCCTGGCCTGATTTCCGCAAGCTGGAAGCTCTTCTTGTCTTCTAAACAGGATGGCATTCTGCCGAATCTTGTGTGTAGAATGCATTGTTTTCTAAGTTTTTCTATCGCAGAGCGGAAATCCGAAGATGCCGGATGTACAACCCGAGACGCGCAGGATTATGGAGCTCTGTGGATTGGAGAGCACGGCGCCTGAGCAGGTAATGTAGATTTCCTTCAGTTCTTGGCTCGGTTTCTACACAAAATCATGCATTTTTGTTCAATTTGAAGTTCCTGCCTACATTCTGCAGTGGAAGCTCTTATAATCTTTAAAATCCGCAAGATTTTGGAGCAGAGCACGCATTTTCCTTCACATAGAATGCACCGTTTTTTTTTTTGCAGGACGGAAATCCGAAGCTGCCGGATGCACAAGCCCGAGATGAACAAAAGACAGTGACTCAGGTATAGGCTCCTACCGTTGTTTTTCTTTAGAAATGTCTCTAATCCTCTCTTCAGGAGGAAACTGCACAGCTGCGGGATGCACAAGCCCAAGATGACCGCCATATAGTCCCGATCGATCCGGTAAGCTAGCTTAAATCGATAGAAAATTGCATATAGTGTCGTGCTTAAGAGAGAGAGAGAGATTTATTATGTATATTTACCCATAGGTGAGCAACGAGGATGCAAACGACATGGTACAGGATCAAAAGAGCTTTGCTGAGGAACAGAAGGCTGAATTCGAGAGCCTGGTGGCGCGTGCGAAGAAGAACAAGAAGAACAAGAGGCACTATATATATAAGTACAATTTCATGTGTCCGATCTGCAGATCGAAAAATACGAGTTTCAGATATCTCGGTGACAACAAGTAAGAATATTCAATTTTATATATTTGTGCTAGTTTAACGGTAACATACATACATACATGTAGTTATTTAACAAGAAATTGGTTCAATTTCATGTTGTTGTGATCTATCGTTTCTATCATTAATTTTCACAGGGGAGATCTCCCACGCCACTATTGCAACGAATGCAAAAAGGAATGGACTGTAGGAAAGCCCCCTGAGCAAAACGAAGCAACAGGCATCAGGTTTGACCAATTAACGCGAGAGACACTCGCAAGCACGCACACACAAGCGCACACAGTTTCCATCTAATAGAACTTAAGTGCTGACAGAACTAAGGCCAAGGAACCAACAGCTCTGAAGCAGGAGCCATCAAAATCTGGAGATGGAAAGTCACTGGTTCACCAGGTACTTACCAGTTATAGATGCGTACGAACACAATATATGTAGATATCTACATACTACAAATATGTATACCCATGCCCTCACGGCCACACATACATCTCTCTCTCTCTATCTATGCGAAATGAAGGTTTTATTGAAAATCAGGATCCAAAAGCTTTGAAGACGCTGCCAGAGAAAGCTGATGAGGTAAGAGGTATACAGGCAGACGTTCTCGTATAAATACACATGTAATAATATTACTTAGTATATGACGGTTTTGTATAGCAACAGGAGCCAGAAGTTTCGGAGCCGTTCTCACGAGAGACCAAGTCAAAACTTGACAGCGTAAGGCCTTTGCTGCAGTACAAATGCATTCCACATTACACACACACAGACACACGTGTGTGCGTGTGCGTGTGCGTGCGCGCGTGTGTTTTAGCAGTTAGACTTCAATAAACACACATGTAACTTATGTACAAGCTGTGTGTATTTGTAATGTTTGTGGGTATGTGTATATCTGTGTGTTTCTATCATGCACACACGAGAACGCGCACCCACACGTGTTCCACAAATCTGTAAATACTCTCTCTACTTGTCCCCTCTCTCCTCTCTCTCTCTCTTTTATGTGATAAAACAGGATCCGATGCCACCGAAAGTTGATGAGGTAAAGAAATCTATAAATACATAATTACGTTATATCTCTGTATCTCACATATACACTTATATTCTATATGAACCTATGTATGCATGCGTATGTATGTGTGAAAGTTCTACAGGAGGAGCCGTTCTCAACAGATTCGAAGTCAAAACTCCACCAGGTATGTCTTTTTGGAACGCAGTATGAAGGTTTTCCACGTCACAGACAGGCACTCCTCGCTTGCACATATACAAGTGTTGTGTTTCTATTTTGCAGATTAATGCAACCGTGAATAAACTACTCGGCATGGCCAATGCTCGAGTCATGGCAAACCAACAGTCTCAATTGGACAACTTGGCGGCTTCCTTGGACAAAGGCGAATCCATATCTGATGTTTTAGCTGGCAGCCATTTCATGTGTCCATTTTGCGGAGACCACCGAACAACCTACATAGGCAAGAAGTAAGCAACTTATATTTGTTATACTTGCAATTATCTCATATTAGGCACATGTATATAAATGTTATATACTAACCGTAATGTGTGTATTATATATGTATGTTACAGGGGTCCGCAATTCCGATGCGACGAATGTCAAAGGTTTTGGGTGGCTGGAGTAGGCGATAATTCTGACGCTCGTTGATGGATTGGACGTTAACAGTTGTGTAAATAAGCAACTAAGAATGCTCGTGACATGTTATGCATGAACTAAATGAACATATCGTTAAAACGATCTGTTGTGGTGTGTGTGTGTGTAAGAGAGAGAGAGAGAGAGAAGAGAGAGAGAGAGAGAGAGAGAGAGAGAGCCTAAGGAAAGTGCGTTGATAGCTATAACTTAGTGGTTTTATACTATGTTTAATATAGTATTATCATAAAGACTAACATAAATACTCCAATAAAATTGTATAATAATATTAACATTATATATCAAGTTCAAATACGAATATTATATAATAATATTAACATATATATCAAGTTCATAGAACTACACACTCAGACCGCTGAATATAAATAAAACATATGCATAAATAACTCATTAATTATTAATAATTCTTAGTGCTCTATCATTTCACTGAGTTTATGGCTAATATATATATATATATAATATCACAACTTTATTTTAAATGAATAAATTTCTATCAATCAAAATAATTATTAACATACATAATAAAATGATTATTATTACTACTAGTATTAAGTATTATGTAGTATATGTTTAAAATAACTCAAACGAGCAATTTTATTATCAAGTTTATATATTAAAGTTCAAGTAGAACTATATGAAGATTATTAATGTAATTTATCATTTTAAATATGTGTACGCATAATGTAAATAAAATTAATCTGCCTCATCAGATGATGTCCAAGGTTTAAGAAGAGATTCAACAGTCATTCGTCTCGCAGCACTTAGCATTTTGATGAAGAAACGGGAACCGTCCAATTTGTACTCATCCAACGGATTCATGTGTCCAAACCCCCTAACTTGTACCTGGTAAATTAAGTTTTAGTCTGTGTGTGTGTGTGGGTGAGTTCATTTAAACTTACTGCATTAGAAAGTTTGCTCATATTGGCAAGATGCATTCTCCAGAAGTAATCCAAAGCACTTATTGCCATATACCTCTGAAAAAATAAGTATAACACCTATATACCTACACACATACACACACGCATACATACATAAACGGAATGTACCTCGACTTCGTTTGCATCTTCACGGAATTTCTGAGATATTTGGCTCTTCTGGTAATACTCAGCAATGAATATATTCCCATATAGCGGCGTAAAGCGTGTACTTCACGAGAATAACCACCACTTTATAAAAAAAAAAAAAGAATAAATACGTGAATCATACAAAAATTAGAATATATGGTTATAAGCTGGTTTACGATATGTACGATTGTACGTGTGTACAAAAGTCCGCACACACAACAATGAAATAAAATACATGAAAGTAAGGGGTGCAGTGTGTGTGTGTGAGAGAGAATATTACTTTACCTATACTTTTCAGTCTACCGAATATAGTATCTATAATATATATTATCAATTATGAATAATGCTTACGTTGATAAATCGTCTGGATTCCATCTGCTAAGAGAAGCTGCTTTCAAATGACCGTCCCCAAGTTCGAGTCCGGTCGAAGGCAAAAATGGAGTTCTTCGGTCTTCATGCTCCTCAAACTTGTAAGAGACGAAATAATCATTTCCTCGGTCACATTTGATAGTATATCTGCAAAGGAAAATGCGTATTAGCGTGTGCGTGTGAACGGCTTATGACTGAATTCTATTAGTTTACTAAATGATGTTGTTGAAATCAGACTCATAATTAGTTTATTTCTGCGTGTGTGTGATTAATTACTAAATGATGTTGTTGAAATCAGACTCTCATTTTTAAATAATTAGTTTATTTCTATAACGAGATAAAATCTATTAAAGTGTCATTATCTGAACTATAGAAGTCATTAACTTCACTGTAACATAGTTAAGTTCATCTGAAGTTAAAATTACATTCATCAATATAAACTAATTTTTTTTTCCTAATTTATCTAAATCACGTTTAATTTCACACGGCTTTTCATGAGGGTGCGTTCAAACAAGTGGCTACCTAGCTATTATGTCAACGCACACACACACACACAGCGTCTTACGTGAGCCAGAGCCCTGTGCAAATGTCCTTGAAGCAAAGTCATCGTACTCGTCCAAAAACATGTCCAAATTCCAGCACCTTGGTGGCTAGAGAACACAACAGTATTGAGAGAGAGAGGAGAGGGAGAGGGAGAGAGAGCGCTTACTTTTGATGGATCAGTGTGGCTGAAAACCATTTCATCAGCAACACCTTGAATGTACCTGATATATAATGTGTCTTATTATAAACAGATTGAATAACTTCGTGTTTGAAATATATATATATATATACACACACATGCATAGCATGTATTTACACACACACACACACATTGCTTACTGATGAAACAACTGCTGGCAAGTCTCAAAATCTCCCATAACAAATGCTTCTCGCAATTTAAAAACGTGACTTCTATGCACCTGAATCAAAAGCAAGTGGTTTAACAAAAAATCAAAAGACAATAACTTAATAATACGGTATTGATACGAATTACCTCTAACACTGCATCGTATTCCACCATGTGCCTTCTAACGCCTGAGAAATATTTCTCAACGCTTGTTTGTATTGATAATACCTTTAAAAAGCAGCAAATGTGTGCGTGTGTGTGTGTGTGAGAGAGAGAGAGAGAGAGAGAGAGAGATGTACCTGGTGTCTTGTAAGACTGGAGCCAACTTCGACATCATCTGCCCCTACTGCTCTCATTAATCTATACGCAAGCTCACCACCGTACTTTTGAAGTATATCATCCTCAAAGCTGCAAAATACATCGACACTCGTTTATATACACATGCATATAAACAGACACACAGAGAGAGAGAGAGAGAGAAGCTGTGTGTGTGTGCGCGCGTGCAGATTATTAAGCACCTTATCATGAATCTAGTAGAACCTGGATCTCCTTGCCTTCCTGCTCTTCCACGCAGCTGATACAGCACGAAATTAACAACATGCATCTCTCTCTCTCTCTCTCTCACACGCACACGCACACGCAAGAAGTTAGATTTAATAAACAGCGTGGTTTATCATATAATAATCCTTCATGTGTATACACTTAGCCATACATATACACACACATACACATATATGTATATGCGTGTGAGTCTGAGTCAGTGTTTACACATATATAATACCTGGTTATCGATCCGACGAGACTCATGCAAAGCAGTCCCTATGACATGAAGACCTCCAAGTTGTTTAACTTCGGCACCTTCTCTTTGACAGTGTTTCGACAATCGCGTAGAACAGATATACATGCAAGTGCAATAGCAGGTGCAAGTATCACACTCTCTGCCCCTTTTTCTGTAAAGACTTCATTAGAACTCACACACATATATACGCAAGCAAGTTGATGACACACACACACACACACACACACACACGTACACACACGTATAAACAATGTTACCTTAACAAGGTACATGTCTTCATCAGTGTTACCTTTAACAATGTCCAATAACATGTTTTCATCTTCCGTGTGAACAACGTTGAATGTTACTAACAGCCTGTCTTTTGCTTCCTTATAGTTCCAGATTTCCCCACCTCCTCCACAAACAAGTTTGGCTGCAGAGAACTAGTTAATAAAACATTTATATACGCACATGAATATGTATGTGTGTGTGAATTAGGGGGAAAACGGCAGTACCTGCATCTCGAGCTCTAGAAATCTGGTCATTGAAGAAGCACTAAGTGCAATAGTTGTCAGTCCCTGATATATCGAACAATATAAGCTGTACGATGAGTCTCTATGCATACACAGACAAACAATCAACCTTTTGTGAAAGCGGGGCACCATCTGTATCGACATCCAGAGTATCTGTTGTCAAAATGGAAGCAGTCTCTCCTGAAGTATCTCTTTTGCAAGCATCTGCATTTAAACCAATATATCTAGTATTTTGTTGTTAGTTATTAAACATGGCACCTGTGTCTCTGTATGTGTATACGCTGGTTATAGTGATTATATAATCATGCAACTATGAGTTCTTATATTATATTGAACACGTGTGCACACGCGGGCAAGCACGCACCTCGGGTTTCCACCAAGAATAATGTCAGTGCCACGCCCTGCCATGTTTGTAGCGATCGTGATTGCACCTTTCCTCCCCGCTTGTGCAACTATTTCAGCTTCTCTAGCTGCATACTGCATAATTCGAATTACTTACGCGTGCATACACAGGCATATGTGTATAACCATACAAATACAAAGGCATATGTGTATAACTGTTTGAATAAGTAATATTTATATATTACTTGATAATTATTGAAATAACATCTAAGAACTTACTAACGAAGAACATGCCTAGCTTAAAATTCAAAAATGAAACATTACCTTTGCACGGGCGTTAAGTACATTATGTGGAATGTTACGCTTATGTAAAAGTGCCGAAAGATGCTCAGACTCTTCCACGCTGCATCAAATAAACGAATACACATGTATATATGTGCGCACGCAACTAAATATATGCATATGTATACCTAGTGGTTCCCACGAGAACCGGACGTCCTATAGCATGCATTTCTTCAATCTCTTCTCTCACTTTACTCCATTTTCCACGAGCAGTCTGGATATATATAAGGATATATTAATATAATATCAAAAGAGGATAAAGACTACATACCGCAAATATGTAGAGAGGATCTTGACGTATATTTGGCAAGTTTGTAGGTACCTCCACCACAGGCATGTTAAAAAGCTTTAAAACTCTTTTTCCTGCAACAAAATGTTTAATAATTATCACTCTGGACAAATATCCTATTAGATATACATTTTACAAATTATTGAACTGAACTATATAAATTATGTTAGTATTATATAAAGACCTCTGTTTTTGCAGTGCCTGTCATTCCAGAAATTTTAGAGTATAACTTGAAGTAAGATTGATAAGTCATGTGAGCTGACATGACAGTCTCTGGCTGTCAACACGTGAAAATAAGTCATAAGAATAATAACGCGTACGTAGTTCTACAGGCATCCAAATCTAATATATATCTACACGCATGTAACAACACACACACACACAGCTTACATTAATTTTAAGGCCTTCTTTTGCCTCCACAGCTTGATGAATACCATCGGACCAACGTCTATTTACCGCAACTCTGCCTGTAAACTGTAAAAGCAAGAATGATGTGTGCATACATGTATATAATATCTATAAATAAAACAGTACTTAAGTAAATTAGTAATTAGTGGGTGTATGTGAGTGTGTAGAGAGAGAGAGAGAGACAGAGAGATGATACCTCATCAACTATTTGTACTTGTCCATCTCTCACAATGTAGTCGACGTCACGGAAGTAGCATTCCTTAGCCCTCAAAGCTGTTATCACAAAACTGCATTTAAAAAAATAAACATGTTAAACCAAAACTTTATATTCATCTATATATTAAACTTGTATATATGCAGTAGACATGCATGCAACACATGCATACAGATAACATACCGTGCCCATGGGTCTTTTCCATCCCATAGATTAGCAACACCGAGTGCTAACTCTGCCATCTGAATACCCTCTTCTGTAAGCTCCACGGTTCTCTGCTTCTGCTGAACAGTGTAATGCTGCAAAAACTTGGCTAGTAATTAAAATTACTCCCTTAATAACTCAATATCACGCATACAAGTATATGAATGTCTGCGTGTGTGTATGCGTGCGTCTGGTGTGTCCGTGTGTTGTTTCGTGCAATAACACTTACACTGTGCATGCATCAGTTTTGTTACGCACGCCCACACACACTATACATTTATATACTTATACATACACTTACCTGATCAACCACAAGAAAGTCTGCAACCTCGGCAGCGACAGGATAACGAGAAGCATTCTTCGTAGACTGAACATTTGAAAGGTGTTTAGTTTGATACAATACATATAATTAAGTTAAGTATATATATAGATAATAAATACTTAACGTATAATAGTTGTATATATGTAATTAAGGAGGCAAACCTCTGAACTTAGTAAAAACGGATTTCTTCCTTCATCAATAAGTACAGAGTCTATCTCATCTACTACTGCAAAATGCAGCGGCCTCGGCCTAAGGAAAGAAAGTATATATAGTCAATACGTGTGCGCGAGGCATGCATGTGTGTGCGTGTGTGAACCTTTCTTTTTAATTTAAATAAACTAACAAGGATATTCAAGAAATTAAAATATTTAGTTAGAAAAGTTTATTATCGAAATGCTTGTTTTCGTAGGCATGTGTGTGAGCATCTAAAGAACGCGCGCGCACGTCGCGCATCGTCATATATGTATATCAAAAGCGTACCATCGCATGACCATTTCTTCTTTTGTTGCACAAGTATGATCACGTAGATAATCAAATATGAACTCCTGCATAAGAATAAGATAAAAACCAATGTCATTAACTCTTCCTTTTAAAACGATGAACTCACTGAATTATTGCCATACGTAATATCGCAAGCGTATGCTGCCTGCCGCTCCTCCCGTTCCAGTGAGTGCTATAAGATACATTAATACATATACACACCTATACGAATACACATACACACACATATGCATTACGTACCTTTACAAGGCCTACAGAAAGACCAAGTAACTGATATATTTGTCCCATCCATTCAGCATCTCGTTGGGCTAAGTAGTCATTTACAGTTATAACTATGATAAAAACAGCTGAATAAGCAAATGAAATGCGCGAGCGTGTAACTATGAAATGAATCAAGAGTTGACATACCATGGACACCTTCACCGGTTAAAGCATTAAGATAAGCTGCATATCAAAATATTGGTGAGTTATAAAACTATCGTATACAGATAAATGTGAGGTATATACATATACTATAGAGACCTGCTAATGTAGAAACTAAAGTTTTTCCTTCGCCAGTTTTCATTTCTGCAATGCTTCCGTCGTGTAGCACAGCACCACCTACAATCTATAACATATGGAGTTCATTTGAAAAAATAATTCATGATGAACATTTTAATGATATTTACCTGCACATCAAAATGCCGCATATTTAACACTCTTCGCCCTGCCTCTCGTACAACAGCAAATGCTTCTGCATAGCCATAAATACTTTATTACGTTGTGTGTTTGTGTGTTTTGTTGTCCCAGTATACATATAATGCATACACAGTAGAGTGGAATTAGTCCATAATTGGATATATTATATAAGATAAAAGAGGTATATGTAGATAATGTATATTAATACATGTGTTTATGAATATTCTAGCAGTGCTTACCAGATTGAATATCACTTAACGTTTCACCAGATCGAAGACGCTCACGAAAATAGTCCGTCTTTGCTGTCAGCTGTGAAAATTCAGGTAATAAGTAGTGTGTGTGTGTGTGTGTGTGTGAGAGAGAGAGAGAAGAGAGAGAGAGAGAGAGAGAGAGAGAGAGAGAGAGAGAGAGAGAGAGAGAGAGAGAGAGACCTGTTTGTCTGATAAGAGCTTCATTTCAGGTTCCATGTTATTGACATCTGCTACAAGCTTGTAGTAGTCACCAACAATCCAGTTGTTCATACTAAGCTTCTCTCTTAGAAACTTTCCAGCATTTTCCTGCAAGTTTAATGCGACTAAGCAAGACATGCTGCATTTATAGCACTTGTTACACAAGTGTGTGTGTGCCCGCTCACTTATCTGTGCCCGGGTGTAGTTTATGTGTAGGCAGCGGGCAAAGTACAATTTTTATAAACCTCAAACTATATCAAACATTATGATATAGTGTTTATAAAACAACCATACTAAACACCGTGTGTGTGTGTGTGTGTGTGTGTGGTGTGTGTGAGAGAGAGAGAGAGAGAGAGAGAGATTCTATAAATATTAACATCTCATAAACAATGAGAAACTTAATTTAGATTTAAGCAAGTTTCGTTCCAAATTGAAACTTCATACGTTCTAATTCATAAGTGTTATAATACATGTGCGCCTGCGTCTGTGTCTGTGTTATACCAAGAACTCAAATTGTCTGAACTTTCGTAATGCATATATATTTATATGTATAAACTACCTGGATTTGGGACATAAATGTGTGTCTATGTACCTTGATTTGGGGAAGTTTCCAGCTGGTTTTATGCTCAACTAGTGTATTCGCACTTGCACAACATTTCTTCTGAAGAAAAACTCGAAATTTTCTGCTGCGTGAAAAATTAACACAATTTTTGTGTTGAACAAAACAATTTCTGCAAATAATCCATCTGAACCCGGATTCAGCACGGAAGAGGCGCCCTGTGCCAGTGCCATATCCCCTGTTTTTAGGGCACCTGCTTTGTGCCCTAAACATTTCACATTTTTAATTTAATGTATCATTAAGAACACAATTTGCAAAATTATAATCAAATAAACTGAACTATGTCTAGTTTACTATCTTATGTATGTTCAATAAAAATAATCTTTAAATTGTTAATAGAGAATTTAATTTATAGAGAATTAATAATAATATGATATATTAAAAATACATATAAATATTCTCATTATCGTCGAACAAAGACGGTTGACGGTTGAATTAATATGAATTTAATGTTTGATCCCCTTGAGCTCTCTCTCACACACGTTTTAGGTGTATCTAATATCGATACCATATGCGTGTATATTCAAATACATATATATCATACATTAATATCTTCTAAAGTAAATACAAAATGTAATAATTAAAACAGTGGAAGTTGCTACAGCCAATGTCAGATGGTCCCTATTTATTTATGTAAAGAACATAAATTAATAATTAATAATAGTGATTTTAAATAAAAACAATATTAGGTCTTTAAATGCATTATGAGAGAAGTAACATTAGATTTTTCATTTAATAAATGTACACACATACATACATACACATATAGAGGAACTTACATGACATGCGTGTTGTGATTTATCTATTTACATCATTTATTTCGATATATACAACAATAAATAATATATTTTAATTTATATCTATAATATAAATGAGAAACATGAAGTGCATTCAAGCTTGTTTTATTACATTTATTAATGTTACTTTATAAAATATAAATTACATTAATACAATTAGTTATGTTAGGAATTCAATGCTTGGTCAAAAATCTATTGAATAAACTGAAATATGTCTAGTTTACTATTTACAATATCTTTAATATAATAATATTTAATAACATTAAATTTTCATTATGAAGTTTAAAGTTTACAAAGTTACAAATATGATTCAAAATGTATTGTATATAATATTATCTGTAAATAGATAATCACATATGTATGTGTAGGTATAGTTATTCTTTGTATCTCATTATAAATGCAATGTATATACATACATTAATAGGTAAGTTCCTTTATATGTGTACGTAATGTGTGTATGTGTGTGTATATATATATTCATTGATCTCTACAAAAGTTAACCACATCGTTTAACATATACACAATATACCTTGATTTCGTAAACATTTGGCTTTGCAATGAATATGTCCCCCACACCGTAATTTAAGAGTTATAAGAAAGGAACAAAGGATGTGCACCAATTACTATACTTCTATACAAATCAAGTTATATTAAGGTGTATGCAAATTGAGAATGTCAGCTATATTAAATCTCATAATGCTGATTTTCATTTAGTAAAACTCATATTGCTTTTCTTTGAAATCACTATTATTAATTTTGATTTATGTTATTTACTTAAATATTGATCATCTGATATTGATTGTAGTAGTATCCACTGTTTTAATTATCACATTTTTATCTATTTTAAAACGACATCGATGTATGTATAAGGCACAAATTTATTTATACACGCATACAGTAGTACGGTTGCAATATTAGATACACCCTCCCGTGTTCAAGCATATTACCATAGATCTCTTATTTTTTAAAAGACACCTTCAAAGTTAATATCAACTTTCTCTAGATAACTAATAATTAGTCAATTTGAGATTTTATTTTAATTTTAATATTTAATTAATATTATTTAAATATCTATTTTAGTTATTTTTAATTATATAAGAAAGTATAGTAAACTATCGAAATATGCTTGTATTTATATGTAAAACTTAAATTATTGAAAATATTTTTAATAAATAGTCATGTATCTATCTTATCTCTCGTTTGATTGGAATTTTTCTTTTATAAAAGTCCAACCCACATGCATTGATGATGTATTATTTTGTGTAGTTGCTTTGATTTTTTAGATCATTTGAGTAGTTTATTGGTTTTTTGTGTTCTTTGAGGTTTTTTAACCAAGTTTGTATCTTTGACCATTTCGAGTTTTAATGGTGGATTTAATAACTTTGGCCACCTTTTCCAAATTCGTAGGTAATCTTAGTTAATAATGATGTTCCTACTGTAGTAAAAAATTGAGTTGAAGAAGGAATAACATTTTAAAATAAGAGTTTTAGGTTGTCCATCCTTATGCAAACAAAAATGGATTATATATTAGAGGTCAACACAAAGAACTTACGGCACGTGTCTTTATGTTCCAATCCCCACTTTTCATAATAATTAACACATCATTAAAGTCAAAAAAGATAAGTAATTATTAATTATTAAGAATTTATTTTTAGGAGACCTTAGAGTTCTTACTAAGCAAGTTCATCCACAGACCCCTTGTCAAGTACCACAAGTTGTTTCTTTGGTGAAATTCCATGACTTAGTTCATTACATCATTTTTTATTTTATGGGATTAGTATTGTTGATATTCTTGGCTTACACCTTCCTAATGAGTGTCGTTAGTTACTCCATGCCATTAATTTTGGTTGCACTTAATTGTGGACATCCTTACTAAAAAAGATGTTTTGAATCCCCTGGAGCCTCTCATTCATTATAATTTGATAGTTAAAAACTAACAATTTTGTGCTCTTCTATGTCTAAAGCAATTATGATTTATTGCCGAGAGGGAGAGACGCGCGCGCGCATCTGCACATGCGGAAGGGAGCGCTTATATATATCCATGAAATACACAATAGAAAACACAAGAAACGCCTTACATCCGTACATCCGTATTATGCAGCATGAATTAGTATTTCCACCGCTTTCATGTATATGTCAAACCGTATTATTATACGGATTCAGCAGTCACCCATCTCTTTTGACGACATGGGATGTTCCCAAGCTCTCTTAATTGCAAGTCTCTTGACATATATTTTATTCCCCACAAACGTGATTACCACACAAGTGTCCTTGCCGTATATGGCGTTCATTAATTCGACACTTTCCACTTTCCCATATTTAAATAATTCTTAATAAATACTGATAATGGTTTAAAACCGATTACGAGCATATTCCAACCGTTCACATGGATTTGTATATATTCATATGCAAGAAGAAGAAAACAAATTTAAAATGCACACTTTCAATTTAAACAATACCAAATAAATATGTCAAAAATCACTCAAATTAATGAGTATGTGATAGTCAATTCACATAAAGCAGCTCAAAAACTCAAATTCGGAGGCTCTCCTGGCCACATTGCATCCTAGCTACACGTAATTTTAATCGCTGGTGGTAGGTGCTTCCCATACTGCAAACCTACGCACACGCTAATATCTTGTAAATGCTTGATAGAAACCTTGTGTACTAGGTGTGAGCGTGAATATGTGTGCCACTGTGTGCGGCTTTAATATGTATCCAAAAGGTTTTGAAGAACATCGTTTTTATATCAAGCGGAATACCTAATGTTATTTCTTCTCATAAAATAAATGCCGTTGTGTTGTCATTTTGAAAAACTAAAATCGTTCTAATTTAAAGCAATTCATTTATATTACTCACCTAAACAAATATGGACCATCCCCATATTGATTGTAGCAATAGGCGCTTTTCTAATCATCAGATTCTTATTCATTTCTTTAGGTGCGTATGCTCCAATTGCGCATGATATAGAATGATATGTACGCCTGCAAGAGCATTCACAAGCGCGTTGAAAACATTCAGCCCCGTATAAGCCGGAGAATAGAGGGTACATGGGTTTGTCGATGCCGAGGAGGTTCTCAGTTACAGGGGGACGGCGGAGAGAGATAGAGGATAACTTGAATTTATGTGGCTCGAATATACGCACCATTCGGCACGTGCGAAAGCACACAAGCAAACAAACACAAATACATTAAGTAATACATAGGTAAAGTTCATTGTGGCTAATGCCCATTCCACATATTATCTTCTCACTTTAAAAACAGATACGGTATAAACAAGCGTTGTAATTAATGATGCATATGGTAGATGTATTGGATCCCACGGCCATAACAAGCCTAACTTGC
>PUQB01000254.1:265129-296538 GCA_003024785.1 Selaginella tamariscina
ATTCGGAGGCTCTCCTGGCCACATTGCATCCTAGCTACACGTAATTTTAATCGCTGGTGGTAGGTGCTTCCCATACTGCAAACCTACACACACGCTAATATCTTGTAAATGCTTGATAGAAACCTTGTGTACTAGGTGTGAGCGTGAATATGTGTGCCACTGTGTGCGGCTTTAATATGTATCCAAAAGGTTTTGAAGAACATCGTTTTTATATCAAGCGGAATACCTAATGTTATTTCTTCTCATAAAATAAATGCCGTTGTGTTGTCATTTTGAAAAACTAAAATCGTTCTAATTTAAAGCAATTCATTTATATTACTCACCTAAACAAATATGGACCATCCCCATATTGATTGTAGCAATAGGCGCTTTTCTAATCATCAGATTCTTATTCATTTCTTTAGGTGCGTATGCTCCAATTGCGCATGATATAGAATGATATGTACGCCTGCAAGAGCATTCACAAGCGCGTTGAAAACATTCAGCCCCGTATAAGCCGGAGAATAGAGGGTACATGGGTTTGTCGATGCCGAGGAGGTTCTCAGTTACAGGGGGACGGCGGAGAGAGATAGAGGATAACTTGAATTTATGTGGCTCGAATATACGCACCATTCGGCACGTGCGAAAGCACACAAGCAAACAAACACAAATACATTAAGTAATACATAGGTAAAGTTCATTGTGGCTAATGCCCATTCCACATATTATCTTCTCACTTTAAAAACAGATACGGTATAAACAAGCGTTGTAATTAATGATGCATATGGTAGATGTATTGGATCCCACGGCCATAACAAGCCTAACTTGCAGTATATAAACCCTAGTAGGGGATTAGGCTAAAGAACAAGTCATGTCTCACCAAGGCTCCTCCCGCATTTGTTTCTATTGCAGCCAACAAGGACACAAGTACATGCAGTGCCCAAATAGGAGAAGGCTACCGATCAAGTGTCACGTGTGTGGCGAGGAAGGACACAAGAAGCATGAGTGCCCTAACAAGCCCTGCCGTGTGAGGCATGTGGAAGAGAGGGGCACACGACGGCCCAGTGTGCAAACAAGCCATTCAGCGGGAGCTGTTACGGCTGCGGTGCCAAGGGACATAGAATGTTCCATTGCCCGTGGAGCGTGTCCCAGCGTGGTGCACCTCACGGCGACGGTTACTGTGACGATGAGAAGAGGCTGAAGGTTACAGATTTGCCGTACAAATGACAGGGGACACTCTTAAATATGTCTTCAGGGAGTATGGCCCCAAATCTGCATATAAGGCCAAGGACACGGGATTTGGATTTGTCACCTTTAGAACAAGGTACGATCTCTCTCTGTCTCTCTGCGTCTCTTCATCTGTTTGTATTTGTTTGGCAGGGTGGATGCAGAGTGTGCTATGCACGATGGAGAGAACAAGACATTTAAACATGAGTTTAGGGTTCTGCACGTCTCTTGGGACGAACGAAAGGGAAATAACACGAGAGGAGAAGAGAGAAGAGACAAAGATGGCTAGCTTTTGCACACTATTTTTTTATTTTTATTTTTTTTCCTCCCTGCCTAAAACAAGAGACAGAGAGAAGTGTGTACATGTGATGTATGTTCACCATGTTCTTACATACTATGCAACAAACTTTGTAATATTAAGACGGTTTGTTTATATAAGTGAAATACACATACAATATATGATATCAACGTGTATACGATCTGTTTCATCGGATGATGCCTAGGCTGAATCCCTTAACCGTGAACCCAGTGCCCAAACTCTAATCTCTACCTATTGGAAACGTGAGCGCATTAAGTTTAGCATTGTGGGTGTTCAAATTCATCTAAACCTACTGCACTAGCTTGCATTCTCCAGAGATAGTCCAAAGCACCTTACTGCTGTAGAGCTCTACAAAACATAGCCACATTCTATGACACGCGCGCGCGCCGGCACACACAACAAGAAAGGAAGAAAAAACTAGCGTACTTCTATATATAATATCAAGTTAAAGTGGGGTAACATTACAATGTGTGCGTTCGTGTGTGATTATTATCATTATTATTATTTCAATGTAACTCTGCAAAATGTAAAGTTCATAATGAAAATTCTGCTGTTATTAAAATATTATTCTATCAAACATAAAATAAAATAGTAAGCCAGACATATTTCGGTTTCTTTAACATAAATTTGACCGGGGCCCTTGATTCCTAACATAACTAATTGCATTAATGTAATTTCTATCCGATAGAGCAACGTTAATAAAATGCAATAAAACAAGCTGGATTGTGCTTCGTGTTTCAAATATGTATTATAGATATAAATTTAAAAGATGCTTATATATTGTTGTATGTATGGAGGGGTTACACATTAGAATATCAGAGTGTTATATGTGAAATCAAATATGTAAATAGATAAGTCACAACATAGTACATCTGGTGTAAGTTGCTCTATTAAATGGAAATGTTACTTCTTTTCATAATGCCGATTTTTCAATTAAAAACCAATTATTGTTTTACTCGCTATTATTAATTATTGATTTATGTTATTTACTTAGATAAATACCGACCATCTGCCATTCACTGTAGCAACATCCACACTTTTAGTTTTTGTCTTTTTTTTTGGTTATCACATTTTTACTTGCTTTAGAAGATGTTGATGTATGGTATTTAAGTATGAATCTAGGGCAGAAAAGAAATAACAGGAGAGGGGAAAGGAACGAGGAGAACGCTTTTGATTTCACTGTTGCCGTCTTCTATGTCTAAAGCAATTATGATTTATTGCCGAGAGAGAAAGAGCAAGAGAGAGACACACCTGTGCATCTACACATGTGGAAGCACTGATATATATCCATGAAATATAGGGGTCAAAAGTTAAATGTGCCTACTCAGGTTCTTCAACCTTCCTTGGGAGAAGTGGAGAATTTAGGATTCACCAAAATAGTCAAATAGTTCACCCAGTCCACATAGTTAGAGATCAATAGAACCAAGCGATCAAATATCCAATTCAACTTAGGAGGCAGTGCATCCTTCTACATAGGGATCGATAAGCTAGCGGCAGTGTTCCAATTATCGGAGGGTAGTCCTAGTGCTAGAGCTGTTAGAGTCCGAGAACCAATGGTCCCTTGCCAGCACTAGATGATCTTGACTTTGACCCACGATATGAATAGGATCTGAAGGGGACAGAGCAAAAGATCTTCACAGTCGAGCTCCAACTCCAATACTGATGGAGCTCAAATCCAACACTATAGGAGACATGAAGGAGGGAGAGCATGTCGGAACAAGCCATGCAAGCAGGGAAAGTAGCCAAAAACCCCAAAGTCGTCATGAAAGCAAGTGAGAGACGATGCATCCTACAGCAAGAACAGCTCAGGTTCAAGAAATCTCTCGAGAAGGAGCGAAGACCCCACCACTGTTAGGCAGCACTACGTACAAACTAGAGACCCTCACAAAACCACCCGACCTCCCCCGAGTTGTCTATAGTCTCCACACGCTGCTCTCCAAAAAGGCTTCCAATATTAGTGTGCCCTTAATTCTCTTAGATTTAGGTATAGCTCTTTAGGAATATTCTAGCTTATACCTTTCTGGGGAATATTCTTTGATTCGTTATACGGGTCGTAACAGTCCTCCCCCATTAGCAAGTCCCTCAAGGGCAGTATAACTTACTCAACTGGTCCTGTATCATTAGCCTTGTACATCCACAAAGAATCTACTCGGGACTCATTCCTTGTGAGTACTCTCTTTAATTGGCTAATATGAAATACTGGGTGCACCGTCACTCCTTCTGACAGCCGTAGTCAATATGCCACCTTATCGATACGCTCCAGAATCTCATAAGGACTTGAGTACCTAGGAGACAACTTATCATTGTGTCCCTTCCGTAAGGTCACAATAGTGTTCCGCCTTACATGTGTAGCAAATACCACTTGGAGATATATATAGTCTCCACTTAGAACTCTTGGAAGCTTCTGTGCTCATTAGCTAACTTAATAACTCGGCTTTGAGCTGCTTGTAAGTTCTTCTTGCACAACTCTGAATGTTTCTAAGCTCAACACTCAGATCTTTAACTTCCTCATCCATGTTGCCTTGAGCTTTTTACTTGCTAAACCCAGCTCAAAAGCTGTCTTGGAATGCCGTCCAAACATAGCATAATATGGACTCATTCTAATGCCACTGTGTCCTTGGCAAATGGGTGACAAAGTCCATAGAGATACTGCCTCATCGCCTGTCTAGAATAGGCAATGGTACTAATAGCCCACTTGGTTTTTCCCTGGGCAACTTTGCTTGTGACATTTGTCACAAGTCCTGCAGTACTCTATGATATTAACTTTCATATTCCTCCAATAGAACCTTCTCTTGATCAACTCATATGTTTTCCTCCCCCTAAAATGACTAGCCTCCGGGTGATCATGATGGAAATATAGTACCTGGTTGATCAAATAGTCCACACGAGGAAGATACACACGGTCATTGTAGTACAAAACTTCATCCTAAAATGAGAATGGTGGCTCTAGCTGTCCTTTGAGCTCCTACACCTCAGCGTCTTGTGCTTGAGCATATTGAACTACTTAGCTAAACTCATTGACCGTCCTTGTTAATGCATTACATAAGCATGTTTCGAATTCTCTAACCACTGTGGCTCTCCTAACGCGTGACAAAGCATCTACCACCACGTTAGCCTTTCCCACGCAATGCTCAATAAGAAATTTGCCAAACTCCATGAGCTTAACCATCCAGCGAGCTTGCTGAGAGTTTAACTCTTTCTGTTTGAATAGAACACCAAAGTCTTGTGATCTGTAAACACTTTGAAACTTGCACTATAAAGATAGTGCTTCCAAACTCATAATGCATTAACAATAGCCAATAATTCTTGTTCACATGTTGAGTGTTGTTGCTCTGCAGATTCAAGTATGACTCTTATAAGCAATAGGCCTTCCCTCTTGCATAAGTATAACTCTAATGGCCACTCCATTTGCATCACACGATACCTCATAAGGCTTAGAAGGATTTACAATACATAAAACTGGTGCACGTACCAAAACTTGTTTCAAAGCTTGGAAACTGTTCTTCTCTGAAGCACTTCATGCAAAGGGAACGTCCTTCCTCAGCAACCTAGTTAATGAGAAGCTTTCTTGGCATAATCCTTGACATACCGCCGGTAATAACCAACCATGCCTAAGAAACTCCGTAACTCTTCTGCATTGCTAGGAACTGGCCATTACTCCACCACTGCCACCTTTTGTGGATCAGTCTTCACTCCACTTGGCGTCACAATGTGACCCAAATACTCCATTTTGCACTGAGCAAATGCACATTTGCTCTTCTTTGCATAGAGCTTGTTCTCCCTCAACAATTGAAGAACTCTTCGCAAATGCTGCACATGCTCCTTCATATTCTTACTGTAAATAAGAATATCGTTGAGGAAGATCTCCACAAAGTCGTGCAAGTAGTCACCAAACACCTCAGTTGTTAACCGAGTGAATGTGACTGGGGCATTTGTTAAGCCGAATGGCATAACAGTGAACTCGAAATGCCCAACTATCTTGGTGAACACTCTGGCTCCACCGAGATGATTCATGATAGTATCCACACATGGCATGGGCATCATGTCCTTCATTGTTTACTTGTTGAGAGCTTTGTAGTTTATGCACATCCTCATGGTGCCATCCTTCTTCCTGACAAGTAATACTAGTGCACCAAATGGAGACTTGCTCAGTTGTATGAAGCCATATTCCAATAGCTTTATCACTTGTCTCTTAACCTCTTGCTCCTTAGCATGGCTCAGTCAGAATGGCTTACGGTAAATGGCTTTCGTACCCTGTTCCAATACAATCTCATGCTCCACACCTCTTGCATGTGGTAAGACATGAGGTAGCTCAGAGGGAAGACGTCAGTAAACTCCTCGCACAACAGCTTTGCTCAAGGTGACAGTAAAAGAACTTATTTGGAGACTCAAGCTTTGTTCCAAACCAAGTGTCTTTCACTTCATTATACTCAAGCTTCATGTGCTTGGTGCTCCACTAGATCTTAGGATCCACACGCACTAGCTCCGCAAGAAAAAAAAGTCTCCACCAACTGGGCTTTACCAACCTCTAGATATAACTCCTCCACACAAGCAATTTAGCTCTGTGTGACAACTGAGCCCTCAATCTCATATATCGTATCAATGTATCATAAGATTTTAGAAATTGATATGTTGTATGATGAAAAATTTTAGTTTAATGAAAAAAAGTATGTCTTAAAACATTCTTAAAACCAATAATTACATAAATTAATTTTTATAAAAACCACATCAAAAACCATATTAGAATCAACTATTTTATACAAAACAATTTTAACAACCACATTTCAAAAATCTTAAAACCATGTATATTATCACGACCTGATACAGGATGTAGGATACATAATACGGATTACAGGATATGCCTATAGGATATATCTACAAGATATACCTACAAGATATTCCTACAGGATATGCTTATAGGATATACCTACAGGATATTCCTTTAGGATATGCCTATAGGATATACTACAGGATATGCCAAGAGGGTAAGGGTCACTATTTTTAGCTCATGATCAGATTAGACTCATCTTGGAGTTGTGAGTATACAATTAGTTACTATTAACATCAGTCTTTCTACGATCAATCTTGTCTTGTCTTGCTCCTTGCTTCCTGCTCTTATCTTGTTCCTGGTTCTTAATTCTTGTCCTACTCCAGTTCCTGTCCTGCTTCTTGTCATGCTCCTTGTCCTGCTTCTGAATTAAGCTTCCTTGTTCTTGAAATTCTGCTCACTTCCTTGTTCCTAGATCGTGACTTGCCAGTTTGATAATAATTACTTTCATAGCTTTCTGATTTCCAGCTACTTTTTTTTCCCTTGATTCTTCTCCTTCGTTTTCCTCCTTTTTTCTTTCATAGATCATGACCGATTTTGAATAATTTCAACGCGAGCACCAAATATTACTTCATGAGCTGACCACTTTGTGCCAAGTGGTCACAGATCTGCAAGGTTCCACCAACGTGGCGCATGCAGCTGCTGATGCATCCTCCAATGCTGTTGCACATGTTCTCTCTCAAGCATCCGTGGTTTCCTCTCCATCAAACACTTCTTCGGAGCCGAAGATCAACATGCCGGAAAAGTTCAATGGCAATCGTGCCGATTTCAAGGGTTTCTAAATCAGATCAGGCTTTTGATCCGCATGCAACCACGCCACTATTCGACTGATGCACAAAAGTTAGCCTTTTGGCATCCCTACTAGTTGGATCTCCACAGGCTTGGGTTGCCCCTTTGTTGGAGCGTGACGACCCATTGATGAAAGACTTTGAAAGTTTCATGGCTGCCTTTGAAGCTTGCTTTGGAGATCCCAATAAGTATCGTTTTGCATGCACAAGTTACGAAAGCTCACACAAGGATCTCGACCAGCTTCCATCTATGCATCCAAATTTTAGCAACTTTGCATGAACATTCCATAGGACAAGACTGCATTGATTGAATACTTCCATTTTGGGTTGAGGGATGACATGAAGGACCTTCTCCTTACGTTACCGGATGCCCAAACATTAGCAAAGATCATGCAACAGGCCGTTCACTATGATAACGCTTGTTCGAGCGTCATCAGGAAAAATCCCGTCAGTAGTTCCTGCAAACCAATCCTGTAGCTATGGTACATACTCCTGCGACACCTTCTGGAGTAGTTCCTATGGAGGTTGAGAAATACAAGCGTGGTTCACTTTCTGCTGCTAAGAAGCAACGTCGCCGCAGTGAAAATCTATGTTTGTATTGTGGTGAAGCAGGACACAAGGCGGCGGAATGTCCTATTAAAGCGTGAAGTTAAAGCTGAAGTTCAGTTGAAAAACTTCAATGTTCACTTCGTCTAAGAGCCACGAAGTTGGACGTAGAAGTAGGTTCCATTGGTGCTGCTCATACCATTCTATCACTCAAGTTTCCTGTACACATTCATCTCAATAATTGAGAGCTCAAGAAGTTTGCCCTGTTAGACACTAGTGCAAATGCATGTTTCATGGATGACACTTTTGCAACTCAACATGGCATTCCAGTGGTGAAGTTGAAATGCGCAGTTCCTGTAAAGGTGGCCAATGGTCGTTTAATTGCTTCTAGCGCAGTTACAGGGTTCTTCCAATTCTGTATCAGTGTCGAAGGTTCCTCCTCAACAGGATCCACCTCCTATTGGTTCATCAGCCACTCACAGCTCTCCTCACTCCTGTGCATCCACGACTTCTATACAGGATTCTTCCAATCCTGTACACTTGTCAACATCCACACATGTTTCTCCCAATCCTGCCTTTTTCATTACTCTTCTCTGTTCCACCCCCCAAGATCCTTCCTCTTTTTCAATCACAGCTCCCTCCTTCTCCTCTCCGAGTTCTTACCACTACCATGCATGAACTTGCCACTGATCCTGCTCCTTTTCATCTTTTTGCCTTCCAAGTAACTCCTACGTCCTCTTCTACCTTTCCTGTATCTGACTCTCCTGTTTTTCAATCTCCTTCTCCTGTTCCTTCTCTTCTCCTCCTTCTTCCCTGCCATCCAAGTATCACTCCTTTCAGACGTTTTTGACAAGCACAAGGCTGCAGTTCTTCCTGTTCACAGGTCCTACGACTGTCCTATCATCTTGTGGAAGGAAAGACTCCACCGTTCGGACCGATTTATGCACTGTCACCTACAGAATTGGAGGTTCTTCGTCAGTACATCGAGGAAAACTTGGCATCCGGCTTCATTCGTCACTCAAAGTCCCTGCAGGAGCACCTATCTTCTTTGTCAAGAAGAAAGATGGGAGTTTACGTTTGGTTGTGGACTACAGAGGTTTGAATCAAGTCACCATTCGGAATGGTACCCATTGCCATTGATCCCGGAACTTCTCGATCGGTAAGGAAAAAGGTGTTCACGAAGATCGACTTACGAGGGGCTTACAATCTTGTACGGATTCGTCCAGGCGATGAGTGGAAGACTGCCTTTCGTACAAGGTATGGACACTTCGAGTACACGGTGATGCCTTTCGGACTTACCAATGCCCCAGCCGTGTTCCAACACATGGTGAACGACATCTTTCGTGACTTCTTGGACCAGTTTGTGGTAATCTACCTCGATGACATTTTGATTTTCTCCAAGGACCAGGCGGCTCATGACAAAGCATGTACGACTAGTCCTACAGAGGCTTCGCGAGCATGGCCTGTATGCAAAGTTGGAGAAGTGTTCTTCGACAAGGATACTGTGGAGTTCTTGGGCTACATCATCTCTCCCATTGGCGTTTCCATGGACATGCACAAGGTGAAGACTATCGCAGAGTGGGAGAGGCTCAAGTCTGTACGAGACGTATAATGTTTCCTGGCTTTGCAAACTTCTACAGGCGTTTCATAATGACTTCTCCAAGCATGTACTTTCACTCATGGAACTCACCAAGTGCACAGGAGTGTTTTCTTGGTCCGACAAGGCAGAAACATGCATTCACAACACTCAAGGATGCCTTCACGACAGCTTCGATTTTAGCATATCCTGATCCTTCTCGTCCCTTCTTCGTTAAAGCAGATACCTCAAATTTTGCAGTAGGATCTATTCTATCATAAGTTGGAGAAGACAAGTTGCTTCATCCTGTAGCTTTTCACTCTCGTAAGTTTCTTTCGGCGGAGATCAATTACGAGATTCATGACAAGGAACTCAAGGCCATTATGGATTCGTTCGAGGTGGCGACATTTTTTAAAAGGTGCTGCACATCCTGTACAAGTTCTTACGAATCACAAGAACTTGGAGTATTTTCAAAACGGCTCGAGTTCTCAGTCGGCGATAGGCTAGGTGGGAGTTCCTATCACGTTTTGATTTTGTCATTCTACAGGCTTGGTTTTTGAAATGGCAAGGCAGATGCATTGTCTAGGCACTCTACCTTGCACCGACCCCGGGCGATCCTGCATATGACTGCCAAAAGCAAGTGTTGTTGGGTCCTGATCAATATTCGGCTTGCAGCACTACAAGTTCATCAGGCTCCAGCAGATTCCACACTCCTACAGGACATCCGTTTGCAGTTGGCTACAGACGACTTGGCAAGGAATGTGTTTTCACACATTAGTCCTGACATCGCTCCTCCAGTTCCCGTACAGATTACAAGTTGTTTGCCATATAGGACGGACTCATGTACCGGGAAGGTCTCTTGTACATTCCTGTTGGTGTTTGCAGGACTCGTGTGGTACAGGATTGTCATGATACCCAGCTACATGACATTTTTGATGTGGCCAAGACAGTTGAGTTAGTGACTCGCAACTATTGGTGGCCTAAGTTGCAAGGTTTTGTGGACAAGTTTTACGGAGTTGTGACACCTGCAATAGGTTGAATATGCCTCATCACGCACCCTTGGTCTTCTTCGTCCTCTTCCTATTCCTTCTGCTCTTTTGAGATCCATTTCTATGGATTTTCTCACAGATCTTCCTCCTTTTCATGGATTTGATGCAGTTCTTGTGGTGGTTGATTGTTTCACCAAACAGGCTCATTTCCTACCATGTCACAAGACTGCTACAGGCCAGACAACCGCTGAGTTGGTGATCCGCGAAGTATTCCGACACTATGGTCTTCCTAAGAGCATTGTTTCTGATCGAGACCCACAATTCATGTCCAAGTTTTGGTGAGAACTTCTCTGGAGTCTACAAGTTAAAGCGAACCTTTCTTCAGGATACCATCCACAAATTGATGGGCAGTCAGAACGCACAATTCAGACCTTGGAGCAATATCTTTGTTGCTTCATTAGTTACCAATAGGACAACTGGTTGGACCTTCTTCCAATGGCGGAGTTTGCCTACAACAACTCCGTTCACGCATATACAGGCCAGACACCTTTCTTTGCTCTTACAGGCTACCATCCACGTTTTGACTTTGCTCCTCTTGCTTCTCCTTCTTTCTCCTCATGCAATACAGGATCGTCTCCAGCTCTTCATCATGTACATGAGGGTCTCCAGGTTCATCTTCAACAGGCACAAGAACGGTACAAGCGTCATGCTGATGCTCATCGTCAACTGACACCTACATACAAGATTGGTGATCTCGTGTGGCTTCTTCGTCGGCATATTCGCACCAACAGGCCTTCTTCTAAGTTGGATTTTCAATGATTGAGCCCTTACAGGATTGCGGCTGAGGTCAATCCTGTAGCTTTCCGACTCGAGTTACCATCTACGATGAAACTTCATCTTGTGTTTCACACCTCTTTATTGGAGTCGTATCATCCTTCTTCTCTTCCTGGTCGTGCTTCTTCCCTCCCCTTCCTGTGATCATTGACGGTAAACCTGAGTACGAAGTTGCAGCCATACTTGATTCTTGTCTTCATCACTGCCAACTTCAATACTTGATGGATTGAAAAGGTTATTTGCCTACCGATAGCACTTGAAAACCTGCATCCAACTTACTCCATGCTTCTTCCAAAGTTGTGCTTTCCATCGGCATTATCTTGCTAAATCAGGTCCTAAGACTCGTGAAACTTGTCCTTAAGGAGAAGATGCTATCACGACCCGATACAGAATGCAGGATACAGGATACGGGTTATAGGATATGCCTATAGGATATACCTACATGATATGCTTGCAAGATATTCCTATAGGATATACCTACAAGATATTCCTACAGGATATGCCCATAGGATATACTACAGGATATGCCTAGAGGATAAGGGTCACTATTTTTAGCTCATGACCAAATTAAACTCGTGACCAGATTAGCTTGGAGTTGTGAGTATAAAAGCTCCAACCTAATTGTTGTACAATTAGTTACTATCAACACCAGTCTTTCTACGATCAATCTTGTCTTGTCTTGTCTTGCTCCTTGCTCCTACTCTTGTCTTGTTCCTATTCCTAATTCCTGTCCTCCCTGTCCTGTTCCTTGTCCTACTTCTGAATGAAACATCTTTGTTCTCGGAATCTTACTCACTTCCTTGTTCCTGGATTGTGGCTTGAACATATATTGCAAACCATTTACAAAACAAATTATTTTTGGATGAAATTAATTCTCAAACCATAAAAATTTATAAAAACCATTGTTATACCATATTAACTATGTATGATTCGAATTATTTTTTAAACCATATTAACTATTAAAAACCATATCCCAGTTTTTTAGTTATAATGGCTAGTCAATAACCATTTTAAAAACCACCCAAAACTATGTATAAAACTATAATTATAAAATTTTGGAAAAACCATCGAATGTGTGTTGCCACGCTAGGTGATTGAAAAGAAGATCCATTGGGATTTATTTGCAGTATTGTTCATGCTATTGTAGGTCATTCATTCATATTGCTAAAATTAAAAAAAAATTCATTTTAAATTATATATTAAGACTCACTTTTCCTAATTATGTTGTAATATAGGACAATATTTGACTCCCTCAGATCTACTTTGGACCAATCAAACTCCTTTAGCACATTCTTGATATATTATTGATAAATTTAAGTTGAAGATAAATTAACTAAGATAATGATATTTTGAATAAGACATTATTAGAATATTTGAACAATATTAAATTTAAAGTTAAAAGAAAATCTATAATATATCTTTATCATATACTTTGCTCTTATGTTAAACATATTAAGATATGATTGGTGTATTTTATGTTTGAATTACTTCAAAAAAATATGTGAGAGCTTGGAATATAAAAATGTGTATATCCATTAGTTCAGAAACCCTAACTTATATACAAGAGCGAGTGGTCCAAATTGAATCCAATCCAACGGTCATCAAAATCTACTACACTAATAATAGTATGTGTAAATGCAGTCGTACACGTGGATCTTACATCATCCCCTCCTTTTGGAAGGATGTAAGTTGGTTAAGGTTCTCTGTAGATGAGCCCGAATCTGAAGGAACATCAGAAGGAGGCATTGGTGGATCTATAGGCGGCAAAACTTGTTCCCGTTGCACAAAATGCTTCAATTGTTGCACATGTACAATCTCCAAAGGATTGGGTTGAATGTCGTGCCGAACCTCATAAACATATGACCCTACTTGCTGTAGCACTCGATACGGTCCTTTCCACTGAGGAAGGAGACTTTTAGCTAAAATCACGTACCATAAGCTTGGGAAAACGAACCAACACTAGTTCATCAACCTTATACTCACAGGAGGACGATGGTGCGAGTTGTAGCGTTGTTGTTGTCCTACTTGTACGTGGCCCAAGTGTTTTGTTAACTCTGCACGAACCAATGTAAGAATGCTAGTCAGATACCGATCCCACGACCTAGCATCAGCAGCTCGTGGTAACCGAGAAGGCAAACCCAACTCCGTTGGCAACACCAGGTCATGACAATATAAGAGCTTATATGGGAAGTACTAATGAAACTTTGTACTCTAGTGACATAAGCATATCAGAGAGACGACAAATAACCATCTCAATCCAAATGTTGAAAATTCACATACTTCACGATCATCCCTTGAAGATTCTAACAAGCCGTTCCACTAAACCATCTATCTGAGGAATAAGCACTTGCAAAAGTGTGGCATATCCCTAGTTGAGACGTTAAAACATGAAATGCCTCAGCCATAAATGCAGGACCATTATCCGAGAGAATTCTCTCTGGAGAAGAATGATAAAACACGACCCGATTAAGGAGAAACTGACCAATAATAGAAGCAGTCGCACTAACAAGAGCACCAATTTCTACCCAACGAGTTAGGTAATCAGAAGCAATAATAACGTACTCGTTGCTAGCAGATGACCGCAAAAAAGGTCCCATCAAATCAAATGCCACCAACTCAAACGGACGAAAAACTGCAATTGACTCCAACCGTCCTTTCGAAGCACATGGGGAGTATTGCGAGCTTGGCACCACACATAGCTACGCACATATCGAATCACATCTCTCACAACTCCTGCCAATAGAAAGATCTGTGCAACTTTTCCATCACACGACGATGTCCCATGTGCCCCCAAGAACAAGAGAGTCATGGTAAGCATGGAGGAAGCGTGGAATAAAGACTAAAGGCACCACCAACCTCAAAGGATCATCTGGATCAGTCCCTACAAAATAAAGAAGGGTCGTCCTGAAGGCAATACTGCAAATGTAAATGCATGAAAGGCAAATCATCAGCAAGTGATGTAGGATTCTCAAACCCATCACGAAGCCTTCAAATCCACGGCTCAACCTTTTGAGCTTCCCGAACCTCATCCAAAGACAACAAATCTAACTTTGCATTTTACGAACATTGAACGTCAAGCACAGCAACTACTGATGGTACAGAATCTCCGTCCAAAAAGTCCATTGAAGCTGGAACAACTGGTTCCTCTGGAGCAATAGAAGAGAGAGAAGGTGGAAGAGGAGCCCGAGAAAGAGCATCAGCATCAGCCATGGAACATCCTAGGCGATGAACAACTTCAAAGTCGTAAATTTAAAGTTTTAAGGCCCACCGAGCAGTATGACCAATCAAATTCTTCCACTTTAACAACGAAGTGATTGCTGCATGATCGCCTTCCAACAACGTTCACAAACCATGCAAGTAGGCATGGAGCTTCTCAAAACCCCAAACTGCTGCTAGACACTCCTTTTCTGTCGTGGAGTAGTTCACCTCTGCTAGCTACAATGTATGGCTGATGTACACAATGGGATGTCATTGGCTAGGAACACTCATACTCTCCTACATCAATACGCCCCCGAGGCCGATGTCAGAAGCATTTACACGCAAGATGAAAGGACGGGTGTAATCCGGATACGTCAAAACTGGAGGAGTGTCAACAACTCTTTGAGATCTACTTGCAATCCTTAGACCAAACAAAAGAAGTCATTAATGACTTCAACAATGCTCGCAACAGTGCAGTACGATCTGAAAGATGATCCACAAAACGACCCAGATATTGTACCTTGCCAAGAAAGCGTTGCACATCATTCACACACTTTGGTGTAGGGAACTTCAAAACTGCAACTAGTTTGTTAGGATCGACTTGCAAACCTTCACGTGAGATGCGATAACCAGATAAATAGTGTCCTTTGATCCAAACACACACTTAGATGGCTTCAACTTTAAAACCAACTTCCCGCAGCCGATCCAAAACCTTATGTACATCATCGACATGCTCCTCCCACATTCCATCCGAAAGGATCAAAACATCATTAATGAAATCGGCAGTCACCTCCGGGCCTCCGGCATGTCGTAAAGAACCTCGTCCATCATACGCTGAAAAGTTGCTGGAGCATTGCTCAAACCGAAAGGCATCACCAAGAACTCGTACAAGCCAAATGGTGTCCAAAAAGCAGTCTTGGAATGTCCATATCAGCCATCGAAACTTGCCAATATCCAGAGGCAAGATCTAACTTGGTGAACCAACGGCTCCACCCAATCAATCCAAAAGGTCTGCAATATGCAGAAGTGGGTACACATCTGAGACGGTTACCTCATTTAATGGGCGATAATCAATGCAAAATTGAATGCTCCTATCAGGCTTCGTCACAAGATAAGGTTCACACGCCCAAGGACTTCGAGATTTCCAGATAACACCCTTCTTTAACATCTCTTTACCATTCGCTCATAAACTTGAGCTCCTTTAATGACCGACACCAAACAGGTACCTTGATTGGCCTAGCATCCCCAATTAAAATAGGGTGGCGTGTCGCAATCTTGGTCCCAGATGATAAGTCAAAGTTGAAAAGATCAGCATACTCCTTTTTGAGTTGATCAACAACTGCAGCATGACAATCATCTAATAGGGTCCAAAAAAGGAAAGGAAGAGCATGAAGGGAAAATGATTGGAAGTAGGGATGAGACAAAAGTGATGGAAACAGAGGTGGAAATAGATGAATGAAGTGGAATAAAAGTAAGAGGAATGGAAGAAAGATGAGGGAGAGTTAAACATGAGGGAGATTTTTCAAAGTCACACTTGGCATAATTGCGAGTCAACCAATTCATACCAAGATAAGGTGAAAAGCTTGACTCGGCACCACCCATAAAGATTGAAGCTCAAGCTCACAATCGTTCACACGAACAACAATGTCAACTTCATCTCACGAACAAGCATGAGTGTGTTCGTTGCCGTACAGAATGAAGATTGGTTTTATCGCACGACGCAAATGAAGGTTGCAATGTAGCAACAGATTGAGAAATAGAGAATAAACTCGAACCTGTATTCACCAACATTGAAAGGAAAATAGGACATAGCGTGTGATTAAATTGAGCTTGAAAAGTGAAAAACTGGATAATTTGGTGTCGAGTGAACCCCTTGATGATACTCTCAAAAGAAAGACGGAGGGGTCATTAATTTATTTGCACAAGGACCCTCTTTTACTCGTGCGATTCATCGTTTCTCGAAAGATTCACTGCATCACAACCTTCCACTGCAGCAACACCAGCTGAACGTTGTTGACGCCATGGCCTCCACCTTGGAAATGGGGATGCTAATCGGGAAATCGTTGACAACGCCGATACATGTGTCCAACCTCATCACACGCCCAACAACAAATTGCACATCCACGGGCCCAACCTTGTGCTGATACATGAGCAGCAACAGCCTCAACCTCCATCGGAACAGGTTCATCCCCACATGAAGTGGAACGAGAGCACATGAAGGTCAAGTGGGAGAGGTGATGACTCATATCGTTGTGCAGCCTCAAAGCATCGTCAAGATTACTGGAGCTAGTGCATGCACAAGCCCACAATGTCTTGACGAAGTGCTGGCCACAACATACCTAACTTGATGGCGTTCCGACATGTTAGGTTCTGCACATAACAAAAGACTTCGAAAGCAAACACCAAACTACATCACCGACTCAGATGGCTCCTGATTAATACAATGCAACTACTGAAGAGCATCATCATAGTCGTCCGCATGCCCAAATGCACATTTGAAGATTTCTGGAAGAATACTCAAATCTCCACGAGTTGCAACATCTAGACCATTGTACCACTACAACGCCGTCCCTTAAAAACAAGTAGGAAACTCACACAAACACTGAGCACCGTCCCATGAATGATATGTACAACCACAGTGAAGTGGTCAAACCAATGTACACATCATCTCCAGGATTTCCACGAAAAAAATCCGGCCAGACGCAGGGGTTTGCAACATGAACAAGAGGAGTACCCTGGGCTGTGAATGCTACCATCAGTTGAGAGTGATTATTCAATTGCATACGCATGGCATCCAACAACTGCATAAGTAACTTCTCCACAGACAAAGGATTTGTCTGTTGTGGATCCATGGACGAAGAAAAGACAAAATCTACAAAAAAGGAATAAATCTAAACAATGAAAAGCTAGATCTAAAAAGACAAAGAAAATCGATAAAAAGACACAAATTCGAGCACTCCATAAGGACAATTAAAGGTGCCCCCTTATCTTCACCAATGTGAAGCCCGGAATATAAAATGTGTATATCCATTAATTCAAAACCTTAACTTATATACAAGAGCAAGTGGTCAGATTGAATCCAATTCGACGCTATCAAAATCCACTATGCTAATAATAAAATGTGCACATGCAGCCGTACTCGTGGATCTTACAAATATAAATAATTCATTTAAGCTATATTTTTAGTATATAGTTCATTGTCCTAAGACATTAATTTTCTAAAAGTTCAAATCTTTTAAACAAATTTTATATATAATTATATATCATTACTACATGATGGATCGTAATTCTCTCGCGTGTGTGTGCACCATATTGTTATGTATACATACATATAAGCTTTCTTTGGTTGAAGTCCTCGTATATACAGGTGTAGATTTGAATTTGAAATTGCCTTAAATTTGAGGAGTTTAAATCTGAATATGTCAACATAAATTTGAATCAAACTCTTTCTTTATAACATCGGTAGGCTCGCTTAAACTCACCCAATAAACTTATAATTGTTTTGATGGAAATTTTTATACATATTATCTTAACAACTTACAAATATATATTAGTTTTGAATAAGTTACAATGGGTCTTAATTTGGAAATATGTTATATATAGCCAAAACCAAGCTTTCTAATACTAAATTATTACGTTTCATTATAATACTAAATTTTAGAAGTATTACACTACATTAAACAAGGCTTTTTGATACACTTTATTAAAAAATAAAAATAAAAAAAATAGAAATTCTTAGAAAGCTATCTTGATATTTATTTAATCCAAAGAGAGTACATCATATTTTGGAGTACCCTAGCCTGCTGTGTTATTGGTAGCATTCTCACCACTTTTGTGGACTTGTTCCAAAATCCCACTTCCATGTAGATTCCATGAATAAACTAGTTGTATATTACAACATGTATAGTAAAAGGTAGGACATGCAGAAAAAAGGCATGAAACTGATACAAATCTTGAACACATGTTGTAATGAAGAAAGATAGATGGCTGGTGACAACGGAATGGATGATGAAACTATTCTGTAACTACAAAACACACCTAAACATAGAAAAAAATCATAAAAACTCTAAAGAGCAAGTCAAAGAAAAACAAAAATAGTAAATTAAATATTACAGTGGCTTTGCCTTACCTATGTTTGTTTGGACATAATTCCTAGCACGTGTTGATGACAATGAAGAGGAAATAAAGGGCCATGTGAAAAAAAGGAAAAAAACTCATGCATAACTAGGTTTTAATAAAAACAAAAAGTGAGATACCATTCTCCACCTATTTAGACTACAACTTTGTAGAAGATAGTATATTCTTAGGTTGTCTTATAACAAAATACAAAAGAACCTAAAAAGAAGGTGGTGTTGATACAATCACCTCCACAAAGAAAGATCCCTAATACAAATGACAATGGTGAGGATTAAAATGAAATACTTTTCATTTTGTAATTTTAAATGTAGAGGTCATACTATACATTAATATGTGAACCCTATTCATTGTAATATAAGATATATTTTGACACACTTGCTTATGAAATATTGTAATTTCAAAAGTCAAAAATCACATTTCAAATGAAATTGTGAAACTTGTTACTGTTAATTTCATTGATAAAACTTAAAGATAATGCTTTATTTAAAATTATTATTATTAAAAAATTTTAACATGCATATACAATTTTGAACATCACTTTTGAAAAATTAACAATGTACATTGGAAATAACATTGTTGATGCAATGGAAGATAATGATTTAAATGGAATGAAAATAATCTCACTTGATCGATTTCTTACCTACAAAATGCTTTGATTTCCCTTGATTGATTTCATACTTACAAAATGCTTTGATCTCCCTGAATTGATTTCATACCTACAAAATATCATTAATTTGTAAGGTACATATTAAAATCAAACCATTAATTTTTATTTTATGAAATACATATAAGTATTGATCATTTTTTTTTTTTGATATGAGAATATAAGTGAACAAGTATGTTTATATATATTATATATATATATATGCATTTATTTTTAATTACCCTCACTTGTATAAAAACTATTGATATATCAATTAGTATATTATATATTAACTATTTAAATGAATACTAATAATTTTTCTTATGACTTCAAATTCACTTTATATTATTTGAGGAAAAAACCATGTTTACTTTTCTTAAGTCTGCATAAGAGAATTTGAAAGGATACAATGAGTAATAATACTTGAAATTAAAAATATATACTTGTTTTTACAATAACAATAGAGATAAAATGAAAAATGAATATTAAAAAGGTGAGAGTGAAAAGCAATACGGAATCTTGCCGAGACAAAATTCTGAGTAGTGCAAGAGTTTCCACACCAAGCATGAGGAAACATCTATGGTGGGCTATCGTAAGAGCTTTGTTTAAGAAGGAAGCACCACTTTTAATTTGACATAATAAATTATTATAGTTCATATTCACTTTAAAAAATATATTTAAGCTACTTATTTATAATTTAGATCTAAAAATCTTGTTAAGATTCTATAAGTTTAAATGCAATTTCTTTTTGTGTAGTATAATGTAATATATATATATATAATGTAGAAGTATATATGTAATATAATTTTAAGAAAGACTATATATTATGTTAAGTGAATGTTATTTATTTGCTTATAAATAAGTCACAATAATCTACACACACACATATAAAATGCAATGAGTGCAGACCTTAAAATAATGTTTTCTAACCGATGTACTTTATCCCTGCCACTGTTTCTTAATTAATATAAATTGAATAAATTATTTAAATATAAGTATTTCATGCATACACAATCGTACTGAAGGAGGTAACTATAGTAACGTCAGAATAACAAAATTACATATACAAATATAGAAGTTTGTAAATATATTTCCTTCTTGAGCTTGAATAATTCACCTCGATTATTTTCTTTTACAGTAGAGAATACACACACAACGCAATGTGTAGGTTCAACATGTGGCTATTAACAATATTCAAAAACGTAGTTATTATTAATATTTTCAGTATATTGAAAAGTAGTAAACAATAAATATCATACTTCCACCTATATGTATTTATTTATACATGGAATCATTAGAGCATCTCCACAGGTGATGATTAAATGTGTGAGTAACTTTAAAAAATTAACTTTTGGCCCTTCATTGGTGTGATTATATCTCAAGTAAATTTAATTAAAATTTAATTTTATAAATTTTTGTGACCATGTTTAATTAACATGCTGATTTGAGTAAATGCTAATACGCCTCTGATAATCCACGTGTTTGATTTGACACCCAAATTAATTTACAGACATAGTAAATAAGTAATTAACTTAAGTTTCTTTGCATTATATTTCATGGGTCTCGGCGAAGAGGCTCCGCTCAGGAGGCTTCATATTATTCTGATATATTCGCAGATATTCCAGGGTTATTCTAGCATATTCTAGAATATTCTAGAATATATAAGTTTTTTTAATATGCCGACTGGCTTAATAAAGCATATCCTAAACCCTAAACCATTTATCCTTGTAGCACCGGTGGGTCATGAACTTCTGCTGCAATTCACCAGCAAACGGTGGACCTCCATCTCATTGAGCGATCGCCTTTGTAGAAAATATGTGACGTCCGAGTTCAAGCCAAGCACACGGCTGTAAACGAAGTACATATGTACACATGGGCTCCAACTTTTGCTCTTCTGAAATATAGAACAATTGCATGAAGGATAAGTACTAATGGTCACCTTTGTAGAGTCATTTCCTGCCGACACAACGAAAGCCTCCTTCCGTCCTCTAGCTGTCACTTCAACATTTCGTACACGACCTAAAAACGTCTTGGCCTTGCGGAAATTTTTCTCTTGTTCCTTAGACATTTTGTTGGAGTCCAGACCATACGTCCTTCGAAAGGTGGAATTGTTGTAGATCCAGCTCCACGTGGTGGCGATGGTGTTTTGTCCTTCTGACCCTCATCTACTCTTCCTGCCGTCCCCTGTAAACCTTCCAAAATAAAGCCTGCATCCTGTAGTTCTCTGACCTCCTCACTTGTCAGCTTCGTTTCCTTGAGCATAGGCCAAACCATTGGTTATATTTATATGTGTGTATCTTAATATATAATTTAGATCTCTATCTCTCGCACACACGCACACTCGTATACATACACACACACACACACACACACACACACACACATAATATATATATACACACACACACAGATATATATATACTGTGTGACACAGATTATATAATATATATATAATATCCTTCTCTCTCTCTTCTCTATAGATCTCTATCTCTGCACACACACACACTTGTATACATATACACACACAGATATATATGTGTGTGTGTTTGTGGTGTGTGTGTGTGTGTTGTGTGTGTTTGTGTTTGTGTATCTGTATAATTTTATTAATTTATTAATTTTATCTTGCACACGCACGCACACTCCTGTTTATCTGTAATGATTTTATTTGTTTCGCTCACACATGCATACTCACGATATACATACACACACATATATATATATACCTATATACATATAATATACATACATATATTATGTGTACCAGTATCTGTATAATTCTATTTATTTATCTATTTCTCACACACACACGCACACTCCTATATATATATATATATAAATATATATATATATATATATATATTGTGTGTGTGGTGTGTGTGTGTATCTGTATAATTTTATTGATTTGTTAATTGTATCTCTCGCACACACACACACACCCTGTATATATATGTGTGTGTGTGTGTGTTTGTTTATCTGTATGATTTTATTTGTTTCACACACGCATACACACGATATACATATAATTTGTGTATCGGTATAATTTGTGTATAATTTGTGTATCAGTATAATTTTATCTGATTTGTCTATCTCTGGCACACACACGCACTCTCCTACACACATATACAATATATAAATATATATGTGCGTAGCGGCGGGATTAATCCCGCCGCTATATGGTGAGACGTGTGTAGCGGCGGGATTAATCCCACCGCTATATGGTTAGCCCCTCGGCGGCGGGATTAATCCCGCCGCCCTTCAGGCAGGCTATTCCGTTAGCCTCATGAGCTGCGAAATTAATCCCACCGCGTACGCATGCCCTGCGCGAAATCGGGCGGGATTTATCCCGCCGCCAAAGGCCTGCCTGAAGGCCTAGGCAGCGGGATTCATCCCGCTCGATTCTGCGCAGGGCATTGGCGTCCGACGGGATTAATCCCGCCGCCTAGGGCCCGAGTGAAGGGCCTGGGCGGCGGGATTAATCCCGCTGCCTTGCGCGGAATCGGGCGGATTAATCCCGCCGCCAAAGGCCTGCCTGAAGGGCCCTAGGCGACAGGATTAATCTCACCGATTTTGCGCAGGGAATTGGCATGCGACGGGATTAATCCCGCATGCATAGGGACCGAGTGAAGGCCCTGGGCGGCGGGATTAACTGCCGAGCCTTCAATGCCTATTGGAGGAATGAATCCCGCCACCCTTCCTTTTATCTTCATTGGTGAGTCGGACCAATCCCAAACGTTTCTATCTGAGACGTAGAAGGTTTACAACATACCAATGGAGAGAACTGGGAAGGGTGGCGAAATTCATTTAACCTTATCCATGGTGGCGAGATTAATCCCGCCTCCTTTCTGGAATCACTGAAGGGGTGTGCCAAATAAATCCTGCAAGTTCTCTCTGAGACCAAGAAGGGTGGCAAGATTATATTCCGCATTCCCGCTCAAGGCCTCAGAAAGGTGGCGAGATTAATCCCGCCCACTCTTTCAGGAGGCATTGGGGGGCGAGATTAATCCCGCCGACCTTCCAATGTGAAATATATATGTGTATTAGTATATATAAGTTGCATATCTCATTTTATTTACTTTTATCATCTTATAATAATATTTCGAAATAAAAAGCTAGGAAACTATGTAAAACTGTCCAGAGCTCACATTTGTGGTGGTTTTAAAACGAATGTTATCTTTCTTTTGCACTAGCAAAAGTGAGCTTTGGACAGTTAATTCCGTCCACTTCTCTTTGTGTATTATTTTTGTATATTCGGGTTTATACAAGTGTGTGTGCGTTTTATATGATTTGTATTCATAGTGTATTATTTTGCAGAAGGACGATTTAATTAAACAAGGAGATCGAGTCGTTAATATGGAGTCGTCGTCAAATTCTGGGTAAGAATTAAAGTAAACTCTGTTATACTCGGATATGTGCTTGAACTAATCATTTTTATATTCAGATGTGGAATTGAGGTGACATTAAAGATGAGAGCAGGAGAAGAGATGGGCAAGGGGATTCTGGAATCAACTTGGCCATATTTCAAACTAAACGAGGAAGCGCATTGGAACAACCATGGTTGATGTCAAACTAATCTCTGTCACATCGCTGTCACGACCCGATACAGAATACAGGATTCCGGATACAGGACATGGGTTGCAGGACTTTCCTACAGGATTCCGGATACAGGATATGGGTTGCAGGACTTTCCTACAGGATATTCCTACCAGGATTCCGGACACAGGATTCGGTTGCAGGATATTCCTACAGGATATGCCACAGGATATGCCTAGAGGATAAGGGACATGTGGACTCATCTTAGCCTCTGCATGCATGCAATCACTTTTGCATGCATGCAACCACTTTTAGCACTCATGCCTAGATTAGCTCTTGGAGTTGTGAGCATAAAAGCTCCGACCTAATTGTTGTACAATCAGTTACTATCAACACCAGTCTTACTACGATCAATCTCGTCTTGTCTTGTTCTTGTCTTGTTTCCTGTCCTGTTCCTGTCTCGCTCCTGTTTCCTGTCCTGCTCCTGGATCCTGTCCTGCTCCTGGATCCTGTCCTGTTCTGTCTTGTTCCTGGATCTGTCCTGCGCTTTCCTGTCTTGCTCCCGGATCCTATCCTGATCCTGTCTTGCTCCTAGATCCGTCCTGTTCCTATTCCTAGTTCCTGTCCTGCTCTCGGTCCTGTTCCTGAGTCAAGCCTTCCTGTCCTTGGAATCCTGTTCTCTTCCTGGTTCCTGGATCGTGGCTTGACAGTTTGATAGTAACTGCTTCATAGTTCTCCGTTTTCCAGCTACCTTTTTCTTGATTCTTTTCCTTCATTTTCCTCCTTTTTCTTTCCTAGATCATGGCTGATTTTGAGCGCTTTCAACACGAGCACCAAATGCTACTTCATGAGCTGGCCACTTTGCGCCAAGTGGTCACCGACCTGCAAGGTTCCACCACTGCGGCACATGCAGCTGCTGATGCATCCTCCAAGGCTGCTGCGCAGGCTCTCTCCCAGGCATCGGTGGTTCCCTCTTCATCAAACTTTTCTTCGGAGCCGAAGGTTAGCATGCCAGAGAAGTTCAGTGGTAATCGTGCCGATTTCCAAGGTTTCCTGAATCAGATCCGGCTCTTGATCCGTATGCAACCACGGCGCTACTCGACTGATGCTCAAAAGGTGGGTCTTTTGGCATCCTTACTAAGTGGATCTCCACGGGCTTGGGTTGCCCCCTTGCTGGAGCGTGACGACCCATTGATGGAAGACTTTGAAGGTTTCGTGGCTGCCTTTGAAGCCTGTTTTGGAGATCCTGATAAGTACCGTTCTGCATGCACGAAGTTACGGAAGCTCACTCAAGGATCCCGACCAGCTTCCGTCTATGCATCCGAATTTCAGCAACTTTGCACGAACATTCCATGGGACGAGACTGCATTGATCGAACACTTCCGTTTTGGGTTGAGGGATGACGTGAAGGACCTTCTCCTTACGTTACCGGATGCCCAAACATTAGCGGAGATCATGCAACAAGCTGTTCGTTGCGACAACCGTTTGTTCGAGCGTCGTCAGGAAAGATCCCGTCAGTTCCTGCAAACCAATCCTGCAGCTGTGGTACATGTTCCTGCACCACCTTCTGGAGTAGTTCCTATGGAGGTTGAGAAATCCAAGCGTGGCTCTCTTTCCGCTGCTGAGAAGCAACGTCGTCGCAGTGAGAACCTGTGCTTGTATTGTGGTGGAGCAGGACACAAGGTGGCAGATTGTCCTATTAAAGCCAGGAACTTCAAGACGCGTGAAGTTGAAGCTGAAGTTCAGTCGGAAAACTCCAATGTCCACTTCGTCTAGGAGCCGCGAAGTTGGACGTAGGTGCAGGCTCCATTGGTGCTGCTCATACCATCCCATCACTTAAGTTTCCTGTACACATTCATCTTAATAATCGAGAGCTCATGGAGTTTGCCTTGTTAGACACTGGTGCAAATGCATGCTTCATGGATGACACGTTTGCAACTCAACATGGCATTTCGGTGGTGAAGTTGAAGCGTGCAGTTCCTGTAGAGGTGGCCGATGGGCGTCTAATTGCTTCTGGTGCAGTTACCCATGCTACCGAACCTCTCTCCTGCAGTATGGCACATTCAACTGTTCAATTTCCTTCAACTTGATCAAGACTCGGTCGACTCCCATCATTTTGGGCATGCCATGGTTCGTTGTTGCAAATCCGCAGATCGACTGGAGGTCTAGGACGCTCACGTTTTCCTCTCCAACAGCTAGGATCAATCCTGTACCTTCCTGTGTGCAGGATACATCCTTAGTATCTGAGGCAGTACAAGCTACAGGATTGACCGTGCCTGTTCCTGTACCAGTGTTGAAGACTCCTCCTCGACAGGATTCACCTCATGTCAGTTCCTCAGCACATCCGCAGGCTCTCTCCACTCCTGTAAGTTTGCGGTGTCCTGTACAGGGTTCTTCCAATCCTGTATCAGTGTCGAAGGTTCCTCCTCAACAGGATCCACCTCCTGTTGATTCGTCAGCACATTCGCAGGCTTTTCCACTCTGCGCAACCACGGACTCCTGTACAGGATTCTTCCAATCCTGTACACTCATCAACACCCACACAGGTTTTTTCCAATCCTGCTCTTTCTGTTACCCTGCTTCTGTTCCACCCCCAAGATCCTTCCTCTTTTTCAGTCACAGCTCCCTCCTTCTCCTCTCCGAGTTCTTACCACTACCATGCATGAACTCGCCACTGATCCTGCTCCTTCCACCTTTTGCCTTTCAAGTAACTCCTACGTCCTCTTCTACCTTTCCTGTATCCGACTCCTTTTTTCTCCTCTCCTTCTCCTTCTCCTTCTCCTCCTTCTTCCCTACCATCCAAGTACCACGACTTTAAGGACGTTTTTGACAAGCACAAGGCTGCAGTTCTTCCTGTTCACAGGTCCTACGACTGTCCTATTGATCTTGCGGAAGGAAAGACTCCACCATTCGGACCGATTTATGCATTGTCACCCACAGAGTTGGAGGTTCTTCGTCAGTACATCGAGGACAACTTGGCATCCGGCTTCATTCGTCACTCAAAGTCCCCTGCAGGAGCGCCTATCTTCTTTGTCAAGAAGAAGGATGGGAGTTTACGTTTGGTTGTGGACTACAGGGGTTTGAATCAAGTCACCATTCGGAATCGGTACCCGTTGCCATTGATCCCGGAACTTCTGGATCGGCTGCGAGGAGCAAAGATGTTCACGAAGATCGACTTACGAGGGGCCTACAACCTTGTACGGATTCGTCCCAGCGATGAGTGGAAGACTGCTTTCGTACAAGGTATGGACATTTTGAGTACATGGTAATGCCTTTCGGCTTACCAATGCCCTAGCTGTGTTCCAACATATGGTGAACGACATCTTTCGTGACTTCTTGGACCAGTTTGTGGTGATCTACCTCGACGACATCTTGATTTTCTCCAAGGACCAGGCGGCACATGACAAGCATGTACGACTAGTTCTAGAGTGGCTTCGCGAGCATGGCTGTACGCGAAGTTGGAGAAGTGCTTTTTCGATAGAGATTTGGTGGAGTTCTTGGCTACATCGTCTCTCCTGCTGGCGTTTCCATGGACATGCACAAGGTAAAGACCATCGTGTGGGAGAGGCCCAAGTCGGTACGAGATGTACAATGTTTCCTTGGCTTTGCAAACTTCTACAGGCGGTTCATACAGGACTTCTCCAAGCGTGTACTTCCACTCACAGAACTCACCAAGCGCACAGGACTTTTCTCTTGGTCCGACAAGGCGGAACACGCGTTCACAACACTCAAGGACGTCTTCACTTTAGCACATCCTGACCCTTCTCATCCTTTCTTCATTGAAGCAGATGCCTCGGATTTTGCAGTAGGATCCTCCTATCGCAAGTTGGAAGGACAAGTTGTTCATCCTGTAGCTTTTCACTCTGTAAGTTCCTGTGGCGGAGATCAACTACGAGATTCATGACAAGGAACTCAAGGCCATTGTGGATTCGTTTGAGGAGTGGCGGCATTTCCTGGAAGGTGCTGCACATCCTGTACAAGTTCTTACGGATCACAAGAACCTGAAGTACTTTCAAACGGCTCGAGTTCTCAGTCGGCGAGGCTAGGTGGGTAGAGTTCCTATCACGTTTTGACTTCGTCATCGTCTACAGGCCCGGTTTTTCGGAATGGCAAGGCGGACGCATTGTCTAGGCGCTCTTACCTTGCACCAAGCCCGGGCGATCCTGCATTTGACTGTCAAAGGCAAGTGTTGTTGGGTCCTGATCGATTCCGGCTTGCGGCACTGTAGGTTCATCAGGCTCCAGCAAATTCAACACTCCTACAGGACGTCCGTTCGCAATTGGCTACAGACGACTTGGCAAAGAATGTGTTCTCACACATTCATCTTGACGTTGCAAGTTCCTCTTCCTCCAGTTCCCGTCCAGACTACAACCTGTTCACCATACAGGATGGACTCCTGTACCGGGAAGGTCTCCTGTACGTTCCTGTTGGTATTTCCAGGACTCGTGTGGTACAGGATTGTCATGATACCCCGGCTACAAGACATTTTGGTGTGGCCAAGACAGTGGAGTTGGTGACTCGCAACTATTGGTGGCCTGGGTTGCGAGGTTTTGTGGAGAGGTTTGTACGGAGTTGTGACACTTGTAGCAGGTCGAAGATGCCTCATCATGCACCCTCTGGTCTTCTTCGTCCTCTTCCTGTTCCTTCTGCTCCTTGGAGATCCATTTCTATGGATTTCCTAGATCTTCCTCCTCGTGGATATGATGCAGTTCTTGTGGTGGTTGACCGTTCACCAAGCAGGCTCATTTCCTACCCTGCAACAGACAGCTACATGTCAACAACTGCCGAGTTGGTGATCCGCGAGGTGTTCCGACATCATGGTCTTCCTGAGAGCATTGTTTCCGATCGAGGTCCACAATTCATGTCCAAGTTTTGGCGAGAGCTTCTTCGGAGTCTACAGGTTAAAGCGGATCTTTCTTCAGGATATCACCCACAAACCGATGGGCAGTCCGAACGCACAATTCAAACCTTAGAACAGTATCTTCGCTGCTTCATTAGTTATCAGCAGGACAACTGGTTGGACCTTCTTCCAATGGCAGAGTTTGCCTACAACAACTCCGTTCACACATCTACAGGACAGACACCTTTCTTTGCTCTTACAGGCCACCATCCACGTTTTGACTTTGCTCCTCCCGCTTCTCCTTCTTCCGCTCCTGCAGTACAGGATCGTCTTCAGCATCTTCGGCAGGTACAGATAATCTCCAGGTTCATCTTCAGCAGGCACAGGAACGATACAAGCATCATGCTGATGCTCACCGTCAGTCGGCACCTGCATACAAGATTGGTGATCTCGTGTGGCTTCTTCGTCGACACATTCGCACCAGCAGGCCTTCTTCTAAGTTGGATTTTCAACGATTGGGCCCTTACAGGATCGTGGCGGAGGTAAATCCTGTAGCTTTCCGACTCGAGTTACCATCCACGGTGAAACTTCATCCTGTGTTTCACACCTCCTTGTTGGAGCCGTATCATCCTTCTTCTCTTCCCGGTCGTGTTTTTCTCCTCCCCTCCTGTAGTCACTGACATTGAACTTGAGTACGAAGTTGCAGCCATCCTTGACTCTCGTCTTCATCGTTACCAACTAATACTTGGTGGATTGGAAAGGGTATCTGCCTACTGATCGCACTGGAACCTGCATCCAACTTACTTCATGCTTCTTCCAAGGTTGCTGCCTTCCATCGGCGTTATCCTGCTAAACCAGGTCCCAAGACTCGTGGAACTCGTCTTTAGGGAGGAGGTGTTGTCATGACCCGATACATAATACAGGATTCCGGATACAGATATGGGTTGCAGGACTTTCCTACAGGTTTCCGGATACAGGATACGGGTTGCAGGACTTTCCTACAGGATATTCCTACCAGGATTCCAGACACAGGATTCGGTTGCAGGATATTCCTATAGGATATGCCACAGATATGCCTAGAGGATAAGGGACATGTGGACTCATCTTAGCCTCTGCATGCATGCAGTCACTTTTGCATGCATGCAACCACTTTTAGCACTCATGCCTAGATTAGCTCTTGGAGTTGTGAGCATAAAAGCTCCGACCTAAATGTTGTACAATCAGTTACTATCAACACCAGTCTTACTACGATCAATCTCGTCTTGTCTTGTTCTTGTCTTGTTTCCTGTCCTGTTCCTTCTCGCTCCTGTTTCCTGTCTTGCTCCCGAATCCTGTCCTGCTCCTGGATGTATCCTGCTTCTGTCTTGTTCCTGGATCTTGTCCTGCGCTTTCTTGTCTTGCTCCCGGATCCTATCTTGATCCTGTCTGCTCCTAGATCCGTCCTGTTCCTATTCCTAGTTCTATCCTGCTCTCGGTCTTGTTCCTGAGTCAAGCCTTTCTGTCCTTGGAATCCTGTTCTTTCTTGGTTCCTGGATCGTGGCTTGACAATCGCATGGACAAGCAAAACAATGGAAAGTGGGTGTGCTAGTCAAGCATCCAAAAGCATGCTGTGAACCAGATTGAACGATGCTCGACACATATGCCTTGTTCCATCCAATGTCACGTTCTCGGATCCAGAGGTCGCCAGTTACAACATTAATTTCGGGTGGTTTTGTCGACTTGTGGATAATGACGTTCACGTGTTCATTAATGATGTTGACCGTGGAGTTCTTCTTCAACTCAACGAAAGCCATCTATGGAGAGGATCCAACTGGATGTCTACTTCGAAGATCTTCAGACTCATCGAGTAGGTGTTTCTCAGGAGATATTACTTCACAATACAGAAAATCCACAAATGGAGCAATCGTCCCTCTTCACATTGAAGAAGAACACAGCGACATCATAAAGGAGATTGAAGGGTGGCTTGGTCTCAGGTTCTTTACAGATCACGTTCAATTTGCTTAGAAAATTTCGGGAGCTGGAAGAGTGTGCCGAGAACATTAGAACAGCATCAATCGGGGATCACACATGTTGATTCGGATATAGAAGAAAATCATTAGTCGTTTTGTCAGCTATGCACCTGTGGCGTCCCATGCTGCAATAAGCCACAAGGAAATGATGTTGGATGATAGGATTTACGAGTGTAGGGTTAAGTATTGCAGCGTCAACCCAAACTTCAATTACAGGCCACTGAATCAGGAACGTGTAGCTGAGCTCATGGAGAAGATGAAGGACGACAATTCTTACACCGTTCCACATAATGCTGTTTTGTGCGCATACTACAAAGAAACAAAGGCGCTGACAAAGTGTGGATCACAACACCGGAACAAATGAGGAAGGTTCAGACGGAGAATAGAAAATCAGTTAAGTACTACATCATTAGTGGCCAGCACACAATAACGGCAGCCAACGACTTCTCGACGAACACAACAAAGGAACGATGGCAAAAAACTTTCCGAGCATACCCGTGAGAAGCTGACGAAAAGATCGGCGTTTTTAGCGAAGCCGAATCTCACAATCGAGCAGTACCATAAGTTATCGGCGGAATGGGACGCTGCAGACACCAACCACTACAACAGCAAAATATGGGAGAAGTTCAAACACACGCGAGCCGTGTGGGAATCTCTTCAGCGACCACAAAGAGCTACCGCAGGGAATACACAATCTGCGGACTACCGGGTAAGCAAATTGTTTGGGCGGGATTTATCTCGCCGGTATATTAATCTGTCTTTTTTCTCAGAGAGTTGAAGAAATTGTAGCAGTTGATTTTGCCCAGGTGGGGGAAGGAAACATCCTTTTTGATGATGTTGATTTCTTGTCCCGAGGATAGGATCTTTGCGAAATGGTTGGGGATTATGGAATCCTTTGCAAAAGGAACACTGAAGAAGAAGAAGCAGACAAGTGAAGTGGAGCCCTCAGAGAAGTCTGCAAAGAAA
>PUQB01000254.1:299727-350364 GCA_003024785.1 Selaginella tamariscina
TTAATTAATTAATTAATATTTAAGGCTTAATTACATATTAATTGAATGATTAATTAATAATTAAAACTTAAATATTAATTAGTAATTTATTTTATATTCCAATTTTCACGTATCATGCCCACTTTAGTTACAACGTGCATGTATATTGAAAAGTAGTAAACAATAAATATCATACTTCCACCTATATGTATTTATTTATACATGGAATCATTAGAGCATCTCCACAGGTGATGATTAAATGTGTGAGTAACTTTAAAAAATTAACTTTTGGCCCTCCATTGGTGTGATTATATCTCAAGTAAATTTAATTAAAATTTAATTTTATAAATTTTTGTGACCATGTTTAATTAACATGCTGATTTGAGTAAATGCCAATACGCCATTGATAATCCACGTGTTTGATTTGACACCCTCAAATTAATTTACAGACATAGTAAATAAGTAATTAACTTAAGTTTCTTTGCATTATATTTCACGGGTCTCGGCGAAAAGGAGGCTCCGGCTCAAGAGGCTTCATATTATTCTAGTATATTCGCGGATATTCCAGGGTTATTCTAGCATATTCTAGAATATTCTAGAATATATAAGTTTTTTTAATTGCCGACTGGCTTAATATATGCCGACTGGCTTAATAAAGCATTATCCTAAACCCTAAACCATTTATCCTTGTAGCACCGGTGGGTCATGAACTCTGTTGCAATTCACCAGTAAACGGTGGACCTCCATCTCACTGAGTGATCGCCTTTGTAGAAAATATGTGACGTCCGGGTTCAAGCCAAGCACACGGCTGTAGACGAAGTACATGTGTACACATGGGCTCCAACTTTTGCTTTTCTGAAATGTAGAACAACTGCATGAAGGATAAGTATTAATGGTCACCTTTGCAGAGTCATTTCTTGCCGACACAACGAAAGCCTCCTTCCGTCCTCTAGTTGTCACTTCAACATTTCGCACACGACCTAAAAACGTCTTGGCCTTGCGGAAATTTTTCTCTTGTTCCTTAGACATTTTTGTTGGAGTCCGGACCATATGTCCTTCGAAAGGTGGAATTGTTGTAGATCCAGCTCCACGTGGTGGCGATGGTGTTTTGTCCTTCTGACCCTCATCTACTCTTCCTGCCATCCCCTGTAAACCTTCCAGAACAAAGCCTGCATCCTGTAGTTCTCTGACCTCCTCACTTGTCAGCTTCGTTTCCTTGAGCACAGGCCAAACCGTTGGTTGTATTGGAATTCGTGACCGAAGAATTTTGCCGTTTGGCCGCGTGAAACACCCTGAATCTTTTGGGCAGAACCACATCATCTGTTATACATACTCCTCATTCCCCAAGGCATCAATGTACATTCATTTTCCATAGAATCCTGGTGCTGGCACTTTGCTTGGATAACCGATTGGTTTTCCACATAGAGCAGTTCCTTCTTGATTCATCCCAAACACTTAACCTTACTAGATGCTCCAATTCGTCTGATGGCCCACTCTGTTTGAGCAATCTCTCTCTCCAAAACCTCTTTGAACCTTAACCTCTTTCTCTTGTTGTTTTGGACCACCCGCTCTGTGTACTCTACATCATGTCTGTGCGAACGTCGAGCATTAGACTGTTCCTGTGACTGTTCTCCTAACAGTTTGCACTCGAACGTTAGTGGTACTCGTGAACTCCGGGCTGGTCAAGTGTTCCTCTCCTTCCACCAGATTGATAATTGTTGATGGAGATACACTTTTCCCCTCAGAGAGTTTGCGTTGCACTCGTTTCAACAGAAGGCCCTGACCCTGTATACCTCCCTTCTATTGCCGCTTTCACCTTCGCACTCTGCATAACTGCATCGGTGAGGTCCAACATTGTCGCCTCCAGCAGTGGTATTCTTTTCGCCAATCTTGCTTTTCTTGCTCTCGCATGAATCACTTCAGCATTGTTTGTAGTTGGAACGCTCGCGAGTCCTTCTTCTGTCATGTCTCCCAGTTCCACCATTGAGATGTGGTCCTCATGCCTGATCCACCAAGACAGCCATGTCTTCAAAGCTCAAATGTTTGACGCTCGTCCTTCCCAAAAAGACTCGAGAATTGCCAGTTGTTCTTTCTTAGATTGTTCATTCAGTGTTGCAGGCTAGGCACGAGCATGTGTTCTTCGCAATGTTCTTCTGCGATCCATTTCTTTGTCACCTGACGCACGGATTGCATAAAGTGAAAACAGACAGCTTCTTTCCCTCCCTTTCATCTTTGCTCCATTGTTGAATACTTGGCACAAGGCTATCCATATCGCTCCAGCCTCATCCGACATGAAACCAGCAAAGTTGACATTCTCCAAACCCTGTTTCTTACAAATCTCTAGCATTGTGTTCAAGAACTTGAGCACTGCAACATTATCTTCGCGGCATATATCTGCGTAAGCTATAGTCACCATGGATCTGACACTACAAGAGAGCGTTAGATAATGAAGATTAGAAAGTGTTATGAAGAGTTTTACAATTTACAATGGGTCATAAAGGTGTATTCCAATTGTCGCCCAGTCTGGTATGTGGTGCGTGTGGTCCAGAACAACCCATTGATCATGAAGGTCTCCTCCACTTTGACACCTTCTGATGTACTCAACTCCTGAACCCGGTCCCTCAACTGTCATTTTGAAGATCAGAGGCTGCTCCTCAGCACCATGCAGTTCCATCCCTGGAACATGTATGACGTGAATGAAAGGTATTGGCAACTTTGTCTTCAGCTCCAGAAGACCCTCGTAACCCTCTCTAAAGTGTGTCTCCTTCTGTCTTGATTGTGTAATCCAGTCCCGAGTCCTAAAGGAAAGTGTAGAGATTTAAAGAAAAATACCTTCGATGGTTTGTAAGAGGTTTAAGTTTTGAGAGTAAACCAGTGTACGAGACTTCTCCTTCTTCCTTGAAAAGTTCTTCAAAGATGAGCTCACGCGTAGCTTGAAACTCAATCACTCGTTGATTGGTTCGCGGACTGCTCTTTACCACGTTGCTGACACTAGATCTGGCACGCTGAACGTTTGAGGCTAACACTTAGGGGCTGACTGGATGCTGATGAACACCTCTGTGAATGAACAACCTTGTAAAAGAAATGTCGTCTGGCAGAATGTAGTACACATAAGCCGGACAAGTGTGCACCAACAATGGCTCCTCTCCACAATGCTTACATTTCATGCCTATTAGAAGACACACCAGCATGGATTCCTCACGCTCCTCTGTCCGCAACTTGAACAACAGGCCCTTTGCCGGGCACAATGTGTAAAACACAAACTGGTTTGATGCATTGCCTTCTTGGTAACAACTCCACATCTTCTCCAGAACTCGCAGAAATTGACCTCAATTGAACCACATGTATACTAAACCAACAAGGAATGTTGAAAGCAATGTGAAGATCATGTTCAAACACAAAAGCATTTCCATCTTCATTGACTGGGAAATCTTTGTCAATGCCTTCATAGGTAACTCTGGCTATGACAGCGCAAGGAGAAAGCTCGGTGGTTTAAGAAAGCAAAGCAAAAGATTAAACACACTCTCGTTTGCCAAAAAAAATTATAATCGTTGATAATAAACGTGAATACACGTTTGTATATAATTAATTCTACGCTGCCCAGTTCACAGTGTTCTTAATGCTGTCCTCTCTAGTATCACCGATTTAATTTAATTACTACCTTTTATGATTTGAAATATCTTCACCATTACCAATTATTCACATATTTTAAAATAAACCCTAAATATTAATGTCACATTTATTCCGTAGGGTTCACTGTTTTCATTGCGGCTAGGGTTTTTTGGTAGATAGGGTTTACTGTTTCCACTGTGGCTAGGGTTTCTTCAATCTCAGATCTGTTTCCACTGCAGCAGATCCTGAGGGTTTTTTCAATCTCAGATCTCAGAGTTACGGTTTTCCACTGCGGCGCCATTCATTTCGATTCGATTCGTGCAATGCCCAAGTATATCAATGGAGATTTCTGTGCCGATTTAGATTGTCGGCACCATCTTGCTTTAGTCGGCGGCCACAAGGTATGAGCAATTTCTGTATTTTTATGATTTGCGGCTCAAAGTATTTCTTTTTTCAGAGATAAAGAATCTTCCCATTTTGTGCCGACTGAGAGCGACGGCACCATCCTGGTTCAATCGGCAGCCACAAGGTATTTTCAATTTGTTTATTTTTTTCTTTGCGGCTCAAGTATCCGTATCACAATGTTTATTTTTCAGAGTTAATGTGTCTTCCCATTTGTGCCGACTGAGAGTGACGGCACCATCTTGGTTCAGTCGGCAGCCACAAGGTATTTTGAATTTGTGTATATTTTGCTTTGCGGCTAAAGTATTTCTTTTTTCAGAGTTAATGGGTCTTCCATTTGTGCCGTTTGAGAGGGACGGCACCATCCTATCTCAGTCGCACCATTATCTCTTCAGTGCCGTCTGAGAGGGTCGGCACCAACTATCTCAGTCGGTAGGATTTGTTCTTCTACATCTCTGTGCCGACTGAGAGGGTCAGCACCATCTAGCTTGAGTCGGCAGCCACAAGGTTAGTCATCTTTTGTTTGTTTTTTTATTTTGTCTCCTAATCAATTGACTTGTGTGTTTGCTTTCCAGAGTTTACAAAATGGTGAGAGCTTCAAAACGTCTACTAGAGACTACGCCTGATGAAGAGCCACGGGAAAAGAAGAGGATATCGAAGCAGAAGCAAGGCAAGAGAGGAGAACCATCTAATGTAGCAAAGGAGGATCCTCCAGTGACTCAGTCTGGAGTAGTACCAATTGAGCAGGAGCAGCCTCCACCAATCATCACAGATTTCCCGGAGAGCTCATCGTAGTTGCCTCCTTCATCCGCTGAGGTTGCAGTCCTGAACGAGCAAAGTGCAGATGACAGAGGCAGTTGAAGCTAACGAGGACGACTTGGAGGAGGCAGTCAGCAAAAAGAGAGGCCGCGGGAAAGCTGATCCAAAAGGCAAGAAGGCGAAGAGCGATAAGGAGCCGAAGGAGTTATACAGCATACTGGCTAGCCTGCATTTGGAGAGCTCAGCGAACCTGCTCGACAAAATTACTGTCAAGGGACTTGGTGATCCTCCTGATGTGCCATCTGTAGAATGCAGTCGAACGAGGTGGTTCGACGAGTGAACCCAGGGGACTTGGACATGCTGGTGTCATCGTTGAAGAAGGCTGGTTATCTACGCAACACGGGCTTGTTCATTCTGTCCATCAGAGATCGACTCACTACTGAGGAGCTATCAGAGCTGTTGAAGGACATGATTTAGTACGAGCAGCACCGGTCTTCCGAGCAAGCTCTTACTCAGCCGGAGTACAAACAGTGGGCTTCAAGGCTCTCAAACCAGAAGTTCAGCTGCTGGGACGGGAACCATAGGCTACAGGCTTTGCAGAAGCTGTACGGAGGATGCAGAGGACAACTAGCGATGGGCTATTCGTGTTCAATTGAGTTTCATCTCACGGAGAACCTCGACAATCTTCAACTGGTTTCGATATTCCAATCGATTAACATGTGAGTATTTTCTTTTCTTTTTGTTAAGAGTTTAGACTTACAGTTTCATTGACGATCTTTAGCAACATCTGTGGAAACAACGCTACCACATATTCTCCTCGCTGTAAAGGCGGTCTGCACTAGTACCAAAGGAACTCAGAAAATCCTCGAGTCACTCACGGAGGGATCGTCTTGAGGTGCGAAAGTGGAAGGAGAGTTTAGCAGGAAAGACGGCTTGGCATCCTCTCCGAACCTGATCTGCGCAAAGATCCTTTTTCAAGGTAACCTCTGATTTGATTTATAGGAAAGAAGTTTTTAACTTATTCTATGTGCTGAACAAGATCGACGATGATCTCGACATAGCAGTCACCAGTGCTAAGTCAATCCACAGGTTGAGGTGAACCTGAAGCAGCTAGTGTATAAGAAGCATGACAAGCGTATGCACAAGTTCCTCTCCATCATAGACCCAGACTTGGGGAGGAGTGGTTCTAGAAGGTGACGAACATCTCTCATAAGTAGTGTCGCTGGATGGGCATTGAGAAGCTGTATGCGATGTCAAAGGCAAAGATTCCAACATGCTGCGACTCCGATACTTGAACAAGCTCACCCGTCTCGAATCCAAGGCAGAACAACAGACACTTGGGCTATCAGGCATGCAGGACAAAGAGTGGATCAAGTGGTTCACCTTGGACTTATATTGGAAGGCTGTGCGCGAGGAAGCCATTCAGATCCTTAAGGGGTTGCGAGAGGATGGTGAAGAAGTTGGAATGGATGTCAACTTCATGAGCTGGTTTGATGAGATGCGAACTCGGAACAAGTGCCTGGTCTTTCAGCCCTTCCATGACTGCATACGGTTCACTTATTCGATGGAGCCGAATGAGTTTTTGGAGCGTGAGGAGTCTGCGCGTCGGATGATATGGAGGTAAGCTTTCATTCCAGCATTGCTACTGTTTGACTTTGTGTTACAGGTTCATACTGGCGAAGAAAATGGCACCGCTCAGACGATGAAGCTGTGGACAGATCATACAAGCGAGCCTCACATGTGGTCGAAGAGCAGAGGAGCTCTAACACCGTTCGAACGGGAGCATGTTCCATTCTGGCTCGACTGTCCGTCGCAACAGCCACCAGCTTGGGAGAGCTCACTATTCGACGTGCACGGCAATGATCTACCAGCGATTGTTTGGGAGCCGAAGAAGTAGAGGCTATCAAGAAGAGCAAGATGAAGAAGACGGTGCGGAAGACAACTACACCTGCAAAGGGATCGGGAGCGGGACCAAGCTCTTCTACAGCACCTCCGCCGGCATCGACTTTACAATCAATGAGGTGCAGCCACTTGTAGCTAGTTTGGACATCAAGGACGACCTGATGACCTTCATCCCGACCCTGGCTGCATCCCGTGGATCCTACGACCTGCTGTGTGCGATATGGAGGAGATGAGCAGGTCTTTCTTCGAGCCGGGTGCTTCCCAGACAGAGGTGTACACCAAGCTCCGACAACAGGTTGACAGACTACATACGGTGAGTCACAAACGGTTCCAGGAAGTGGTAGGTGAATACGGCTTCAACCTCATCATCCTCGACTTGCCCAATGAGCTTGTATATGGAGGTGCTAGCATCAACAAGGACATTGTGCAGCTAGATCCGGTGAAGTTTGAGGAGGCCTTGCAGTTCAGTGGAATGCACTTGGCAGCGAGTGGTTTCATGGTCGTCTTCGCGAGTTCTCCTTCTGTTTCGGCGGTGATTCAGGCGGCTGCAGTAATCAACTTGGAGGTTGCAGGGACTTACAGCGTCTACCGTGCACGAGGCTGGGGATACCGTGACAAAATTAAGGTAAGCTAGCTATTCAAGTTCAAGTTTAACTTGGTCTATGTGGCAGGATAACTTGTTAGTTCTCTTGGTGCTGCAAAGCTCTGAGAAGAAGTCGAAGAGGCCAAACCCTCTGGCGTTGACGAACACGATCCTCGTCGACACCGCCGACCGTTTTCAGGAGGCTTGGTAAGGAAGTACTTTGCTTTGTTTATCCTAATGGAAGTTTGTGCAGGATGATGATTCAACCGAAGAGTGTTCGACTCATGCAGCTTTTGATCGAGCGTCTCAGTAGACCTGGCACCTAGTCTGGGATATTGGTTTTGGAACCGGGTCATTGTTGTTAGCTGCCATCGAGCTCGAAAGGAATATTATAGGAACCGAGAAGAGTTTCGAACTCTCTAGGTTGGCAACAAACAAGCTCACAGAGAACATTAGACCAAAGGAATTATCTACTCAAACACCTCCACGTCCAAGCGTAACTGGTGGTTCGAGAACTACAGCTTTACTTAAAATGAAGAAGAAACTTTAGCTAATGTATATTCAGTAATAAATTAAGCTAATATAAAAAAGAATAAGATAGAAATACAACAGTTTTACTAGAATTCTTTTTTGCCGACTGAGGCCAATACTGCCAACCAGAAAGAATATTCCAATATATTCTAGAATATTCTAGAATATTCGAGCCCAGGCCTCCTGGGCCCCAAGCCTCCAAAATGGCGGCACTCATATTTCACCAGACGATATAAACCCTTAGTTTTTATTGTTTTTTTAAGTATTACACTATAAACCCTTAGTTTTTATTGTTTCTTTAAGGTTATTTGCACTATATTTTTCACTAGACAATGCAAACCCTTAGTTTTTATTATTTTTAAGGTAAAAAATATCTTTAAAAAATAATTAAGTAATTAATTAAGTTTCTTTAAGGTTATCTGCATTACATTTCACCAAAAAATGTAAACCTTTAGTTTTGGTTGTTTTTAAGATAGAAAACATCCCTAAAAAACAAGTGCATAAAAATAATTAATATATTATGGGTCCGACATGGGTTTGTTTCCTTAATTTTTAATTATACCTTGTAATATTGTATTGTTTTTCATTTTTTATATATATAAATTGCTTTACTTATTTTTTATTATAATTGTTTTAACTTAATTTCATATTGTAATTATTTATACTTAATAAAAATATTAAATTTTCATTAATTAAGCTAAACAATATATAAAAAATTCTTCTCTCTCTCTCTTTCTTTCGAACTTTTCTTCCAAGTTTTTGAAGACAATAAGTAATCCTTGCAATAACATGTATAATATATATATATATACACACACAAAATATATAACATATATATATAGAGAGATGAATATATGCATGTACACAAACTCATAGAATGTGACAAACATGGACACAACCACAAAAATATATCTATAAAGATATATATAGAAGTTCATATAATCTTAAACATGTGCACTTAAATTTACTTATATATCTTTACTTATAAAAGTTCATATACAAAAGCCTAAAGTTATACACAAAAGTTCCAGGAATAATTCTAGTTTGTAATGAATAACCTACTCACAAATGCCATTTTTTACCGTATTCTACATACAATCCGGATTTTCAAACTCGGCATGTTGCCGGTGCCCCCAATCGTGCAGACGACTAGGGCCTATTACAAGTTTAAAGGCCGTGTAATTTTGTTAAGGGTATGGGTTTTAAATGTGTGTATATAATCCTTGCTATAATTGTATGTGTAGAGAAATAACTGCTAGTACATGTGGAGAATAAATAATATACATATATACACAGACACACGTATATATACATATATAAATATAGTGTAATAGAAAATATTCCTTAAGTTCATGTAAACACCGTTTTCGCTGCATTTTATTATGTTCATATACATTTACAAATATATGTACTTATATTTATATTCATATACTTATATTGTATGAGTATTGTTCATTTTTAGTATGACATACACACACATCTTAAACACATATACACATAAAACATACATATATATATATATATATATATATATATATATATAAATGTGTACATATAGATGAATATACAAACCTAGAGAATGCAGCAAACATGAAAACATGAGCACCCATATATATATGTGTGTGTTAGGCATTAATAGAGGACCTTCATAAGACCACTTAACTTCCTCGAGCTGTCTCTAGTCTCTACATGCTACTCTCTAAAAAAAACTTCCAATATTAGGGTGTCCTCCCTATTTCCCTTTTTACCCTAAATGTATATTTTTTTTGGATTCTTTTTGGATTCTTTTAAATGTTCTAGATGTATTTAGTAACCTTTAAAGAATATTCTAATTTATACCTTTTTAGAGAATATTTCTTAATTCATTAGATGGGTAATAACAATTAGCAAGTCCTTGTTCTCAAGGGTAGTATAACTCACTCAACTGGTACTATATTGTTAGCCTTACCTAATACTCGTTCCTTGTGAATACTCTCTTTAACTTGTTAACATAAAACACTCACTCCTTTTGGCAGCCATAGTCGATATGCCACCCAATTAATATGCTCCAAAATTTCATAAGGACCTCAGTATTTGGGAGACAACTTATCATTACGTTCCTTTATAATGCCACAATAGTGTTCTGTCTTACATGTGTGGCAAATGTTAGGAGCAACACATCAACAATGGTACTTCTTAATATGATGTCTTATGTATTTATTAATAAGATTGATTTATTTCTAAGCTAAAGTTCTCTAGCACGTTCATGACAATGAAGTGAACAATTATATCAAAACTTCTAGGAGATATACATAATCTCTCACCTGGAATCTCGAAAGCTTTCGTGCTCATTAACAAACTTAATAGCTCAACTTTGAGTTGCTTGTAAGTTCTTTTTAAACAAATTCTAAATGTTCTCAAACTCAACACTTAAACCTTATCTTCCTCGCCCATGTTGCCCTAAGCCTTCTTACTTGTTAACCGCATCTCAAAAGCTGTTTTGGGATGCCGTCCAAACATAGCATAATATGGACTCATTCCAATCCCATTATGTTGGTTGTTATTATAGGCAAACTTAAGTAATAAAATATACTTATCCCACTAACCTTCCTTCTAGTTAATAATGCACCTTAGCATATCTTTCAAAATTTGGTTCACCTTCTTTATTTGCCCATCTGTTTTAGGATGATCTCCACTACATAGCTTAAACTTCACTTCAATGCACTTAGAAAAGCCTCTCCAAAATCTAGAAGTGAACTTGGAGTATTGATCATTTACAATATCATCTGGAAATTCGTGGATAGGAAATACATGTTGTAAATACATCATAGTCAACTCTGATGCATTCGCATTCTTTCCTAAGGGAACTAACTTGACAAACTTTGTCAACTTGTCCATAATGATCCACACATGTTCATTCTACCTTTGTGTCCTTGACAAATGAGTGATAAAATTCACATAAATACTGCCCCATCGCCTGTTTGGAATATGCAATTCATAAAGTATTACAGGGCTTGTGACAAGTGTCAGCAAGTAAAGGTGCCCAGGGAGAAACTAGGTGGGCTATTAATACCTACGATATCAACTTTAATATTCTTTTAATAAAACCTTTTCTTGATCAATTCATATATTTTCCTCCCCTCAAAATAACCAGCCTTCGAATAATCATGATGGGATATAATACCTGGTTAATGGTCCACATAAAGAAGATACACATGTTCATTGTAGTACAGAACTCCATCCTGAAATGAGAATGGTGGCTCTAACTCCTGCACCTCGGCATATTGTGCTTGCGCATGTTAAACTACTTGGTTAAACTCACTAACCGTCTTTGTTAATGCATTACATAAGCGTGTTTGGAATTCTCAAACCATTGTGGCTCTCCTAACACGTGACAAATCATTTGCCACCATGTCAGCCTTCCCCGTGCAATGCTCATTAAGAAATTTGTCAAACTCCATGAGCTAACCATCCAGTGAGTTTGCCGAGAGTTTAACTCTTTTTGTGTGAACAAATACACCAAACTGTAAACACTTTAAAACTTACACCACAAAGATGGTGCCTCCAAACTCATAATGGATTATCAAGCACCTAGAGCACTTGCACAAAACCTTTGCATTCTGCATTTGCTTTTTTTTTTTGCTAATAGCAAAGCATCATTTTCTCATCATTTTGATAATCACGTTGTAGTGTGGGGGATGCGACACCCCTCAACCCATATGTTATGTTAAAGTTTTAACTCGAAAGGCCAACACGTGGCAACACGTGACTGCCAAGTGGCCATTCGGCGTCATCACCCTGTGTGAGCAATACTAAGTCTTCTAAAATAACCTAATAGTCTGACTTAGAGGCCCAATTAGGCAGAAGACTTAGAGTCCTACCCTAAGTCCCCTAGAATGACCATCCCCTGAACCCTAAAGGATAACCCGAGTAGACTTTAGGATCCTGTCCCAGTAGACCTAGACAGGCTCATGCTCTAACCCCACAAAGGAGATGTGTCTACACATACCCCTGTGACAGAGCCAAAGCATCGTCACTTACCTCTTAAGGAATCACCCTCATTTGGGAGTACAACCCCTTTATGACGATAAGGGGTACCCTAAACCATGACTAACCCCTAAGGGTTTGAGTGGCCAAGTCATACCCTAAACCTAGGGCTAATACTTAGTGAGGACGAGTGTGTGCTGTAGGCGAACATGAGTGCTCTGCTAAGCAAACTTCCTAAGGCTAGGTTTGGATAACCCTAAGTACATGACCTTGCGAGTGCTTCACGAAAAGGCTTTTGTTAACAAGCTTAGGTTGTTCAACTCTTAGATTCCAAGGAGAACACTCCCCTAACCAAGTGTGCTTAAGCACACCTAGTTACGACCTAACCTCCCTTGAGCAAATGCCCAAGGCTTAGCACCCTAGTGAGAGCATAAACATGTCTGTTTACTAAAGTATCCAACCCCTTGGTGACAAGCCCATGACACAACCTTAAAGGGCGTGCCTCGGGCGTTGTATCGTGTGACATCTAGCCCAGTGTCACATCTCCATGTGACATTACCTTCCACGATGTGGGCTATCATGCCATAGCCCTTAGATTCGAGAGTTGCACCAAGTGCCACAAGCGTGGCTCTTAAATGTCAACTCTAGAACCCCTCAGTGAACCTCAAGAACTAGGCAACGTGAACCTGTCAAATAAGATCCCATGCCCACAATTGGACAAGGACATGGATGTGCCTTGCTTGGCCGTGAGTGTTACATCTAGCTTGACGTGGAGGAAGAGGTTGGAGACAAGCCTCAACCTCTGCCTCTTGGAACGTGCATTCCGACAAGACCTCTTAGGTATAGATTCGCCAACGTTAAGGGTAAAGCTACCTCGAAGGTGGGACGTACCATATTATGTGGAAGTTAGGGTGGCACAACAGAGGGTTATGCCTTTACGACACAAGCTAAAGCTTACACCGGAAAAAGAGTAACGAGTTTAGTCATGAACCCAGGAACCCTCACTCCTATATACTACCTTATTATGTGACAGAGCCCCCCCTGTTTTCATGTTTACATAAGTGGGCTGGCACGGAATTTCATTCCCAGAAGGAATATACTTGGTGAGTTATCCATTAACCCCTAAACCCTAACTTGTCAAACTTAAGGGTATTTCTAAACATATCCGACATGCCGAACTCATCGGAACTAACCATTAACCTAACTGGGACATGAAAAACCAAGGTAAGAGTTTTTTAAAAGGTAAGTTCTAGCTTCGCCTAGAGTTTCTTGTAAATACCTAATGACACCTGGCTAGACCACACCAAATACCCAAGTGCACTAAGCGGGCCTGTTTCCTACTACATTTAAAGCTTATCAACATAGTACAGTAGTAACAACAATCAACGTCCAAAGTAAAGGGGAGTTATAGTAAAAACTATGACATGTTGGGTAGTTAGTAATGATGACATTACCCTAATCTAAGTCAAACAAAAGAAAAAGATCATATGTGATTGCAAAAGCAAATCAAATTTATGTGTGAAATCCACACCTATTAATATCACATATATTTTTTTTATGGTGAAAAAAAAAAACACATGTAAGTGTGATTTTACAATGGGATTTTTAAAAGGGACCAGTTGTGTATGGAAAACATGGAAACATGCGAATATGCTTCCTCGATTCTTTATGGTTTTGTTGTAGGTTTTATTTAAGGTTTGATGTTGTTCTTGAGTTTGTTATCAAAGTGATTCCATGATATTCCTTGAGTTTAGTATCAAAGTATTGTGAATGCAAAATTTTAATTTAAATTATGCCCTAGGTTAATTCAATAAGTTGGTCTCCCTTCTTAATAATTATAATGTACAGATTTGATATAAATTTAGTTTAAAAACATATCATTTTATTTATTAAAATATTTATACTATAAGATTTTGAAGTAATTATGATTATATCTTTAAAATTCATTATAAATAATTTGACAAAGTAATGGTATAATATGTATTAAATATTAAGAATATGACACACTTAATATTGCGGCTTGTGTATATCATATGACAAGGAGACTTTTTGTGCATATAATTGAGGTTCTAGGAACAAAATATATATCAAGACTTGCAATTATATCCCCTTTTAGTAGTTTACATTTTATTTGTTCAATCTCAACTTTGTTATAATCAAATTACATTTATTCATATCAATGATAATAATTTTTTAAAAGATAGAATACCTTTTTTTGTACATGTAATTACCATTAATATGCATATTAGTTTATGAATCATGAACTAAATATAAAGAGAGAGATTCTTATGGTTATTTATATTTATATTTTTATTATTAGAAACATTTAGTAATATCCATATGATAGATTATAAACGTTTAAATGAATATGCGTTATGTTTATTTATTCATTTTATATATATAAGTTAGCATTAATTATTTTTAAATTGTTTATTATAATCTTTAGCTATTTACAAATGTTTTTTAATTTTCTTCCTTTTAAAATTCATACGAATATGTCTACATACTCACACCCCAACATGGTTTATTTCTACACAGTGTGTTTATACTGCCGTATAAGAGTATGTATGCATGTATATGAAAGAGAAAAGTATATTTAGAAATAATTAAATTTGCAATTAATATAAACATACATCTTAGTATAAATATAATTGATTATATATATATATATAATATATATATGAGTGGATAGATATGCATTTCATGTCTTTGATTTTAAAATATAATAATAAATGGATTTAAGTATATTAACTAGTGGTATATATTTTTCGAAAGGACGTCATTCTTATCGACATTGTAGAGGATTAGCAAAAACCGGGCTTCGTACAACGGGCTTTTCGCATATTCCCGAATATCCAGGAATATTCTGTCAAATAAAAGGGAATATTCTAGAATATTCTGCCAAGTAGATTATCTTTAACTTTCATTATAAAATGCCGACCAACAAGTGAAAAACGCTAATTATTTGCCGACTAGACTTTACTATACCGACTAAACTTAAAAAGTCGCAGGTTCGACATTGCGCTTGCAACCAACCAATAACCGATGCACTTCTGCTGGAGTAAGGGTCCGCCTCTGTAAGAAGTAAGTAATCGTTGGGTCTAATCCAAGAACATGAGTGTACACAAAATACATGTGTTGGCAGGGGCTCCAGTTCTTGGCTTTCTGAAAAGTTGCACAAGTGCATGACGGAACAGCAGAAATTGTTACCTTAGCAGATTGCATGCCTGCAGAGACAATGAAGGCCTCAGTCTTCCCTCTTTGAACCACCTCCACGTTGTTGATCCGACCTTGAAGAATCTTTGCCTGGTTGTAATGTTTCTCATGTTCCTTGGACATTCTTGTTGGTGTTCGCACACTCCGTCCATGGTATGTTGGTACTCTATGTGCTCCCTCTCCTCTTGGTGGTGATGGTGTTCGATCCATTCGGCTACTACTGTCGTCTACCATTTCTTCAAATCCCTCCAACTTGAATCCTGCTTTCAGAAGAGCTTCAACCTCATTTGCATTCAAGTTTGTTCCTTTTTGAACTGGCCAAACCTCTGGAACTTCTGGAATACTCTCAGGAGGAATCCCTGCATATGGTCGTCTGAAGCAACAAGAATCGCGTGGGCAGAACCATAGCATCTGATGAGTGAACTCAATGTTCCCAAATGCATTTGTATATTGCCGTCTACCGTGAAATCCTGGTGCCGGTACACGATGTGGATATCCTATGGGTCTGCCACACTTGCTGTTACCGTCCTGAGTGAGACCTAGACATTTCACCTGACTTGCCTCCCCAATGCGTCTGATGGCCCACTGAGTCATCAACGTCTCTCTTTCAGTGACATTGACATCTTGAAACTTGAGTTTTTTCCTGCGTGCATTTGGGATGACTTGTTCTGCATATTGTGTGTCATGTCTATGTGTACGAAGTGCATCAATCCCATGGTCCCCAGTTGACGGTTGACGAACGGTTCGAACACGAACATTTGTTGTAGAGGCAAACTCTGGACTTGCAAGATGCTCTTCATCACTAACAAGATTTGCAAAAGTTGTTGGAGACACTGATTTTCCCGCTGAAAGTTTCTGCTGTGCACGTTTCAGAAGAGTTTCCATGGAAGGACCTGTGCCTGAATATCTCCCTTCAAATGATGCCTTGACCTTTGCACTTTGGAAAACAGCATCTGTTAAATCTAACATTGTTGCCTCCAACAAAGGAACACGCTTCGTCAGCCTTGCTCTTCGTGCTCTTGCATGAACAACTTCGGAGTTGTTAGTGGTAGGCACATTCGCAACACCATCTTCTGTCAAGTCAATTATCTCTGTCATGGAAATATGATCTTCATGTCTTGCCCACCATGACAGCCATGTTTGCAAAGCGCTAACGTTACTGGACCTGCCTTCCCAAAATTACTCGTCGTTCCAACTTATCTTGGTTGGTTAGTGCTGCAGGCCATGAGCGTGCAAGGTTCATGTGCTCCTCCCTGTGTTCCTCAAGTATCCACTTCTTTGTAACTTGACGCACTGACTGCATGTAATGGAACAAACAACTCCTTTCTCTTCCTCTCATCTTTGACCCATTGTTGAAAACTTGACGCAATGCTAACCAAATTGCACCTGACTCATCTGACATGAACCCCGCAAAGTTCACATTATGAAGTCCTTGCTTGCTGCACACTTGAAGCATAGTGTTCAAAAATTTGATCACCGCCACACTATCCTCCCTGATCATGTCACCATAAGCAAGTGTCACCATCGACCTTAAACTGCACAAACATAAGTGCATTATATTAGTAAGTATTTTAAAACATAGATATGTTAATACTTACAATGGATCATAGAGATGTATTCCCAGTGTACACCAATCATCAATACGATATGTGTGGTCTAGCACCACCCACTGCTGTTCGAGATCACCTCCAGATTGACACCTTCTAATGTAGTCTATTCCGGATCCTGGGCCGGCAACTGTCATTTTGAAGATTAAAGGCTGCTCTTCAGCTCCGTTGAGGTCCATTCCGGGTATGTGGATAACATGTATGAATGGGATTGATAGCTTCTTCTTTAACTGCAGAAGTCCTTCGTAACCTTCTTTGAAACGAGTGTCTGTTGTTCTAGCCTGAGATATCCATTCTCTTGTTCTACATTGGAAAGGTTAAGCATCTCCAAAAGGAAATAATAATTTTTTTGCTTACCGGCGGTGATTTGTGTGAGTAGGACAGAACCTTGTCGTATGATACATCTCCAGAATCTGTTACCAGTTTTTCCAAAATTATATTGCGTGCTGCTTGAAACTCTATGACACGTTGATTAGTTCTTGGGGTTGCAGCGACTGCTTTGTTGATTGTCTCCTTAGCTCTGTCTTTAGAGACCATGGATTCGGGTGGTCTACGTGGGTGTTGATGTTCTCCAAGATGGATGAAAAGCCTCGTGCATGTGATATCATCTGGAATTATGTAATATGCAACAACGGAGCATGTCTGCACTAGAAGGGGCTCATTGTTGCAATGCACACACTTCATTCCAAGCACTCTACCATCTGAAGATAACTGGACTTTATCAATGGTGCCCTTAAATTGGCAGTCATTTGCTTTCTTACTGAAGCTGATGAACGGACATGTTTCCTTTACGCATTTCATGTGGCCAATACATGAACTGCGACTAACACGAGCTGGAACATTCCAATGTGTTGTGCAGCGTTGAGTCCAGTAATCACACCCATCCTTCCTATTCATCCCTTTGTACTTGTCCTTCATTGTTTCGTGTGCTGGCAACTCGTAAATCACATTTCCGTTGCAATCTTCTGGGACCTCAGCAACTTGCTGAATCGATGACGAGACCACCAGTTGCTTCCCAATCCTACATCTCTGACTATTGCGAAGTATTGTTACCATAGAATTGTCCCGATCTGTTGTCTCCAACCGGAATAGCGGTCCTTTGGAAGGAAGAAGTGTGTAATACACAAAACTGCTAGCTCTTGCCCCTTCTGGTTCTACCTCAACATTCAGCATCTCCACCAACAACAGACATCAAATGCAGCACTTTAAAAGATTGCCAAGGTGAATGTCAAATGCAGACCTGAGATCTGTTTCAAAGACAAATGCAATACCATCTTCATCTGCAGGGAAGTCCTTGTCAACACCATTGTAGCTGATTCTTGCCATGTAGCAAAAATGGAACAAACAAAAGTTAAAATTCAAAGACAATGAACATATTACACACGATGGTTAATGTGTTTGTCAGTCGTGAGGCAATCATTTCATTGACAAATATTAAAAATAATATTAATTGCGTGCGTCTGGGTAGAAGAGTGAAATTAATTTACTGCGTCTGGGTAGGTTTTTTGTAAATTAAAAAGTTTTACTATGTACAAGTGGCGATCATGCATGCAATATGTTTACAGAAATTAGGTTGGTTTTTAATTGATTTAGGGCGGCTAGGGTTTTGCAATTAGGGCGGCTAGGGCAGCGAGGGCGGCTAGGTTTTCGTGGAGCAGCGGCGCATTTGGGGGCATAGCGTGGAGCAAGTGTGGCTCCAGGGATTAATCACAATAGGCTTCCATTGAGGGGGTGAGTATTTTCTGATTTCTTCATGATCTGCTCATGATCTTTTCATGATCTGTTCATCTTTTTACATCTCTTCACAGTTGCAAGAAATCCGAGTCGGCCTGCCGACTCGGACTGACTTCGTTGTCCGTCCCAGTCGGCAGGCCGACTGGGGTGGACTGTTCCAGATCCAGTCAACATTTTGACCGGGGTTGACTGTTCCAGCCCCAGTCAGCATTTTGACTAGGGTTGACTGTTCTAGTCCCACCTAGCATTTTGACTGGGCCTTGTTCGTTCCCAGTCCCAACTGGGCCTCCCTTTGTGCCAGTCCCAGTCGGCATGCCGACTGGGCTCCCTTTGATGCCAGTCCCAGTCGGCATGCCGACTGGGCTCCCTTTGTTGCCAGGCCCAGTCGGCATGCCGACTGGGCTCCCTTTGATGCCAGGCCCAGTCGGCATGCCGACTGGGACTCCCTTTGTTGCCAGTCCCAGTCGGCATGCCGACTGGGCTCCCTTTGTTGCCAGGCCCAGTCGGCATGCCGACTGGGCTCCCTTTGATGCCAGTCCCAGTCGGCATGCCGACTGGGACTCCCTTTGTTGCCAGGCCCAGTCGGCATGCCGACTGGGCTCCCTTTGTTGCCAGTCCCAGTCGGCATGCCGACTGGGACTTACAGCAACTGCTCTCTCAGTCGGCACGCCGACTGTGAGGGCTAGTATGTTTTTTTAATTTTTATTAAACATCTTTGAACATTTATTACAGTTTTTTGTTAAACCTTATTGCTTTTGTAGATGCGCTCTTCACAACGTTTACAAGAAAAGAAGATGAAGGAGCCTACTGAGAGAGAAGCAGAAGCTAGAGCTGCAATTCAGAGAGGGCGTCGGGGTCGTGGGAGAGGAAGTAGGAAGCTGGCTGTGGTTCAGGAACAAGGACCTTCAAGTGATGCTCCAGTTGAACAGGCAAGCCAGCAGGACTGGTCAGGAGAGCAAGAGGATGTAGTTCAACCCCAACAAGAACAATCAGACTTTGTTGAAGAAGTTGAGGATGATGTCTTACCACAGGAGACACAGGAGCAGACAGAAGGCACACAAGCATCATGCGCAGTGACTTTGTCGAGTGACGAAGAGGATGAACCCAAGAGCAAGAAGAGACGACGCAAAGCTGCTGGAGATTCAGAGGCTGCTAAGAAGAAGAAGAAGGGGAAAGCAGAAGTGCCAGATAATGAGGAAGTTTACAACATTGCAGCCAGCATGCATTCGGAGAGTGCAGTGCGTCTTCTCGCGAAGATCACAATCCGAGAATATGGAGAGGCACCGGATGTCCCTATTTGCCGAATTCTGGGAAATGAGCAGGTGCGGAGAGTCAATCCAGCGGATCTGGAATCTTTGACTAGGAGTTTCAAGAAGGCAGTTGGTTATTTGCGCAACACCACTCAGTTCATCCTTCAAGTTGGGGACCCCATGACAGATGCAGATCTGGCAGCATTGAGAAGCGATGAAGCGATGTATGCTCAGCATTTGGCTTTTGAGGAGGAGCTTCAGTCCGACATGTTCCGGCAATGGGCACCAATGCTTTCGATGAAGAAGTTCATCTGTTGGGATGGTAATCACAGGCTAAAGGTGCTTCAGAAGCTGTACACAGAAGACACGGAAGATAAGATTCAGTGGGCAGTGAGAGTGCGTTCAGGCTTCATCCGTGCTGGGGTCATGGATAATCTTCAGCTTGTGACAATGTTTCAGCAAATTAATAGGTAAACAGAGTGACCTCTAGATCATAGGATTAACTAACTTCGAGCTTTTCAAATATGCAGTTCCTCCGCAACGGCAGTGCAAACCACACTGCCACATCTTCTGCTATCTGTGAAGACATGTTGCACCAGTGAGGAGGGCACAGCGAAGATCTTGGCCAGGCTCAGTGACAAGGAACGAGATGACATAAGAAAGTGGAAGGAAAGCGCGACTGGACAACAAGCTTGGCATCCACTTCCGAATTTGATCTGTGCAAAGATCTTTTTTGAGGTACCACGTCTCACACTTATATCACTTAGTTGATTACGTCTGTGAATTACAGAGTGAGATTGAGGATGATCTTGAGAAGGCTGCAAGGGCATCCAAAGGCAACAAATACCAGGAGCAACAACAGGTCTACATTAAGCATGACAAGCGCATGATGAAGATCTTAGCCATCATCGATCCTGCATTGGGTGAAGAGTGGTTCGACAAGGTGACCCAAATCACATGGAAACAATGCAGATGGATGGGGTTGGAAAAGCTGTACGCGCTTTCAAGGGCGAGAATTCCAAACGAGACGAGAATCATGTACTTCAATAAACTGGTACGTCTCGATCTGAAGAGAGAGCAAGAGACACTTGGATTGCCGGGTGTTCAGGATAAGGAGTGGATAAGGTGGTTTACTATCGATTTGTATTGGCGGGCAATCAGAGAGGAGGCAGTACAGATTCTCACGGGACTCATCGAGGATGGCGAGTGGAGCAGGCCGGTTACAGATTTCACGACTTGGTGCGATGAAGTGCGGGTAAAATGCAAGAACGTGATGTTCCAGCCATTCCATGAGTGTGTGAAGTTCACTTACTCCATAGAGCCGAAAGAGTTCCTCGAACACGAAGAGACAGCAAGAAGGATGATTTGGAGGTAAGGATGATCTTCTTGACATTGTTACATTCTGACACTACTATATGTTCATTACAGGTATGTCGCAGCGAGAAAGGTGCCTCACACACAGACTATGGTATTCTGGTCAGATTACATGGAAGCACCACACATGTGGTCGAAGACAAGATCTGGCCTGACAGAGTTCGAGCGTGTACACGTACCGTTCTGGCTTGATTATCCACCTGGGCAACCACCAACATGGGAGAAGGATCTCTACAATGAACACTCAAAAGATCTCCCATGCATCTCATGGGATCCGGCAGAGGTCGACTTCATTAAGAAGACAAAGGCCAAGGCAAAGCGGCGTCAGCCTGTGCAGCAGTCAAAGAAGACCTCAGATACAGTAGCTGGCACCTCCACTACTCGCGATCCAGCTGCCTTCTTCAATTTATCTGAAGTGCTACCATCGCAGGGAACCATGGACATCAAGGATGACTTGGTCACATTCGTCCCTTCACTTGCTACAACTCGAGGTGATAATTTCTTGGCGATTGATGACATCGAGGAGATGCAACAGGCCGTGCTCACGGATGAGAAGGAAGAGGAGGTTCCTGACGCTAGACTGGTTCCTTATAGAAAAGTTCAGACACAGGTGGCCAGGTACCATACAGCTGACAGCCAGACTCGCTACCAGCATATTGCGGGAGAATATGGTTTCAACTTGGTGATCTTCGACCTTCCAAATGGGACCTTGCCAGGAAATACAACGAGTGATACGCCATACCTCTACCTTGATCCAGTGAAGTTCGATGAAGCACTCCAGTTTGCAGGTATGCATATGGCTGCAAATGGTTGGTTGGTTGTGTTTGCTGCAGCAAACACCTGGGATCAAGTTGTCGAGCTGCAAGTGTGGTGGACCTTCAACTTGCTGCAACGTACTACATCTACAGAGGGCGTGGTTGGGGCTACCGCAACAAGATGAAGGTACTTTTTTCTTTATTCATGAAGTTCATTAATGATTTTGATGTTTTAACAGGAGAGCATCCTGCTCCTTCTTGTCTTCCAAGATGCATCTAGAGGATTGCGCGATAATCCTGCGTTTGTCATCAACAATTCTTGTTGATAATCCTGAGCGGTTCCAAGAACATGGTAGGCATTTCATTTCAACAAATTAAGTATTTACCATTATCTTCACATGCAGGATGGACTACCAACCGAAGAGCACTCGATTGATGCAGCTCGTGATAGAACGACTCACCCGGCCAGGTGATCTTATCTGGGATATAGGCAGTGGTACGGGGTCCTCAATGCTTGCAGCTATCGAGCTGGGGAGAAACATTGTTGGGACTGAGAAGAACCCTGAGCTCGGGAGAATTGCTATGAACAGGATTAAAGAGAACATCCAGCCAGAGGAAATCCCAACCCAACCAATAGCGACGTCAAGTAGGACTGGTGGTTCACGAATTGCAGCATTGCTCAATCGTAAGAAGAAGTGACAAGTGTTGAATTGTACTCTTTGGTGTTGAAATAAAACTTTAATAATACAGTATAAACATGGCTATGATTAAATATTTTTTGTTGTTAATTGCCGACTGAGCCAAAATCCTAAATTCTAAGAATATTTAGGAATATTCTAAGAATATTCTGGTAGATTCTTTAGAATATTCCGGGTCCAAGCCCGGAAGCCCGGAAGCCCTCTTTTTGTCGGGACTCGACATTGTATGGTTGATAACATCAAAACATCTTCCACATTTAAGCAGAAGTGGTAAGAAGTTCATTTGGTTGTGTGGGCAGTCCATTTTACTAGACCTATGTGACACGCAAGGTTTGAATCTTATGAAGGATATTGTCATTAATACCATGCACACATGGTCCTTGGTGCATGTTAGAAGGCAAACATGGTATTATTTGCTAAGGAAGGGACTTTGTTATGAGTGGTTTCATAAGGTGAGCAATAAGTTGAGAATGATCCGTTGATTGTCACACATAATTCATAAAGTTATCATCTAGAATTCCAGTGTTATGTTTGTCCACAAGGACTAATACAATAAGGCATTTGTTAAGAGTGTTGTTTATGAAAAACTCTGAAACCACATAGCTAAGTAGAATGGATTGGGTAGGCCAGCTCATGAACACAACTTGTCACATGCAGGTTATTTCTCCGTTGACTATTATCAATATAATGACATTAATAGACACAAAAGATATGCTTGCATAGGAGTTTTTTTTTGGTGTGTTAAAAATTACATTTTTATCTCCAAAAGATATGCAATCAATCTCAAGTATACTCAAAGAAGTATATGTAAAATCATTTAGAAATGGCAAAGGAAATGGAAAAAACCCCGGGGACTTCACTCTTCACAATCCGTATACACTATGTGCATAAGTGGCACGGGGTTTTTTTTTACTACATTTCGTACGCATACGTACGGGGATGGGGTTTTTGCAATTATAATGGAAATCCGTATATACGGTTTAGGGTTGGAAAATTAAAGGCTGGAGATGGAGCAAGATGCAGGGTGCGATGTAGTTGTGAATCTCATCCTCGATGAATGCTGGGTTTTGTTCATGTTTTTGGCAACTACACATTTGATAAGGTCAGGGACGAGATTGCTCTAGATGAAATTCCAGCATTACAGGGTCAAAAATGCGTTTTTGTACAAAAAAATCAAGAGCGACATGTCTTTTGGGATGATGAGATCCTTGTGAGGCTTGAAGGCAATGGTGCTACTGCTTCTACAGACGACTCTATTCCTCAGCACAATAATGCAATAATGAGGCAAGCAATGATGCTATTGTTCGTTTAGGATTACACTCGAAGAAGGCTCATCCTCATCTTGTTCATGAATGGAAGAAATCCTGGAGGAAAAATTTGTTGAGATTTCGGGCATAGGGACGCACAGACAAATGTGAGTTTATATCCTATGACAGAGGTGATCAGCTAGTCTTTGGAGTGTATTGCCATGAATGTGATTTGGTATATGGGAAGGGACTCAAGATACTTGTTATAACTTCTTCAACAAACACTGCTTCGGAAGGAAATATGAAGAGAAACCTAAAGAAAAATGAATGTTCATCTGCAATGGAACTATCTGATGACGATAATGAGGCACACGAGTAGCAACAGTAGTAATACAAGAATTCGAACAGGTTCGGAGACTCGTTTGTCAGTAGAGCAACTGATGACTGAAGTGGGGCAAGTTTGCTAGCGAAACAAGATTGGAGTTCCCTCTTTATTAGCCTAACATCCAGAATTTCACGACAAAACAAACGATTGCAGTTGAATGCAAAGCTTGTGGCAAATTGATCTGCGTATTTGAAACAAGCAGCCTTGAGAACAACCTAAAGTTCCACTTAGCATCGAAGGGCCACAAACGAGGTGTAGAAGCACCAAGACAGCTAGGGCGTCCTCCAAAGAAGATGAAGCTAGCTTCTGACAAAGACAAACAATCTAACTTGCATGGATTCTTCTGCACAGGTAAACACCACTTTATAATTTTCTTTTAGTAACAAATTAATAATTAGGAGTAAAACTTTGTAGTTTCAGATGTAGGGAATAGGCCGGGAAAAAGGTCTGGAGAGGTTGGAGAGGGCAATTCATCAAGTAAGTGAATGTAGACTTTCTTTCATTTGGAGTGACGATGGTTTCATTATGTAGTGAGTGGTAGAACTGTCTGTCATGGCTTTTGGCAGATGAGACACAAGTATGGAATAGTAGAGGTGGACTTGAGGGGAATGCTGCAGGATAGTCATCCAGGAAACAGTGGTTTAGTGAACCAAATTATATAGGCAAACTTGTACTCGATACAGGCCAGGAAGTAGAGGTTCATGGAACTTTTAGGCATAATGAGTGTAGCAGCCGAGCTGGGAGGTTGTTGTTTTCAGGAACTCAATGTTCAAAGTGTGCACATATACCTCTGCTCTCTGATTTTCATGCCAGAGCGAGAAGACTGTCGAAGGCTACACTACAAAGAGGCGAAAGAGGCAACTTACGTGGCATGCGGAATGATTACATGACGAGCAATGAACGTCTAGACAAGAGTCGAAAAGTTTCAAGAGATAACAATATCTTGCGATGAGACAATATTTGGCTACGTTTGAGAAATGTGGCTCTCTCTGCGAGATGTAGATCACTGCATGACAATTTGCGAGAGTCTGTTGTTCACAAGGACGTCGGCAAGTTCTGCAAAGATATCATCAATGCTCATGCATCAGGGAAATTTGAAGGCAACGAAACTGTTTGGCAGTTGTTGCTAGATATTGTCCAGCATTTGACACACAAGAAGCAAGGCATTCGGTACCACGAAACAACAAAGCAGATTTTCCAAGTTCTGAAAATCTAGGGTGGAAGCCGCGTACATAACTTCATCAGCATGAATGTCAAAGGACCAAGTGTATCAAGTACAGCCTAGGGATTGAGAACAAAGTTTCATTGCCATGTTGGCATCAATGAGGATAGAATTGTGAACCTTGCAGGTAACTAGTCTGTAATGTTCATTGAGCAATTTCTGATGTGCTTTTGCTGCAGATACATACAAAGCCAAGATGAGTGCCTTGCAACTTGAAGCTGGAACAGTGCCAACAATAATGAGACAGCAATAAAATGTGCGATTCATTGGGATCAAAGTCGTGACATACTGATTCTATGGACAAAGGTAATTATAAACATTCTCCGTCATGGAAGCCATGGAAGCAGCAGAGCCTACACATATGTAATACACATCCAATATATCTTATATATCAGTGTGTATGTGTACCGAGTATACTTATATATAGCTGAGTGTAGCATCTCTTTCTCTCTCTCTCTTGATGTACTACTAAGTGTATTTGAATTTGTACTACTAAGTGTATTTGTATACATTAAAATGTATTTAAATATTTTAAAATTAAATTTAAATATCAAAACTATTAATACATGTATCAAATATTTGATAGCACATGTATTAAATTCTATATATATAAATCAAATTAATATGCTATCATGTAATAAGCATGCATCAAACGTACTTATTATGTGAGAAATAAAGAAGACGTGTAAATTCCATATGGATTAACAATTACACATAGAAATAATATAATTAATGACTATTGTTAATACTTGCACACATCTGTGTATTTATGTAAATGCCTATATATATATATTACATAACTTCAATTCACATTATTTTTTAAACACTTGACTAATATATTGTTTGAATTTTGATAACAAATTGACTTATCAACATGCATGTTTTGACTAAGGATTTTAAAATTTCATATAGAACTCTCTCTCTCTCTTCTCTCTCTCTCTCTTATGAGTGTTCTTTAAAATCAAATTAGATATTCTCGAAGCCATAGAAGCAGCGGAGCTTACACATGTATACACACATGCATGAGTATATCTTATATATCTATGTGTATGTGTACAAAGATATTTTATATATATGGCTGAGTGTATGCCTGTCTCTCACTCTCTCTCTCTCTCTCCTCTCCTACTCTCTCTCTCTCTCTTATGAGTGTTCTTTAAAATCAAATTAGATATTCTCGAAGCCATAGAAGCAGCGGAGCCTACACATATGTATACACACATGCATGAGTATATCTTATATATCTGTGTATGTGTACAAAGTATATTTTATATATATGGCTAAGTGTATGCTGTCTCTCACTCTTTCTCTCTCTCTCCTCTCCTCTCCTCTCCTCTCTCTCTCTCTTGTGAGTGTTCTCTAAAACCAAAATTGGATATTCTCAAAGCCATGGAAGCAGCAGAGCTTACACATGTATAACACACGCTTGAATATATCTTATATATTTATGTATGTGTACCGAGTATATCTTATATATATATGGCTAAATTTATATAAGATCCGACATGAAACCAGCAAAGTTGACATTCTCCAAACCCTGTTTCTTACAAATCCTAGCATTGTGTTCAAGAACTTCAGCACTGCAACATTATCTTCGCGGCATATATCTGCGTAAGCTATAGTCACCATGGATCTGACACTACAAGAGAGCGTTAGATAATGAAGATTAGAAAGTGTTATGAAGAGTTTTACAATTTACAATGGGTCATAAAGGTGTATTCCAATTATCGCCCAGTCTGGTATGCGGTGCGTGTGGTCCAGAACAACCCATTGATCATGAAGGTCTCCTCCACTTTGACACCTTCTGATGTACTCAACTCCTGAACCCGGTCCCTCAACTGTCATTTTGAAGATCAGAGGCTGCTCCTCAGCACCATGCAGTTCCATCCCTGGAACATGTATGACGTGAATGAAAGGTATTGGCAACTTTGTCTTCAGCTCCAAAAGACCCTCGTAACCCTCTCTAAAGTGTGTCTCCTTCTGTCTTGATTGTGTAATCCAGTCCCGAGTCCTAAAGGAAAGTGTAGAGATTTAAAGAAAATACCTTCGATGGTTTGTAAGAGGTTTAAGTTTTGAGAGTAAACCAGTGTACGAGACTTCTCCTTCTTCCTTGAAAAGTTCTTCAAAGATGAGCTCACGCGTAGCTTGAAACTCAATCACTCGTTGATTGGTTCGCGGACTGCTCTTTACCACGTTGCTGACACTAGATCTGGCACGCTGAACGTTTGAGGCTAACACTTAGGGGCTGACTGGATGCTGATGAACACCTGTGAATGAACAACCTTGTAAAAGAAATGTCGTCTGGCAGAATGTAGTACACATAAGCCGGACAAGTGTGCACCAACAATGGCTCCTCTCCACAATGCTTACATTTCATGCCTATTAGAAGACACACCAGCATGGATTCCTCACGCTCCTCTGTCCGCAACTTGAACAACAGGCCCTTTGCCGGGCACAATGTGTAAAACACAAACTGGTTTGATGCATTGCCTTCTGGTAACAACTCCACATCTTCTCCAGAACTCGCAGAAATTGACCTCAATTGAACCACATGTATACTGAACCAACAAGGAATGTTGAAAGCAATGTGAAGATCATGTTCAAACACAAAAGCATTTCCATCTTCATCGACTGGGAAATCTTTGTCAATGCCTTCATAGGTAACTCTGGCCATGACAACGCAAGGAGAAAGCTCGGTGGTTTAAGAAAGCAAAGCAAAAGATTAAACACACTCTCGTTGCCAAAAAAAATTATAATCGTTGATAATAAACGTGAATACACGTTTGTATATAATTAATTCTACGCTGCCCAGTCACAGTGTTCTTAATGCTGTCCTCTCTAGTATCACCGATTTAATTTAATTACTACCTTTTATGATTTGAAATATCTTCACCTTACCAATTATTCACATATTTTAAAATAAACCCTAAATATTAATGTCACATTTATTCCGTAGGGTTCACTGTTTTCATTGCGGCTAGGGTTTTTTGGTAGATAGGGTTTACTGTTTCCACTGTGGCTAGGGTTTTTCAATCTCAGATCTGTTTCCACTGCGGCAGATCCTGAGGGTTTTTTCAATCTCAGATCTCAGAGTTACGTTTCCACTGCGGCGCCATCCATTTCGATCGATTCGTGCAGCCCAAGTATCAATGAGATTTCTGTGCCGATTTAGATTGTCGGCACCATCCTGCTCAGTCGGCGGCCACAAGGTATGTGCAATTTCTGTATTTTATGATTTGCGGCTCAAAGTATTTCTTTTTCAGAGATAAAGGGTCTTCCCATTTGTGCCGACTGAGAGCGACGGCACCATCCTGGTTCAGTCGGCAGCCACAAGGTATTTTCATTTGTTTATTTTTTTCTTTGCGGCTCAAGTATCCGTATCACAATGTTTTTTTTCAGAGTTAATGTGTCTTCCCATTTGTGCCGACTGAGAGTGACGGCACCATCCTGGTTCAGTCGGCAGCCACAAGGTATTTTGAATTTGTTTATTTTTGCTTTGCGGCTCAAGTATTTCTTTTTTCAGAGTTAATGGGTCTTCCCATTTGTGCCGTCTGAGAGGGACGGCACCATCCTATCTCAGTCGGCACCATTATCTCTTCAGTGCCGTCTGAGAGGGTCGGCACCAACTATCTCAGTCGGCAGGATTTGTTCTTCTACATCTCTGTGCCGACTGAGAGGGTCGGCACCATCTAGCTTGAGTCGGCAGCCACAAGGTTAGTCATCTTTGTTTGTTTTTTTATTTTGTCTCCTAATCAATTGACTTGTGTGTTTGCTTTCCAGAGTTTACAAAATGGTGAGAGCTTCAAAACGTCTACTAGAGACTGCGCCTGATGAAGAGCCACGGGAAGAGAAGAGGATATCGAAGCAGAAGCGAGGCAAGAGAGGAGAACCATCTAATGTAGCAAAGGAGGATCCTCCAGTGACTCAGTCTGGAGTAGTACCAATTGAGCAGGAGCAGCCTCCACCAACATCACAGATTTCCCGGAGAGCTCGTCGCAGTTGCCTCCTTCATCCGCTGAGGTTGCAGTCCTGAACGAGCAAGTGCAGATGACAGAGGCAGTTGAAGCTAGCGAGGACGACTTGGAGGAGGCAGTCAGCAAAAAGAGAGGCCGCGGGAAAGCTGATCCAAAAGGCAAGAAGGCGAAGAGCGATAAGGAGCCGAAGGAGTTATACAGCATACCGGCTAGCCTGCATTTGGAGAGCTCAGCGAACCTGCTCGACAAAATTACTGTCAAGGGACTTGGTGATCCTCCTGATGTGCCCATCTGTAGAATGCATTCGAACGAGGTGGTTCGACGAGTGAACCCAGGGGACTTGGACAGGCTGGTGTCATCGTTGAAGAAGGCTGGTTATCTACGCAACACGGCCTTGTTCATTCTGTCCATCGAGATCGACTCACTGCTGAGGAGCTATCGGAGCTGTCGAAGGACACGATTCAGTACGAGCAGCACCGGTCTTTCGAGCAAGCTCTTACTCAGCCGGAGTACAAACAGTGGGCTTCAAGGCTCTCAAACAGGAAGTTCAGCTGCTGGGACGGGAACCATAGGCTACAGGCTTTGCAGAAGCTGTACCGGAGGATGCAGAGGACAACCAGCGATGGGCTATTCGTGTTCATCGAGTTTCATCTCCACGGAGAACCTCGACAATCTTCAACTGGTTTCGATGTTCCAATCGATTAACATGTGAGTATTTTCTTTTCTTTTTGTTAAGAGTTTAGACTTACAGTTTCATTGAACAGATCTTCAGCAACATCTGTGGAAACAACGCTACCACATATTCTCCTCGCTGTAAAGGCGGTCTGCACTAGTACAAAGGAACTCAGAAAATCCTCGAGTCACTCACGGAGGTTGATCGTCTTGAGGTGCGGAAGTGGAAGGAGAGTTCAGCAGGAAAGACGGCTTGGCATCCTCTTCCGAACCTGATCTGCGCAAAGATCCTTTTCAAGGTAACCTCCGATTTGATTTATAGGAAAGAATTTTTAACTTATTCTATGTGCAGAACGAGATCGACGATGATCTCGACAGAGCAGTCACCAGTGCTAAGGGCAATCCACAGGTTGAGGTGAACCTGAAGCAGCTAGTGTACAAGAAGCATGACAAGCGTATGCACAAGTTCCTCTCCATCATAGACCCAGACTTGGGGGAGGAGTGGTTCCAGAAGGTGACGAACATCTCTCATAAGCAGTGTCGCTGGATGGGCATTGAGAAGCTGTATGCGATGTCAAAGGCGAAGATTCCAAACATGCTGCGACTCCGATACTTGAACAAGCTCACCCGTCTCGAATCCAAGGCAGAACAACAGACACTTGGGCTACCAGGCATGCAGGACAAAGAGTGGATCAAGTGGTTCACCTTGGACTTATATTGGAAGGCTGTGCGCGAGGAAGCCATTCAGATCCTTAAGGGGTTGCGAGAGGATGGTGAAGAAGTTGGAACGGATGTCGACTTCATGAGCTGGTTTGAGAGATGCGAACTCGGAGCAAGTGCCTGGTCTTTCAGCCCTTCCATGACTGCATACGGTTCACTTATTCGATGGAGCCGAATGAGTTTTGGAGCGTGAGGAGTCTGCGCGTCGGATGATATGGAGGTAAGCTTTCATTCCAGCATTGCTACTGTCTGACTTTGTGTTACAGGTTCATACTGGCGAAGAAAATGGCACCGTCTCAGACGATGAAGCTGTGGACAGATCATACAAGCGAGCCTCACATGTGGTCGAAGAGCAGAGGAGCTCTAACACCGTTCGAACGGGAGCATGTTCCATTCTGGCTCGACTGTCCGTCGCAACAGCCACCAGCTTGGGAGAGCTCACTATTCGACGTGCACGGCAATGATCTACCAGCGATTGTTTGGGAGCCGGACGAAGTAGAGGCTATCAAGAAGAGCAAGATGAAGAAGACGGTGCGGAAGACAACTACACCTGCAAAGGGATCAGCGGGACCAAGCTCTTCTACAGCACCTCCGCCGGCAATCGACTTTACAATCAATGAGGTGCAGCCACTTGTAGCTAGTTTGGACATCAAGGACGACCTGATGACCTTCATCCCGACCCTGGCTGCATCCCGTGGATCCTACGACCTGGCTGTGTGCGATATGGAGGAGATGAGCAGGTCTTTCTTCGAGCCGGGTGCTTCCCAGACAGAGGTGTACACCAAGCTCCGACAACAGGTTGACAGACTACATACGGGTGAGTCACAAACGGGTTCCAGGAAGTGGTAGGTGAATACGGCTTCAACCTCATCATCCTCGACTTGCCCAATGAGCTTGTATATGGAGGTGCTAGCATCAACAAGGACATTGTGCAGCTAGATCCGGTGAAGTTTGAGGAGGCCTTGCAGTTCAGTGGAATGCACTTGGCAGCGAGTGGTTTCATGGTCGTCTTCGGAGTTCTCCTTCTGTTTTGGCGTGATTCAGGCGGCTGCAATAATCAACTTGGAGGTTGCAGGGACTTACAGCGTCTACCGTGCACGAGGCTGGGGATACCGTGACAAAATTAAGGTAAGCTAGCTATTCAAGTTCAAGTTTAACTTGGTCTATGTGGCAGGATAACTTGTTAGTTCTCTTGGTGCTGCAAAGCTCTGAGAAGAAGTCGAAGAGGCCAAACCCTCTGGCGTTGACGAACACGATCCTCGTCGACACCGCCGACCATTTTCAGGAGGCTTGGTAAGGAAGTACTTTGCTTTGTTTATCCTAATGGAAGTTTGTGCAGGATGATGATTCAACCGAAGAGTGTTCGACTCATGCAGCTTTTGATCGAGCATCTCAGTAGACCTGGCGACCTAGTCTGGGATATTGGTTCCGGAACCGGGTCATTGTTGTTAGCTGCCGTCGAGCTCGGAAGGAATATTATAGGAACCGAGAAGAGTTTCGAACTCTCTAGGTTGGCAACAAACAAGCTCACAGAGAACATTAGACCAAGGAATTACTACTCAAACACCTCCACGTCCAAGCGTAACTGGTGGTTCGAGAACTGCAGCTTTACTTAAATGAAGAAGAAACTTTAGCTAATGTATATTGAGTAATAAATTAAGCTAATATAAAAAAGAATAAGATAGAAATACAACAGTTTTACTAGAATTCTTTTTTGCCGACTGAGGCCAATACTGCCAACCAGAAAGAATATTCCAATAATTCTAGAATATTCTAGAATATTCGAGCCCAGGCCTCCTGGGCCCCAAGCCTCCAAAATGGCGGCACTCATATTTCACCAGACGATATAAACCCTTAGTTTTTATTGTTTTTTTAAGTATTACACTATAAACCCTTAGTTTTTATTGTTTCTTTAAGGTTATTTGCACTATATTTTTCACTAGACAATGCAAACCCTTAGTTTTTATTATTTTTAAGGTAAAAAATATCTTTAAAAAATAATTAAGTAATTAATTAAGTTTCTTTAAGGTTATCTGCATTACATTTCACCAAAAAATGTAAACCTTTAGTTTTGGTTGTTTTTAAGATAGAAACATCCCTAAAAAAAGTGCATAAAAAATAATTAATATATTATGGGTCCGACATGGGTTTGTTTCCTTAATTTTTAATTATACCTTGTAATATTGTATTGTTTTTCATTTTTTTATATATAAATTGCTTTACTTATTTTTTATTATAATTGTTTTAACTTAATTTCATATTGTAATTATTTATACTTAATAAAAATATTAAATTTTCATTAATTAAGCTAAACAATATATAAAAAATTCTTCTCTCTCTCTCTTTCTTTCGAACTTTTCTTCCAAGTTTTTTGAAGACAATAAGTAATCCTTGCAATAACATGTATAATATATATATATACACACACAAAATATATAATACATATATATATAGAGAGAGATGAATATATGCATGTACACAAACTCATAGAATGTGACAAACATGGACACAACCACAAAAATATATCTATAAAGATATATATAGAAGTTCATATAATCTTAAACATGTGCACTTAAATTTACTTATATATCTTTACTTATAAAAGTTCATATACAAAAGCCTAAAGTTATACACAAAAGTTCCAGGAATAATTCTAGTTTGTAATGAATAACCTACTCACAAATGCCATTTTTTACCGTATTCTACATACAATCCGGATTTTCAAACTCGGCATGTTGCCGGTGCCCCCAATCGTGCAGACGACTAGGGCCTATTACAAGTTTAAAGGCCGTGTAATTTTGTTAAGGGTATGGGTTTTAAATGTGTGTATATAATCCTTGCTATAATTGTATGTGTAGAGAAATAACTGCTAGTACATGTGGAGAATAAATAATATACATATACACAGACACACGTATATATACATATATAAATATAGTGTAATAGAAAATATTCCTTAAGTTCATGTAAACACCGTTTTCGCTGCATTTTATTATGTTCATATACATTTACAAATATATGTACTTATATTTATATTCATATACTTATATTGTATGAGTATTGTTCATTTTTAGTATGACATACACACACATCTTAAACACATATACACATAAAACATACATATATATATATATATATATATATATATATATATATATATATAGTGTACATATAGATGAATATACAAACCTAGAGAATGCAGCAAACATGAAAACATGAGCACCCATATATATATGTGTGTGTTAGGCATTAATAGAGGACCTTCATAAGACCACTTAACTTCCTCGAGCTGTCTCTAGTCTCTACATGCTACTCTCTAAAAAAAACTTCCAATATTAGGGTGTCCTCCCTATTTCCCTTTTATACCCTAAATGTATATTTTTTTTGGATTCTTTTTGGATTCTTTTAAATGTTCTAGATGTATTTAGTAACCTTTAAAGAATATTCTAATTTATACCTTTTTAGAGAATATTTCTTAATTCATTAGATGGGTAATAACAATTAGCAAGTCCTTGTTCTCAAGGGTAGTATAACTCACTCAACTGGTACTATATTGTTAGCCTTACCTAATACTCGTTCCTTGTGAATACTCTCTTTAACTTGTTAACATAAAACACTCACTCCTTTTGGCAGCCATAGTCGATATGCCACCCAATTAATATGCTCCAAAATTTCATAAGGACCTCAGTATTTGGGAGACAACTTATCATTACGTTCCTTTATAATGCCACAATAGTGTTCTGTCTTACATGTGTGGCAAATGTTAGGAGCAACACATCAACAATGGTACTTCTTAATATGATGTCTTTATGTATTTATTAATAAGATTGATTTATTTCTAAGCTAAAGTTCTCTAGCACGTTCATGACAATGAAGTGAACAATTATATCAAAACTTCTAGGAGATATACATAATCTCTCACCTGGAACTCTCGAAAGCTTTCGTGCTCATTAACAAACTTAATAGCTCAACTTTGAGTTGCTTGTAAGTTCTTTTTAAACAAATTCTAAATGTTCTCAAACTCAACACTTAAACCTTATCTTCCTCGCCCATGTTGCCCTAAGCCTTCTTACTTGTTAACCGCATCTCAAAAGCTGTTTTGGGATGCCGTCCAAACATAGCATAATATGGACTCATTCCAATCCCATTATGTTGGTTGTTATTATAGGCAAACTTAAGTAATAAAATATACTTATCCCACTAACCTTCCTTCTAGTTAATAATGCACCTTAGCATATCTTTCAAAATTTGGTTCACCTTCTTTATTTGCCCATCTGTTTTAGGATGATCTCCACTACATAGCTTAAACTTCACTTCAATGCACTTAGAAAAGCCTCTCCAAAATCTAGAAGTGAACTTGGAGTATTGATCATTTACAATATCATCTGGAAATTCGTGGATAGGAAATACATGTTGTAAATACATCATAGTCAACTCTGATGCATTCGCATTCTTTCCTAAGGGAACTAACTTGACAAACTTTGTCAACTTGTCCATAATGATCCACACATGTTCATTCTACCTTTGTGTCCTTGACAAATGAGTGATAAAATTCACATAAATACTGCCCCATCGCCTGTTTGGAATATGCAATTCATAAAGTATTACAGGGCTTGTGACAAGTGTCAGCAAGTAAAGGTGCCCAGGGAGAAACTAGGTGGGCTATTAATACCTACGATATCAACTTTAATATTCTTTTAATAAAACCTTTTCTTGATCAATTCATATATTTTCCTCCCCTCAAAATAACCAGCCTTCGAATAATCATGATGGGATATAATACCTGGTTAATGGTCCACATAAAGAAGATACACATGTTCATTGTAGTACAGAACTCCATCCTGAAATGAGAATGGTGGCTCTAACTCCTGCACCTCGGCATATTGTGCTTGCGCATGTTAAACTACTTGGTTAAACTCACTAACCGTCTTTGTTAATGCATTACATAAGCGTGTTTGGAATTCTCAAACCATTGTGGCTCTCCTAACACGTGACAAATCATTTGCCACCATGTCAGCCTTCCCCGTGCAATGCTCATTAAGAAATTTGTCAAACTCCATGAGCTAACCATCCAGTGAGTTTGCCGAGAGTTTAACTCTTTTTGTGTGAACAAATACACCAAACTGTAAACACTTTAAAACTTACACCACAAAGATGGTGCCTCCAAACTCATAATGGATTATCAAGCACCTAGAGCACTTGCACAAAACCTTTGCATTCTGCATTTGCTTTTTTTTTTTGCTAATAGCAAAGCATCATTTTCTCATCATTTTGATAATCACGTTGTAGTGTGGGGATGCGACACCCCTCAACCCATATGTTATGTTAAAGTTTTAACTCGAAAGGCCAACACGTGGCAACACGTGACTGCCAAGTGGCCATTCGGCGTCATCACCTGTGTGAGCAATACTAAGTCTTCTAAAATAACCTAATAGTCTGACTTAGAGGCCCAATTAGGCAGAAGACTTAGAGTCCTACCCTAAGTCCCCTAGAATGACCATCCCCTGAACCCTAAAGGATAACCCGAGTAGACTTTAGGATCCTGTCCCAGTAGACCTAGACAGGCTCATGCTCTAACCCCACAAAGGAGATGTGTCTCACACATACCCCTGTGACAGAGCAAAGCATCGTCACTTACCTCTTAAGGAATCACCCTCATTTGGGAGTACAACCCCTTTATGACGATAAGGGGTACCCTAAACCATGACTAACCCCTAAGGGTTTGAGTGGCCAAGTCATACCCTAAACCTAGGGCTAATACTTAGTGAGGACGAGTGTGTGCTGTAGGCGAACATGAGTGCTCTGCTAAGCAAACTTCCTAAGGCTAGGTTTGGATAACCCTAAGTACATGACCTTGCGAGTGCTTCACGAAAAGGCTTTTGTTAACAAGCTTAGGTTGTTCAACTCTTAGATTCCAAGGAGAACACTCCCCTAACCAAGTGTGCTTAAGCACACCTAGTTACGAGACCTAACCTCCCTTGAGCAAATGCCCAAGGCTTAGCACCCTAGTGAGAGCATAAACATGTCTGTTTACTAAAGTATCCAACCCCTTGGTGACAAGCCCATGACACAACCTTAAAGGGCGTGCCTCGGGCGTTGTATCGTGTGACATCTAGCCCAGTGTCACATCTCCATGTGACATTACCTTCCACGATGTGGGCTATCATGCCATAGCCCTTAGATTCGAGAGTTGCACCAAGTGCCACAAGCGTGGCTCTTAAATGTCAACTCTAGAACCCCTCAGTGAACCCTCAAGAACTAGGCAACGTGAACCTGTCAAATAAGATCCCATGCCCACAATTGGACAAGGACATGGATGTGCCTTGCTTGGCCGTGAGTGTTACATCTAGCTTGACGTGGAGGAAGAGGTTGGAGACAAGCCTCAACCTCTGCCTCTTGGAACGTGCATTCCGACAAGACCTCTTAGGTATAGATTCGCCAACGTTAAGGGTAAAGCTACCTCGAAGGTGGGACGTACCATATTATGTGGAAGTTAGGGTGGCACAACAGAGGGTTATGCCTTTACGACACAAGCTAAAGCTTACACCGGAAAAAGAGTAACGAGTTTAGTCATGAACCCAGGAACCCTCACTCCTATATACTACCTTATTTATGTGACAGAGCCCCCCTTTTTCATGTTTACATAAGTGGGCTGGCACGGAATTTCATTCCCAGAAGGAATATACTTGGTGAGTTATCCATTAACCCCTAAACCCTAACTTGTCAAACTTAAGGGTATTTCTAAACATATCCGACATGCCGAACTCATCGGAACTAACCATTAACCTAACTGGGACATGAAAAACCAAGGTAAGAGTTTTTTAAAAGGTAAGTTCTAGCTTCGCCTAGAGTTTCTTGTAAATACCTAATGACACCTGGCTAGACCACACCAAATACCCAAGTGCACTAAGCGGGCATGTTTCCTACTACATTTAAAGCTTATCAACATAGTACAGTAGGTAACAACAATCAACGTCCAAAGTAAAGGGGAGTTATAGTAAAAACTATGACATGTTGGGTAGTTAGTAATGATGACATTACCCTAATCTAAGTCAAACAAAAGAAAAAGATCATATGTGATTGCAAAAGCAAATCAAATTTATGTGTGAAATCCACACCTATTAATATCACATATATTTTTTTTATGGTGAAAAAAAAAAACACATGTAAGTGTGATTTTACAATGGGATTTTTAAAAGGGACCAGTTGTGTATGGAAAACATGGAAACATGCGAATATGCTTCCTCGATTCTTTATGGTTTTGTTGTAGGTTTTATTTTAAGGTTTGATGTTGTTCTTGAGTTTGTTATCAAAGTGATTCCATGATATTCCTTGAGTTTAGTATCAAAGTATTGTGAATGCAAAATTTTAATTTAAATTATGCCCTAGGTTAATTCAATAAGTTGGTCTCCCTTCTTAATAATTATAATGTACAGATTTGATATAAATTTAGTTTAAAAACATATCATTTTATTTATTAAAATATTTATACTATAAGATTTTGAAGTAATTATGATTATATCTTTTTATTATAAATAATTTGACAAAGTAATGGTATAATATGTATTAAATATTAAGAATATGACACACTTAATATTGCGGCTTGTGTATATCATATGACAAGGAGACTTTTTGTGCATATAATTGAGGTTCTAGGAACAAAATATATATCAAGACTTGCAATTATATCCCCTTTTAGTAGTTTACATTTTATTTGTTCAATCTCAACTTTGTTATAATCAAATTACATTTATTCATATCAATGATAATAATTTTTTAAAAGATAGAATACCTTTTTTTGTACATGTAATTACCATTAATATGCATATTAGTTTATGAATCATGAACTAAATATAAAGAGAGAGATTCTTATGGTTATTTATATTTATATTTTTATTATTAGAAACATTTAGTAATATCCATATGATAGATTATAAACGTTTAAATGAATATGCGTTATGTTTATTTATTCATTTTATATATATAAGTTAGCATTAATTATTTTTAAATTGTTTATTATAATCTTTAGCTATTTACAAATGTTTTTTAATTTTCTTCCTTTTAAAATTCATACAAATATGTCTACATACTCACACCCCAACATGGTTTATTTCTACACAGTGTGTTTATACTGCCGTATAAGAGTATGTATGCATGTATATGAAAGAGAAAAGTATATTTAGAAATAATTAAATTTGCAATTAATATAAACATCATATTTTATATTAATTTTGTAAACATCAATAGGCTTAATTTTATATTTAAATGGCTCCACATAAATGTTCTTCACTTTCTTCCCCTCTTTTGTTAGTTCCCTTTCTTTTGTCATTCAAAACCTTTCAACATAGAAATTATAAAAGAAATAGCATTATATATTTTATTTAGTAAAAAAAATAATGTTCTTCATTTTACCACTTCTAACTCAAATACGTTAGCGTTTGTACAATGCATAATATCAAGGCCACTAGCATAAATAACAATGATTTGATATTGATATGTACATGCAGAGCACAACATAACAATTTTTTACACATGACAAATACATTAAATGAATGTGTAACGATTCTTGTGATTATTGGTGATTACATTGCAAAATATGAAATGACAAAAATGTCTAGAGGTACATCTTAGTATAAATATAATTGGATTATATATATATATATACATATATATATATATGAGTGGATAGATATGCATTTCATGTCTTTGATTTTAAAATATAATAATAAATGGATTTAAGTATATTAACTAGTGGTATATATTTTTCGAAAGGACGTCATTCTTATCGACATTGTAGAGGATTAGCAAAAACCAGGCTTCGTACAACGGGCTTTTCGCATATTCCCGAATATCCAGGAATATTCTGTCAAATAAAAGGGAATATTCTAGAATATTCTGCCAAGTAGATTATCTTTAACTTTCAATATAAAATGCCGACCAACAAGTGAAAAACGCTAATTATTTGCCGACTAGACTTTACTATACCGACTAAACTTAAAAAGTCGCAGGTTCGACATTGCGCTTGCAACCAACCAATAACCGATGCACTTCTGCTGGAGTAAGGGTCCGCCTCTGTAAGAAGTAAGTAATCGTTGGGTCTAATCCAAGAACATGAGTGTACACAAAATACATGTGTTGGCAGGGGCTCCAGTTCTTGGCTTTCTGAAAAGTTGCACAAGTGCATGACGGAACAGCAGAAATTGTTACCTTAGCAGATTGCATGCCTGCGAGACAATGAAGGCCTCAGTCTTCCCTCTTTGAACCACCTCCACGTTGTTGATCCGACCTTGAAGAATCTTTGCCTGGTTGTAATGTTTCTCATGTTCCTTGGACATTCTTGTTGGTGTTCGCACACTCCGTCCATGGTATGTTGGTACTCTATGTGCTCCCTCTCCTCTTGGTGGTGATGGTGTTCGATCCATTCGGCTACTACTGTCGTCTACCATTTCTTCAAATCCCTCCAACTTGAATCCTGCTTTCAGAAGAGCTTCAACCTCATTTGCATTCAAGTTTGTTCCTTTTTGAACTGGCCAAACCTCTGGAACTTCTGGAATACTCTCAGGAGGAATCCCTGCATATGGTCGTCTGAAGCAACAAGAATCGCGTGGGCAGAACCATAGCATCTGATGAGTGAACTCAATGTTCCCAAATGCATTTGTATATTGCCGTCTACCGTGAAATCCTGGTGCCGGTACACGATGTGGATATCCTATGGGTCTGCCACACTTGCTGTTACCGTCCTGAGTGAGACCTAGACATTTCACCTGACTTGCCTCCCCAATGCGTCTGATGGCCCACTGAGTCATCAACGTCTCTCTTTCAGTGACATTGACATCTTGAAACTTGAGTTTTTTCCTGCGTGCATTTGGGATGACTTGTTCTGCATATTGTGTGTCATGTCTATGTGTACGAAGTGCATCAATCCCATGGTCCCCAGTTGACGGTTGACGAACGGTTCGAACACGAACATTTGTTGTAGAGGCAAACTCTGGACTTGCAAGATGCTCTTCATCACTAACAAGATTTGCAAAAGTTGTTGGAGACACTGATTTTCCCGCTGAAAGTTTCTGCTGTGCACGTTTCAGAAGAGTTTCCATGGAAGGACCTGTGCCTGAATATCTCCCTTCAAATGATGCCTTGACCTTTGCACTTTGGAAAACAGCATCTGTTAAATCTAACATTGTTGCCTCCAACAAAGGAACACGCTTCGTCAGCCTTGCTCTTCGTGCTCTTGCATGAACAACTTCGGAGTTGTTAGTGGTAGGCACATTCGCAACACCATCTTCTGTCAAGTCAATTATCTCTGTCATGGAAATATGATCTTCATGTCTTGCCCACCATGACAGCCATGTTTGCAAAGCGCTAACGTTACTGGACCTGCCTTCCCAAAATGACTCCAACATTACGTCGTTCCAACTTATCTTGGTTGGTTAGTGCTGCAGGCCATGAGCGTGCAAGGTTCATGTGCTCCTCCCTGTGTTCCTCAAGTATCCACTTCTTTGTAACTTGACGCACTGACTGCATGTAATGGAACAAACAACTCCTTTCTCTTCCTCTCATCTTTGACCCATTGTTGAAAACTTGACGCAATGCTAACCAAATTGCACCTGACTCATCTGACATGAACCCCGCAAAGTTCACATTATGAAGTCCTTGCTTGCTGCACACTTGAAGCATAGTGTTCAAAAATTTGATCACCGCCACACTATCCTCCCTGATCATGTCACCATAAGCAAGTGTCACCATCGACCTTAAACTGCACAAACATAAGTGCATTATATTAGTAAGTATTTTAAAACATAGATATGTTAATACTTACAATGGATCATAGAGATGTATTCCCAGTGTACACCAATCATCAATACGATATGTGTGGTCTAGCACCACCCACTGCTGTTCGAGATCACCTCCAGATTGACACCTTCTAATGTAGTCTATTCCGGATCCTGGGCCGGCAACTGTCATTTTGAAGATTAAAGGCTGCTCTTCAGCTCCGTTGAGGTCCATTCCGGGTATGTGGATAACATGTATGAATGGGATTGATAGCTTCTTCTTTAACTGCAGAAGTCCTTCGTAACCTTCTTTGAAACGAGTGTCTGTTGTTCTAGCCTGAGATATCCATTCTCTTGTTCTACATTGGAAAGGTTAAGCATCTCCAAAAGGAAATAATAATTTTTTTGCTTACCGGCGGTGATTTGTGAGTGGTAGCTGACAGAACCTTGTCGTATGATACATCTCCAGAATCTGTTACCAGTTTTTCCAAAATTATATTGCGTGCTGCTTGAAACTCTATGACACGTTGATTAGTTCTTGGGGTTGCAGCGACTGCTTTGTTGATTGTCTCCTTAGCTCTGTCTTTAGAGACCATGGATTCGGGTGGTCTACGTGGGTGTTGATGTTCTCCAAGATGGATGAAAAGCCTCGTGCATGTGATATCATCTGGAATTATGTAATATGCAACAACGGAGCATGTCTGCACTAGAAGGGGCTCATTGTTGCAATGCACACACTTCATTCCAAGCACTCTACCATCTGAAGATAACTGGACTTTATCAATGGTGCCCTTAAATTGGCAGTCATTTGCTTTCTTACTGAAGCTGATGAACGGACATGTTTCCTTTACGCATTTCATGTGGCCAATACATGAACTGCGACTAACACGAGCTGGAACATTCCAATGTGTTGTGCAGCGTTGAGTCCAGTAATCACACCCATCCTTCCTATTCATCCCTTTGTACTTGTCCTTCATTGTTTCGTGTGCTGGCAACTCGTAAATCACATTTCCGTTGCAATCTTCTGGGACCTCAGCAACTTGCTGAATCGATGACGAGACCACCAGTTGCTTCCCAATCCTACATCTCTGACTATTGCGAAGTATTGTTACCATAGAATTGTCCCGATCTGTTGTCTCCAACCGGAATAGCGGTCCTTTGGAAGGAAGAAGTGTGTAATACACAAAACTGCTAGCTCTTGCCCCTTCTGGTTCTACCTCAACATTGCAGCATCTCCACCAACAACAGACATCAAATGCAGCACTTTAAAAGATTGCCAAGGTGGAATGTCAAATGCAGACCTGAGATCTGTTTCAAAGACAAATGCAATACCATCTTCATCTGCAGGGAAGTCCTTGTCAACACCATTGTAGCTGATTCTTGCCATGTAGCAAAAATGGAACAAACAAAAGTTAAAATTCAAAGACAATGAACATATTACACACGATGGTTAATGTGTTTGTTAGTCGTGAGGCAATCATTTCATTGACAAATATTAAAAATAATATTAATTGCGTGCGTCTGGGTAGAAGAGTGAAATTAATTTACTGCGTCTGGGTAGGTTTTTTGTAAATTAAAAAGTTTTACTATGTACAAGTGGCGATCATGCATGCAATATGTTTACAGAAATTAGGTTGGTTTTTAATTGATTTAGGGCGGCTAGGGTTTTGCAATTAGGGCGGCTAGGGCAGCGAGGGCGGCTAGGTTTTCGTGGAGCAGCGGCGCATTTGGGGGCATAGCGTGGAGCAAGTGTGGCTCCAGGGATTAATCACAATAGGCTTCCATTGAGGGGGTGAGTATTTTCTGATTTCTTCATGATCTGCTCATGATCTTTTCATGATCTGTTCATCTTTTTACATCTCTTCACAGTTGCAAGAAATCCGAGTCGGCCTGCCGACTCGGACTGACTTCGTTGTCCGTCCCAGTCGGCAGGCCGACTGGGGTGGACTGTTCCAGATCCAGTCAACATTTTGACCGGGGTTGACTGTTCCAGCCCCAGTCAGCATTTTGACTAGGGTTGACTGTTCTAGTCCCACCTAGCATTTTGACTGGGCCTTGTTTCGTTCCCAGTCCCAGTCGGGCCTCTGGGCCTCCCTTTGTTGCCAGTCCCAGTCGGCATGCCGACTGGGACTCCCTTTGATGCCAGTCCCAGTCGGCATGCCGACTGGGACTCCCTTTGTTGCCAGTCCCAGTCGGCATGCCGACTGGGCTCCCTTTGTTGCCAGGCCCAGTCGGCATGCCGACTGGGCTCCCTTTGCCAGTGCCCAGTCCCAGTCGGCATGCCGACTGGGCTCCCTTTGTTGCCAGGCCCAGTCGGCATGCCGACTGGGACTCCCTTTGTTGCCAGTCCCAGTCGGCATGCCGACTGGGCCTCCCTTTGTTGCCAGTCCCAGTCGGCATGCCGACTGGGACTTACAGCAACTGCTCTCTCAGTCGGCACGCCGACTGTGAGGGCTAGTATGTTTTTTTAATTTTTATTAAACATCTTTGAACATTTATTACAGTTTTTTGTTAAACCTTATTGCTTTTGTAGATGCGCTCTTCACAACGTTTACAAGAAAAGAAGATGAAGGAGCCTACTGAGAGAGAAGCAGAAGCTAGAGCTGCAATTCAGAGAGGGCGTCGGGGTCGTGGGAGAGGAAGTAGGAAGCTGGCTGTGGTTCAGGAACAAGGACCTTCAAGTGATGCTCCAGTTGAACAGGCAAGCCAGCAGGACTGGTCAGGAGAGCAAGAGGATGTAGTTCAACCCCAACAAGAACAATCAGACTTTGTTGAAGAAGTTGAGGATGATGTCTTACCACAGGAGACACAGGAGCAGACAGAAGGCACACAAGCCTCATGCGCAGTGACTTTGTCGAGTGACGAAGAGGATGAACCCAAGAGCAAGAAGAGACGACGCAAAGCTGCTGGAGATTCAGAGGCTGCTAAGAAGAAGAAGAAGGGGAAAGCAGAAGTGCCAGATAATGAGGAAGTTTACAACATTGCAGCCAGCATGCATTCGGAGAGTGCAGTGCGTCTTCTCGCGAAGATCACAATCCGAGAATATGGAGAGGCACCGGATGTCCCTATTTGCCGAATTCTGGGAAATGAGCAGGTGCGGAGAGTCAATCCAGCGGATCTGGAATCTTTGACTAGGAGTTTCAAGAAGGCAGTTGGTTATTTGCGCAACACCACTCAGTTCATCCTTCAAGTTGGGGACCCCATGACAGATGCAGATCTGGCAGCATTGAGAAGCGATGAAGCGATGTATGCTCAGCATTTGGCTTTTGAGGAGGAGCTTCAGTCCGACATGTTCCGGCAATGGGCACCAATGCTTTCGATGAAGAAGTTCATCTGTTGGGATGGTAATCACAGGCTAAAGGTGCTTCAGAAGCTGTACACAGAAGACACGGAAGATAAGATTCAGTGGGCAGTGAGAGTGCGTTCAGGCTTCATCCGTGCTGGGGTCATGGATAATCTTCAGCTTGTGACAATGTTTCAGCAAATTAATAGGTAAACAGAGTGACCTCTAGATCATAGGATTAACTAACTTCGAGCTTTTCAAATATGCAGTTCCTCCGCAACGGCAGTGCAAACCACACTGCCACATCTTCTGCTATCTGTGAAGACATGTTGCACCAGTGAGGAGGGCACAGCGAAGATCTTGGCCAGGCTCAGTGACAAGGAACGAGATGACATAAGAAAGTGGAAGGAAAGCGCGACTGGACAACAAGCTTGGCATCCACTTCCGAATTTGATCTGTGCAAAGATCTTTTTTGAGGTACCATCTCACACTTATATCACTTAGTTGATTACGTCTGTGAATTACAGAGTGAGATTGAGGATGATCTTGAGAAGGCTGCAAGGGCATCCAAAGGCAACAAATACCAGGAGCAACAACAGGTCTACATTAAGCATGACAAGCGCATGATGAAGATCTTAGCCATCATCGATCCTGCATTGGGTGAAGAGTGGTTCGACAAGGTGACCCAAATCACATGGAAACAATGCAGATGGATGGGGTTGGAAAAGCTGTACGCGCTTTCAAGGGCGAGAATTCCAAACGACGAGAATCATGTACTTCAATAAACTGGTACGTCTCGATCTGAAGAGAGAGCAAGAGACACTTGGATTGCCGGGTGTTCAGGATAAGGAGTGGATAAGGTGGTTTACTATCGATTTGTATTGGCGGGCAATCAGAGAGGAGGCAGTACAGATTCTCACGGGACTCATCGAGGATGGCGAGTGGAGCAGGCCGGTTACAGATTTCACGACTTGGTGCGATGAAGTGCGGGTAAAATGCAAGAACGTGATGTTCCAGCCATTCCATGAGTGTGTGAAGTTCACTTACTCCATAGAGCCGAAAGAGTTCCTCGAACACGAAGAGACAGCAAGAAGGATGATTTGGAGGTAAGGATGATCTTCTTGACATTGTTACATTCTGACACTACTATATGTTCATTACAGGTATGTCGCAGCGAGAAAGGTGCCTCACACACAGACTATGGTATTCTGGTCAGATTACATGGAAGCACCACACATGTGGTCGAAAGACAAGATCTGGCCTGACAGAGTTCGAGCGTGTACACGTACCGTTCTGGCTTGATTATCCACCTGGGCAACCACCAACATGGGAGAAGGATCTCTACAATGAACACTCAAAAGATCTCCCATGCATCTCATGGGATCCGGCAGAGGTCGACTTCATTAAGAAGACAAAGGCCAAGGCAAAGCGGCGTCAGCCTGTGCAGCAGTCAAAGAAGACCTCAGATACAGTAGCTGGCACCTCCACTACTCGCGATCCAGCTGCCTTCTTCAATTTATCTGAAGTGCTACCATCGCAGGGAACCATGGACATCAAGGATGACTTGGTCACATTCGTCCCTTCACTTGCTACAACTCGAGGTGATAATTTCTTGGCGATTGATGACATCGAGGAGATGCAACAGGCCGTGCTCACGGATGAGAAGGAAGAGGAGGTTCCTGACGCTAGACTGGTTCCTTATAGAAAAGTTCAGACACAGGTGGCCAGGTACCATACAGCTGACAGCCAGACTCGCTACCAGCATATTGCGGGAGAATATGGTTTCAACTTGGTGATCTTCGACCTTCCAAATGGGACCTTGCCAGGAAATACAACGAGTGATACGCCATACCTCTACCTTGATCCAGTGAAGTTCGATGAAGCACTCCAGTTTGCAGGTATGCATATGGCTGCAAATGGTTGGTTGGTTGTGTTTGCTGCAGCAAACACCTGGGATCAAGTTGTCCGAGCTGCAAGTGTGGTGGACCTTCAACTTGCTGCAACGTACTACATCTACAGAGGGCGTGGTTGGGGCTACCGCAACAAGATGAAGGTACTTTTTTCTTTATTCATGAAGTTCATTAATGATTTTGATGTTTTAACAGGAGAGCATCCTCCTTCTTGTCTTCCAAGATGCATCTAGAGGATTGCGCGATAATCCACTGCGTTTGTCATCAACAATTCTTGTTGATAATCCTGAGCGGTTCCAAGAACCATGGTAGGCATTTCATTTCAACAATTAAGTATTTACCATTATCTTCACATGCAGGATGGACTACCAACCGAAGAGCACTCGATTGATGCAGCTCGTGATAGAACGACTCACCCGGCCAGGTGATCTTATCTGGGATATAGGCAGTGGTACGGGGTCCTCAATGCTTGCAGCTATCGAGCTGGGGAGAAACATTGTTGGGACTGAGAAGAACCCTGAGCTCGGGAGAATTGCTATGAACAGGATTAAAGAGAACATCCAGCCAGAGGAAATCCCAACCCAACCAATAGCGACGTCAAGTAGGACTTGGTGGTTCACGAATTGCAGCATTGCTCAATCGTAAGAAGAAGTGACAAGTGTTGAATTGTACTCTTTGGTGTTGAAATAAAACTTTAATAATACAGTATAAACATGGCTATGATTAAATATTTTTTGTTGTTAATTGCCGACTGAGCCAAAATCCTAAATTCTAAGAATATTTAGGAATATTCTAAGAATATTCTGGTAGATTCTTTAGAATATTCCGGGTCCAAGCCCGGAAGCCCGGAAGCCCTCTTTTTGTCGGGACTCGACATTGTATGGTTGATAACATCAAAACATCTTCCACATTTAAGCAGAAGTGGTAAGAAGTTCATTTTGTGTGGGCAGTCCATTTTACTAGACCTATGTGACACGCAAGGTTTGAATCTTATGAAGGATATTGTCATTAATACCATGCACACATGGTCCTTGGTGCATGTTAGAAGGCAAACATGGTATTATTTGCTAAGGAAGGGACTTTGTTATGAGTGGTTTCATAAGGTGAGCAATAAGTTGAGAATGATCCGTTGATTGTCACACATAATTCATAAAGTTATCATCTAGAATTCCAGTGTTATGTTTGTCCACAAGGACTAATACAATAAGGCATTTGTTAAGAGTGTTGTTTATGAAAAACTCTGAAACCACATAGCTAAGTAGAATGGATTGGGTAGGCCAGCTCATGAACACAACTTGTCACATGCAGGTTATTTCTCCGTTGACTATTATCAATATAATGACATTAATAGACACAAAAGATATGCTTGCATAGGAGTTTATTTTTTGGTGTTAAAAATTACATTTTTATCTCCAAAAGATATGCAATCAATCTCAAGTATACTCAAAGAAGTATATGTAAAATCATTTAGAAATGGCAAAGGAAATGGAAAAAACCCCGGGGACTTCACTCTTCACAATCCGTATACACTATGTGCATAAGTGGCACGGGGTTTTTTTTTACTACATTTCGTACGCATACGTACGGGGATGGGGGTTTTTGCAATTATAATGGAAATCCGTATATACGGTTTAGGGTTGGAAAATTAAAGGCTGGAGATGGAGCAAGATGCAGGGTGCGATGTAGTTGTGAATCTCATCCTCGATGAATGCTGGGTTTTGTTCATGTTTTTGGCAACTACACATTTGATAAGGTCAGGGACGAGATTGCTCTAGATGAAATTCCAGCATTACAGGGTCAAAAATGCGTTTTTGTACAAAAAAATCAAGAGCGACATGTCTTTTGGGATGATGAGATCCTTGTGAGGCTTGAAGGCAATGGTGCTACTGCTTCTACAGACGACTCTATTCCTCAGCACAATAATGCAATAATGAGGCAAGCAATGATGCTATTGTTCGTTTAGGATTACACTCGAAGAAGGCTCATCCTCATCTTGTTCATGAATGGAAGAAATCCTGGAGGAAAAATTTGTTGAGATTTCGGGCATAGGGACGCACAGACAAATGTGAGTTTATATCCTATGACAGAGGTGATCAGCTAGTCTTTGGAGTGTATTGCCATGAATGTGATTTGGTATATGGGAAGGGACTCAAAGATACTTGTTATAACTTCTTCAACAAACACTGCTTCGGAAGGAAATATGAAGAGAACCTAAAGAAAAATGAATGTTCATCTGCAATGGAACTATCTGATGACGATAATGAGGCACACGAGGTAGCAACAGTAGTAATACAAGAATTCGAACAGGTTCGGAGACTCGTTTGTCAGTAGAGCAACTGATGACTGAAGTGGTGGGCAAGTTTGCTAGCGAAACAAGATTGGAGTTCCCTCTTTATTAGCCTAACATCCAGAATTTCACGACAAAACAAACGATTGCAGTTGAATGCAAAGCTTGTGGCAAATTGATCTGCGTATTTGAAACAAGCACCTTGAGAACAACCTAAAGTTCCACTTAGCATCGAAGGGCCACAAACGAGGTGTAGAAGCACCAAGACAGCTAGGGGTCCTCCAAAGAAGATGAAGCTAAGCTTCTGACAAAGACAAACAATCTAACTTGCATGGATTCTTCTGCACAGGTAAACACCACTTTATAATTTTCTTTTAGTAACAAATTAATAATTAGGAGTAAAACTTTGTAGTTTCAGATGTAGGGAATAGGCCGGGAAAAAGGTCTGGAGAGGTTGGAGAGGGCAATTCATCAAGTAAGTGAATGTAGACTTTCTTTCATTTGGAGTGACGATGGTTTCATTATGTAGTGAGTGGTAGAACTGTCTGTCATGGCTTTTGGCAGATGAGACACAAGTATGGAATAGTAGAGGTGGACTTGAGGGGAATGCTGCAGGATAGTCATCCAGGAAACAGGTGGTTTAGTGAACCAAATTATATAGGCAAACTTGTACTCGATACAGGCCAGGAAGTAGAGGTTCATGGAACTTTAGGCATAATGAGTGTAGCAGCCGAGCTGGGAGGTTGTTGTTTTCAGGAACTCAATGTTCAAAGTGTGCACATATACCTCTGCTCTCTGATTTTCATGCCAGAGCGAGAAGACTGTCGAAGGCTACACTACAAAGAGGCGAAAGAGGCAACTTACGTGGCATGCGGAATGATTACATGACGAGCAATGAACGTCTAGACAAGAGTCGAAAAGTTTCAAGAGATAACAATATCTTGCGATGAGACAATATTTGGCTACGTTTGAGAAATGTGGCTCTCTCTGCGAGATGTAGATCACTGCATGACAATTTGCGAGAGTCTGTTGTTCACAAGGACGTCGGCAAGTTCTGCAAAGATATCATCAATGCTCATGCATCAGGGAAATTTGAAGGCAACGAAACTGTTTGGCAGTTGTTGCTAGATATTGTCCAGCATTTGACACACAAGAAGCAAGGCATTCGGTACCACGAAACAACAAAGCAGATTTTCCAAGTTCTGAAAATCTAGGGTGGAAGCCGCGTACATAACTTCATCAGCATGAATGTCAAAGGACCAAGTGTATCAAGTACAGCCTAGGGATTGAGAACAAAGTTTCATTGCCATGTTGGCATCAATGAGGATAGAATTGTGAACCTTGCAGGTAACTAGTCTGTAATGTTCATTGAGCAATTTCTGATGTGCTTTTGCTGCAGATACATACAAAGCCAAGATGAGTGCCTTGCAACTTGAAGCTGGAACAGTGCCAACAATAATGAGACAGCAAAAAATGTGCGATTCATTGGGATCAAAGTCGTGACATACTGATTCTATGGACAAAGGTAATTATAAAACATTCTCCGTCATGGAAGCCATGGAAGCAGCAGAGCCTACACATATGTATATACACATCCATAAGTATATCTTATATATCAGTGTGTATGTGTACCGAGTATATCTTATATATAGCTGAGTGTATGCATCTCTTTCTCTCTCTCTCTTGATGTACTACTAAGTGTATTTGAATTTGTACTACTAAGTGTATTTGTATACATTAAAAATGTATTTAAATATTTTAAAATTAAATTTAAATATCAAAACTATTAAATACATGTAA
>PUQB01000255.1:0-30350 GCA_003024785.1 Selaginella tamariscina
AACACGCATTGCCACGTAATGCGGGTTGTTTAAAAACTAATAGCTACTGCCAAACATGAAAGCGCTTCAACCTGTAGCCATTAACCCGTATGCCATGTTGTTCTCCATCCAAGTTTGCTAAAAAGATATGACCCATTCTTATAAGCCTCCACAATGATGAAAGGTCCATCCCATCTTGGTAAGAACTTCTTTAAGAAGGTCTTATCCAATTGACTATCATATTGCATCACTAAATCACCCACCTAGAGTGGTCATTTTCGAATCTTCTTATTGAATTTGGCCTTCCACTTCTGTTGCATTGCCTTCGTAAGTTGTAAGGATTGTCTTCGTGATTCATCCATGCTCTCCAATTGAACCAACCTTGCTTGCAAGTCCTCACTATCTCCAAGCCCATGCTTCAATGCTAGACGCAAGCTTGGTATCTCCAGCTCAATTGGGAGTATTGCTTCTATACCATAAACTAATTGAAATGGTGTGTACCTAGTAGCAACTTTGTGTGTTGTCCTGAAAGCCCAAAGTGCTGTCGGTAACCACTTGTCCCAATCCTTCTTATGATCCACCGCAAGCTTAGCTAATATATTGCACAACACTCCATTCGTTCGTTCCACCAGTCCATTAGTTTGAGGGTAATAACTTGTTGATTGTCGCCGTGTAATGGACAATTGAGAAAGAAGAAGCTCCACCACTTCATTGTAGAAATGAGAACCCTGATCTGTTACTATCAATAATGGACACCCAAACCTGGTGACAATGTTTTGAATGATTAAATTTGTTGCGATCTCCTTGGTACAAGCTCGAACAAAGATTGCTTCCACCCACCTTGTGAGATAGTCAATACCCACAATAATGTATCTCTTTTGTGAAGAAGCCACTAGCAAGGGACCAACAAAGTCTATTCCCCACTTCTCAAATGGACCTGTTGGTAAATAAGATGCAAAGGTCCATTGTACAACACTCTTCTTCCAAAAGTCTGACAAACCTGGCAAGTCTGACACCACTCTTTAACATCCTTGAAGAGGGTTGGCCAATAATATCATGCATTGACTATCTTCTTGGAAGTGTAGTCGTGCGAGAAGTGTCCACTGCAAAATCCTTCATGGCATTGCTCCATGATCTGTTTTTCTCCTGACGACCCACCGCTCGTCGAAGCACACCATCTCGCCCTACCCTATAAAGTAACTCACTCATTACCATATAGGGTCGAGTATTGTCGCATGATCGTCTTCTTTTGGGTTGTTGTACATCCTTCTGGAAATTTCCCATCCATCAAGAAATTGTAGACTTCTTGATAATCCTCCATGTCGGGTGACAGAGCACATACCCAAGAGATAATGGAACTTCTCAATGTCACCTTGGTCCAACATTTCTTCTAGACCCGCTCTTGTGCTCTTTTCATGTTGAAACTCAAAATCATACTCAGCCAAGGTCGTGATCCACCTAGAAAACTTCCCTGTGAGCCTAAGCTTATTGGCAATGTACTTAAGTGCTGCATTGTTGATGAGGAAACAAAGTGGCGCCCCCACAAGTAATGCTTGAACTTCTCCACTGCATATATGATTGCTGCTGCTTGCTTCTCCAACAATGGGTAGTTGAGCTCTGGCCCTTGTAATTGCCTTCCTGCATAATAAATAGGAAACAAGTATCCGCTTCTCCCCTTTTGCATCAGAATCACAGTGATTGAAACTTCTCCAACGCTAAGATTGACATAAAATAATCCTCCCATTTAGGTGTCATCAGAATCGGATGTGAACTTAGTGCAATCTTAAGTCTCTCAAATGATGCTTGGCATGAAGAAGTCCATTGAAATGCAACTCCCTTACAAAGTAGCTGGTTCAATGGATATGCCATCTCTGCAAATCCCACAACAAATCTGCGATAGTACCCTGCCAACCTACGAACTTTTGTACCTCCTTGACACAAGTCAGAGTTGGTAGCATGAGTAGCTTGTCCACCTTGTCTTGACTCGGCTCAATGCCATCCTTTGAGATCACATGTCCTACTAAGGTGCCCTTAGTACTTGTCATAGTTTTTACTATGACTCAACTCTTTACTTTGGGGTTTGACTGTTGTACTTACCGAGTTATGTGACGAACCCTAGATATAGTAGGAAATAGGCCCGTTTAGTGCACTTGGGTATCTAGTGATGGTCTGGCCGAGTGTCATTAAGTATTTGCAGGGAACTCTAGGCAAAGCTAGAACTTACCTTCTAGAAACTCTCCCCTGTTTTGACGTTTTAGGTTAGGGTTCTTCATCACACCCTAACTGGTTAGGTTTAGGGTTAGGTTAGGACAACCATTTTCTCTAAGGGCTGGCATTTCCGTGCCAGCCCACTTACTCATTTAGGTAAACAGGGGGGGGCACATAAATAAGGTAGAGTATATGTAGTGAGGCTTCCTGGGTTCAAAAGAGAGCTCGTTAACCTCCTACCGGTGCAAGCTAAGCTTGTGTCGTCAAGGTGCAACCCTCTGTTGTGCCGCCCAAACTACCACACGACAGGGGTACAACCCACAGGGTTAGACTATCCTTATCGTTGGCAGGATCTTGCCTTTGAGAAGGGCACGTTACTTCCAAGGAGTTAGTCAGATTCCTTGGTCCGAAAACCTGCTCGCAAGCTCAAAGGTTTGCCCGAGTTCACGTTCCGCAAAACTAGTGGTTGAGGCCTTGCTCCGGCCGCCTCAACCACGCCAAGCTAGGAACGAACCTAGCTCGGCTAGTCCGTGTCCTGATTCACAAGGTGAGTCTCTTGTTCATGACTTGGTTAACTAGGGGTTAAGTTCCTAAGGCGGGTTCCTAATACGGGTTACTTTACCAGATTCCGTGGGGTTTCCAGAGAGGGGATTCCAGGGTTGGCACCTGGCAAGCCGCCTTTGTGGCACCAGGTAAAAACTCTGACAATTGGTATCGAGCAAGTTCTCTGCGGTCAGTAGGACTGCCTTAAGTCGTAGGGTGTTTCAATGTTTAGATAACTCTAAATTCTTGATATACTCTATTTTTCGGTTGACATGTCTGTATTCTGCGCAGAGAGTTTGATCCTGTGAGTTGTCAAACTTCGGAGAACACTTGCTCAGTGAGTCGGCGTGAGATTCTAGGTATGTCCGAAAGTCTTATGCTAGTTTAAGCTGATGTGTGTGGGTGTACAACCTGTGCAGGGTGTTTCCAACTTTCACATTGGGAATATTCCAAGCATATTCTCCGAGTGTTGATAGGGTTCAATACGATGAGCAAAAGAAAGCAACCAGAGCCTGAGGCAGAGAGGGCTGTCGCAGAGGCTCAAAATGAGGAGATGGATGAGGCTGATCCAGGTCGACCCCCTAGGTTAGACAACGACCTGGTTGGCGAGAAATAATGGATGCCCTAAAAACTTCGAGGGGATGTTTTGGGGTTGAACGAGAATCGATAATGTTGCCGTTCGGATTCCGACGAATACAGTGCCAGATGTTCCGCAACCAGACACACGGAAAAAAGAAGAAGCATGACTCAGAGTCAGGTTCCTCTGAATCAGATTCTTCGACGGAAGTAGTGGTGGAGGTCCCAGTAAATTCAAACCGGTAAAGCCTTCGAATTTCATGGGTTCAAAGGATTACAAGGTTTTGGATGACTGGTTGTATGATATGGAAAGCTATTTCGAGGCTGCTTCCGTGAGAAAGACAGAAAAGGTTGCATGTGCCAAGCAGTTTCTTAAAGAAAAGCTAAGACTTGGTGGCGAATTGTTGAAGGTGAACGTGGATACCGAAACAGCTGGAAGCACATGAAAAAGGAGATCAAAAAGCAGTATATGCCGGATGATCTCGGTTTGCGATTGCGTGCTGACCTGGCACTTTGTCAACAGGGAGTTCGGGGAAGTCCAATGGACCACGTTTATCGATTCGAAAGTGTACGGCGATTGGTGCCAAATATGAGCGATGATGAAGCTCGAAGTTGCTTCATGGCTAGCTTGAATGAGAAGACGCGAAGGGAAATCTTAAGGTACAAGCCAACAAGCTATCGGGAATGTCAAGAGGCAGCTCAAAAGGTTGCTTATGGCATGTCGTTAGAAGACTTGTACAAAGGGGAGGAAGCAAAACCTAGGAGGTTTCCTCCAAAGTCTGGGTTCAGAAGGTTTGATAGGCGACCAGATCAATCGCCATCAATTCGAAGTGCAAGTCCCTTTGTCGGCAGTTCCAAGTTTTTGGACACATCAAGACCCAGGATTTCAAAACCATTGGCGTTACCACCTCCTCAGCAGGCCAAAGGATCGGCTCCAAAGTCTGCTCCCCCGCGTTCCGCAGGCGGGGTTCGAAATGTTATAATTGTAACAAGCCTGGTCATTTTGCTAAAGAGTGTCGGCACCCTCACAACAATCAGGACATTTCAAGGCGATGGTAGAAGAGGAAGTTGCTGAACCAGAAACGCTTGAAGATCCGGAAGATGAGTCAGAAGAGGTAATGTTGTGCCAGACACAACCTGCCTTATTCGCTATTCAAGACAAAACTGACCCTTTGCTATATTTGACAGGAAGGATACGAGGGGACCGAGTCCGAATGATGATCGATACTGGAGCAACATACAACTTCATATCGACTAGTCTAGCTCGTCGATTGAATTTGGATGTAATAAAGATGTGTGAAATAAAGATCAATTTTGGCAAAGGTTCTCAAAATACTAATAATATAGCAAGGGCAGTTCCTGTCCAAATCAAAGATTGGAAGGCTAAGCTAGACTTAGTTGTCTTGAATATGACGGGGTTTGACTTTGTTTTGGGTATGGAATGGTTCCATAAACATGTAATCGAAATGAGGGGTTCCGGAGATAATCGAATCACGCTTGCAGCAGATAAAGAAGACATTAGAAAAACGCTCAAAATGGAAACGCTAACTGATAAGGATTGGAATCCTATGTTCCTTACCTTAACTCAGTTGCGTAAGGCAGTTAGACATCGGGAACGTGTGTTTCTTGCAATGGTTTTGGATACTGGTGAAGTCAAAATAGGAGATGGTCAAGAATCTGTTCCTGAACCTATTTTGGAAGTCTTGAACATGTTTAAGGATGTGTTGCCAGAAGACTTGCCGCCGAGTTACCTCCACGTCGAGTTGTGGACCACAGGATAGAGATTTTGCCAGGTTCGTCTCCACCGGCAAGAGCCCCATATCGGTTGAATCCTCAAGAGTTAGTAGAATTGAAGAGACAGCTGACAGAATTGATTGGTCGAGGACACATTCGACCTAGTCGATCGCCGTATGGTGCACCTATCTTGTTTGTAATGAAAAAGGATGGTACGATGCGAATGTGTGTGGACTATCGAGCGCTGAACGCGATAACTATCAAAAATAAGTATCCTCTTCCACGAGTGGACGACTTATTTGATAGGCTATCGAAAGCAAAGTATTTTTCAAGAATAGACTTGAGATCGGGTACCATCAGATTCGGGTAGCAGAGAATGACATTGAGAAGACCGCTTTTCGAACGCGTTATGGATCATTTGAGTTTCTAGTCTTGCCATTCGGGTTGTGCAATGCTCCAACTTTTTGCACAATGATGGATGATGTGTTTAGAGACTATCTAGACGAGTTCGTAGTGGTGTATATTGATGACATTCTGATTTTCAGTTCGACAATTGAGGAACATGTGGAACACTTAGAAAAAGTGTTTCAGAGGTTGAGAGAGAACCAGTTGTATGCTAAAGAAAGCAAGTGCGCATTTGGTCAAACCAAGATAGATTTCTTGGGACACTTGATCTCAGGTGGGGAGGTTGCCATGGACCCAAAGAAAATTCAAGCTATTACCGAGTGGATGACTTTAAAAGATGTGCATGAAGTTAGATCATTTCTTGGTCTGACAGGGTATTACCGAAGATTCATAAAGGGTTACTCGGAAATAGCGGCCCCATTGACAGATCTTACGAAAACATTCCATGGCATTGGACTCCAGAGTGCCAACGTGCGTCGTCAAACTCAAAGAGGCTATCTCTTCTGAGCCAGTTTTGCAGTTGCCCATCTTTGAAGATCCCTTTGAAGTAGAATGTGACGCTTCCGACTTTGCAATTGGTGGTGTATTGCAACAGAAAGGACATCCAGTGTCCTTTTTCTCGAAGAAGTTAGATGCCGCGCAAACTCGATGGCCTACTCACGAAAAGGAGATGTATGCTATTGTTGCTTCCTTGGAGTATTGGCGTCATTATCTTCCAAGTCATGGCACTGTGGTTTGGACAGATAGTGTAACTCTAAGGTATTTTGAAACGCAGCCGAAGCTATCGCCGAAGTATGCTAGATGGCAGCAGAAGTTGGCACGATTTCAGCCTGAAATCAAACATAAGCGGGAAAGGACAATGTGGTAGCTGATGCACTCAGTAGAAAGGGTCATCTTCGATTATGTCAGCACCCATGTCAACTTTGGTGGAAATTTGTGACGGCGTATCCTCAGGACAAGTTTGCTAAGGAGGCTTTGAGCCTGGTGGCAAAGAGGAAACAAGTTCATCAATTACGAAGAGATGGTAATATTCCAGCAGGAATAGAAAGTCGAATGGATGCACTCAAACAGGCATTTTGCGGTACGAGATGGAGTTCTTTATTATAAAGAAAAGAGACTCTATGTTCCAGAAGGGACATGGAGGGAGAGGCTGTTAAGAGAGCATCACGATGTTCCTTTGGCAGGACATGGTGGAAGGCATAAGACGTTGGCTTTGTTGAAACAGGGATTCTATTGGCCGGGTATGATAGATGATGTTGCCAAGTATGTCAAGACATGCCCCACATGTCAACAAGTAAAGCCGATCGCAAAAACGAGCTGGGAAGTTGCAGTGTATACCGATTCCAGAGCGGCCATTTCAAAGTGTTACTTTGGACTTTATCATGGGATTGCCAAAATCTTGTGGTTTTAACGCTCATGGTGGTAGTCGATCGGTTTTCAAAGGTTGCTCATTTCATTCCAACTGTAGAGACAGTGAATGCAATTCAAGCAGCGAAGTTGTTCTTCCACGAAGTCATAAGAGTGCGCGGACTACCGGAAAATGATGATCTCAGATCGGGATCCTCGATTTACGGGCAAGTTTTGGGGAACATTGTTTAAGCAGTTTGGTACGATGCTCAAGTTCAGTACAGCCTACCATCCGCAAACTGATGGTCAAACGAGAGGGTGAACTCAGATGCTATGTTCAAGGTGATCAACTTGATTGGGCTGAACACTTAGATATGGCTGAGATATGTTACAATAACTCGACACACACTGCATCGGATGTAGCCCGATGGAAGTGTTAACTGGGAATAAGGGTGGTATTCCTCAGAGTATGGTGTTACCGAAAGACGATAGCAATCGAGTTCCATCTGTAGCAGAGTTCACGGACAATTGTATCGACATGGGAAGCTGCTCGTCAAGCGATGGCTGCAGCACAGGAAAGGTATCGTCAGCAGTACGATAAACATCGGCGGATGTAGAGTATCAGGTTGGGGATATGGTATTGTTGAGTACCAAAACCTGAAGGTTCCAACAACTCTTTCGAAGAAGTTTCTATCGCACTACATAGGCCCATACAAGGTGGTGAAGCGAGTAGGGAAAGTGGCTTATGGGTTAGATCTTCCTCCAGAGTTGGGAAAATACACAATGTGTTTCATGTCAACTTGCTTGAGCCATTCCACAAGGATGAGAAACATCCACATAGATATCATAATTTACGTCCGCAGAGTTAGTTGGTGAGGAGAAAGAATTTGAAGTTGAGGCGATATTAAAGGGGCGAAACATTCATGGACGGCGAAAACGTAAACGTGAATATCTTGTTAAGTGGAAAGGGTACCCGGCATGCGAGTCGACATGGGAACCATTGGAGAATCTACAGAACGCATGGAGTTGTGAATGAGTTTGAGGCAGGTCTCAAACTGATTAAGAAATAAAGTTATTTCTTCTTAACCTAGGGGCCGACAGACAACCTTTAACTAGAGGCCTCCAATATAAATTCTAGTTAACTTAAAGAAATTAACTAACTGTTGTCTGTGTCTCCAAATGACTTCTTGTCGCAGGTGGTGCCTCCGGCAGCTGAGTTCTCACTCAGTGAACGACGGTTCTGAAGTATTTGGCTTCGCGTAATGCAAGGGGGGTAATAAAACTTGTGAACTTTTTGCTGACTCCGCATAGAGTGATTAGTGTTAGTTTTAGTTAATTTTTCCTAACCTAGTCTAGTCTTGGAGTTAGACGTCAACGAGGACGTTGACATTTCAAAGGCGGGGAGTGTGTCATAGTTTTTACTATGACTCGACCCTTTACTTTGGGGTTTGACTGTTGTTACTTACCGAGTTGTGTGACGAACCCTAGATGTAGTAGGAAACAGGCCCGTTTAGTGCACTTGGGTATCTAGTGATGGTCCGGCCGGGTGTCATTAGGTATTTGCAGAAACTCTAGGCGAAGCTAGAACTTACCTTCTAGAAACTCTCCCCCGTTTTGACGTTCAGGTTAGGGTTCTTGCAAATATAGCTTGTCAAAATAAGGGTTAGGGACACCCTAGGGTTGACCTAACCCTAGGGTTGCCCTAACCCCACCCTAAACCCCCCCCTAGGGGTTAGGTTTAGGGTTAGGTTAGGACAACCATTTTCTCTAAGGGCTGGCATTTCGTGCCAGCCCACTTACTCACTTAGGTAAAAGGGGGGGGGGGTCCGTCACATAAATAAGGTAGAGTATATGTAGTGAGGCTTCCTAGGTTCAAAAGAGAGCTTGTTAACCTCCTATCGGTGTCAAGGCACAACCTCTATTGTGCCACCCTAACTACCATACGACAGGGGTACGTCCCACCTTTGGGTTAAACTATCCTTATTGATGGCAGGATCGCGCCTTTGTGATGGGAGTACATTACTTCTAAGGAGTTAGTCAAATTCCTTAGCCCGAAAACCTGCTCGCAAGCTCAAAGGCGTTGCCCAAGTTCACATTCTACAAAACTAGTGGTTGAGGCCTTGCTCTGGCCGCCTCAACCACACCAAGTTAGGAACCCCGTAGCTCAACTAGTCTACATGTCCTAATTCACAAGGTGAGCCTCGTTCATGGACTTGGTCAGCTAGGGGCTTAAGTTCCTAAGGGTCGGGTTCCTAATACGGGTTACTTTATCATATTCCGTGGGGTTTCCAGAGAGGGGATTCCAGGGTTGGCACCTGGCAAGCCGTGTCAGAGTTTACCTGGTGCCACAAAGGCGGCTTGCCAGGTGCCAACCCTGGAATCCTCTCTCTTGGTAACCCCATGGAACCTGGTAAAGTAACCCGTATTAGGAACCCAAGCCTTAGGAAGTCAAACCCCTAGCTGACTAAGTCCACAAACGAGACTCACCTTGTGAATCAGGATACACGGACTAGTCGAGCTTTAGTGTCGTTCCTAGCTTGGCGTGGTTGAGGCGGCCGGAGCAAGGCCTCAACCACTAGTTTTGCGGAACGTGAACTTGGGCAATGTCTTTGAGCTTGCAGGCAGGTTTTCGGACCAAGGAATCTAACTAACCCCTTGGAAGTGACGTGCCCCTATCTCAAAGGCAAGATCCTGCCAACGATAAGGATAGTCTAACCCTAGGGTGGGTTGTACCCCTGTCGTGTGGAAGTTTGGGCGGCACAACGGAGGGTTGCACCTTGACGACACAAGCTTAGCTTGCACCGGTAGGAGGTTAACGAGTTCTCTCTTGAACCCAGGAAGCCTCACTACATATACTCTACCTTATTTATGTGACGGACCCCCCCCCCCGTTTACCTAAGTGAGTAAGTGGGCTGGCACGGAAATGCCAGCCCTTAGAGAAAATGGTTGTCCTAACCTAATCCTAAACCTAACCCTAACCCCTAGGGGGGAGGGGTTTAGGACGTGGGGTTAGGGCAGCCCTAGGGTTAGGTCAACCCTAGGGGTGTCCCTAACCCTTATTTGACAAGCTATAATTTGCGAAGAACCCTAACCTGGAACGTCAAAACGGGGGAGGGTTCTCTAAATGGAAGTGCTAGCTTCGCCTAGAGTTTCTTGCAAATACCTAACGACACCTGGCCGGACCATCACTAGATACCCAAGTGCACTATGCGAGCCTGTTTCTTCTACATCTAGGGTTCGTCACATAATCCAGTAGGTAACAACAGTCAAACCCCAAAGTAAAGGGTCGAGTCATAGTAAAAACTATGACAAGCCGCCTTTGTGGCACCAGGTAAAAACTCTGACAGTACTACCAATCTGACATTTTTCCGAGTTCAAGCATCCTTTTGCATCATCCATCCTCTGGAATGCTAGTTGTACCTTCTCCAAGTGGCTCATCCTATCGCTATAGATGCAAAAGTCATCAAGGTAAACCCTAATGAATGAATCAAGATATGGTTCAAACACCTTGTTCATCAATTGTTGAAACGTTGCTGGAGCATTTGTGAGTTTAAACGACATCACCCTATACGCAAAGGTTCCCCATGGTCTGGTGAAGGTGGTCTTCAACTTGTCCTCTTCTCGAATCCTGACTTGGAAATACCCAGAGTACCCATCACAAAATGTGTACATCTCATGCCTTGTCACTTCATCCAGTATCTCATCCATGAAAGGAATGGGGTGATGATCTCAATGTGTGCCATCATTTAATCATTTGAAGTTGACACAAACTCGCCACTTGCCATTTTTCTTTGGGGCTACCACCACAGGAGAAACCCAATCTGACGTTTCCACCTTAAAAATGAAATCTGAACGCTGTAGCTTCATGAGCTCCTCATAAACTATGCTCTTTCAAAGGACCCGTCTTATAAGCCTTTTGTACAACTCCCTTCATACCTGGTTTAAGTGGGATCTCATGTTGCACAACATCTACTGACGAAGCTCCTCATATGATGTTGCAAACAACTTGGGCAACTTCAATAGCATGCTCATGTATTGCTCCTTCTCCTCAGGAATCAAACTTGAACTAAGCATCTTCTCCAAAAGAGCTTGTCGCTCCACTTCTTTTGCCTTAAACTTGTTGCCACTACTTGCTTCCTGCCCCTTTTCAGCAACCCCTACTACCCCTCCTTGAGCCTCCTACTCCTAGGTGAGTTGTTAATCATAGACCTCATGTCTATCGTGAGGCTCCACACGCGTAGCAACCTTGGGAATTGCCTTGAGGGCATACAATTCCTTCTCCTCCTGTTCACTCTCAGAATCTGAGGTTGTCACCTCACTATTACTGCTAGAATCATATTGCTCACTGGAAGATGACTCCTCATCTACAACCTTTGTTGTGTTCTCATTGATGGCTATTGTCACTCATCTTGACTTATGACCAATAGTCATCTCCCTTTTTTTCCAATAATTTTTAGCATCAACCTTATAAAGCCAAGGTCGACCCAAGATCATAGGATAACCATGTGCATCCCGTCGTAGTTGCATGACATGCACATCTATAGAAATAGTTATCCCATGCACTGTGATCGGCAAGTCAATAATCATTCCAACTGGCTTGACACATCGATCATTTGCCACCCTAATCCTCCAATTCGATGATTGGTTGCACTTGAGACCAAGTTTTTCCATCAACCAGTTACTCATGACATTGATCTCTGCACCACCATCTACTAGAACACGTTGCACACGCATTCCATCTATTACCACATCCACAATTGGTGCCACAGGATTCGTATTGGATTCTCTTGTTATCACTTGTACATTTTGCATCACCTCATCCTCACCACTAGGACGTACCTTCTTTGCATGACTACTAATCCCTTGTTGAAGCTCTCTCCTCAAGCTTGGGCATTTTGACAATAATTGTGTAACTATAACGTTGGCATGAGCATCTCCTAGATCCTCGACAATTGAATATTCTTTCTGCCCCTTGCCAATCCCCATATTCTGTATACCAACCTTACGTCATGGCTTGGTACCTTCTTTCCTTTTTCTTCTGCTTGCACGTGTCTCCACTTGTTCAGGTTGCTCTGCTTGTTGCTCCCTCTGGCTCTCTTAAGACCTAGGAGATCCAAGTCACCTTGCTCGGTTGTTAACTCCACCAAATGAACACTAGGTTGGTCCCTTTGTTGTGGTGCAGGAGTTGGTTGAGGTTTCTGAGGACACTCATTTGCATAGTGTCCCACCAGTTTACATGTAAAATATGTCACCTGTGGTCGTGGTTGTTGACATTCAGTGGCATAGTGACCTTGTTGTTTATAAATGTAACAAGTGACATTAGCTCGATCCCTAGGTGGCCTTGGAGGTTTTGGTCATGTTGGCTTTGCTTGAAGCAAATGCAACTTGATCTCGTTGAGATCTGAAGTTAATTTGGCAATACTACTCTCCAACTCAGATGATTTGACTGGAACGGTTGCAGGAATCACAACTTGGGGTGTTTGTAGAATTGGTGCCAACCTTGGTTGTGGTGCTACTGTTGAGATTGAGGCTTCATCAGGATTCATAAGAAGTGCCTCCTTTTTCATAGCAATCTTCACAACTTCCTGCAAGTTACTAGGCTCTTTGTTCTTTACCTTCTGGCGTAATACCGGCTTCAATCCAGTAAGAAACTTGTTAAACACCAATGCATCTATCCTGACAGCTGGTTGGACTCCTTTGATGCATCCTCCAGTCCTTCGGAGGCCTCCACTCCCAAACCACTTCGTAGTCTACATTAGAGTTCCAACACACGCTCACTAAATGCCTTGACACTCTCTCTTCACTTTGCCTCAATTGATCCAATTGCTTCATGACCTCATCCAATGTCTCTGGCTTTCCATACTCTCCTAGAAAAGCCTCACTCAACCTCTCCTAGAAAAGCCTCACTCAACCTCTCCCAACTAGCCTTAACATCACTAGTTTGACGCTCAAACCACTTCAATGCTCCATCCTCCAAAAAGGATGGTAGAAGTTCTGCCCAAGTGGTAGAACTTCTATCTCCATTTGAAATGCATGCTCGCTTAAATGAACATAAACACCGATCTGGATCCTCATTTTGCAAACCATGATATACTGGAATAGACACCATCTTTACAAGTGTAAAAATGGCAAAGGTTTCACCTGATTACAAGTAGATGAAGAGACATCACTTTGACGAGGCAATGCCCCCCTCTATGCAAGCTCATCAGCCTCTAGATTCTCTCTTCGAGGAACGTGCTTTATCTCAAAAGTGTCGAATCCCCTTTGAGATCTTGAACAGGCTCAGAAAGCACCAACAACTTAGGCTTTCTCACTTTCCACTGACCTTGCACTTGGTTCACCACCAACTTAGAGTCACCAATCGCAACCATGTTTTTCGCCCCTTGTTTCCTTGCCTCCTTCAATCTTCGAATAAATGCAGAATACTCCGCTTGATTGCAAGAATTAGCACTAGAAGTTGACTCAGAAATTTTGATTCGCTTCCTTACTGGATCAGTTAGCACGACCCCTACACTTGCAACTTGCTTCTTTGGCTTGTATGCTCCATCAAAATTGACTTGCCACATTAACAAGCACAACCGAACCTCTCACAATGCGTGCAATACTTTTGCTTTACCAAACTCCACACTTCACAAGATTCCCAAAGACTTGGATGAATCCAACGAGATATTGTCATGATTGCAATGTGAGGATCAATGTATGGAAGATCCATACACAAACGATGTGCCTCATCGATATCACCATTATCACATGGGTGCCAAATCTTGATCCATGCTCGGTTCACTTCTTGCCTCCTCAAAAGCACATTCGCAATTGCAAGTTATATTCCAAACTTGAATTCTTTAAATCCCCACGCTTGAATGACCACCAACTTGTTATTTAAAGCAAACCCATGTGGATGCTCAAAACAACACTTCAATATTTGATTTTGAAGAGACTTTGAAAGTTGAAAGGACCTTCTCCAAAAAGGACACTCAGGCTCATTCATAAACAATGCACATTAGCATTCCACACTCGCCGCACCAAAAACATGTCGAAGGAAAATCATTCAGGGACTCGGATGTTCGAGACTTGATGGCTTTAGTGATAACGCATTGTAGTAGTCCTTACTAAGGATCACACACATAAATAAAAGAAAAGAAAGGGAAAACATGAGATGAAACTCATGACATAAAAGATACACTAATTAATTTTTATATTTCATCATAAGAGCACACACAAAATAATGTCATCACACCTATTTACAAAGTAAACAAAGAAAAGAAGAAACTAGAGACTCTTCTCTATATCTTTATATCTATATGTGTCCTCTATCTCCTCAAACCCTTGAGCCTTGGTTCCTTATATACCCAAAATAATATAAAGAATGCATGTAGGGTAGGGTAGGGGTGTAAGAGAGGATGTAAGATGAGGGTTACATAAGAATAATGGTAGGGGTTATGAAAAAAGGTGGGCTTGACCCATAAATGATGGGGGTTATGGAAGAAGGTGGGCTTGACCCATAAATGATGGGGGTTATGGAAGAAGGTGGGCTTGACCCATAAATGATGGGGGTTATGGAAGAAGGTGGGCTTGACCCATAAATGATGGGGTGTTATGGAAGAAGGTGACTTGACTTTGACTTGGGAAGGTGACTAGGAAGGTGCATGGAAGAAGACAAAGAAAATGTGCATGGTCAAAGCAGGCATTAACCATATGGATTAACATAATAATGTTGACTAGTTTGGCCATGTAAGAAAAGACAAAGAAGGGGAATAGTAAAGTGAAATGGAGACGTATAATATGAGTAGAAGACTAGTCCACTACATGCATACCAGGTTCTACCAAGGTGATGATCCAAATTTTCCCGTGACAACGTGTTAGCCCTCTAGGTTAAAACTCTAACAATTGGTATTGGAGCTTATTCTCTGTGGTCAGTAGGACTGCCTAAAGTTATAGGGTGTTTTAGAGTTTAGTTAGTTCTAAATTCTTGAAGTACTATATCACTTTCGGCTAACATCTGAATTCTGCGTGGGGAATTGGTCTTGAGATATATAACTCTTCATAGTACACCTACTTCATAAGTGGGTGTGGGTTATGGACTCGAATGTCAAAGGTAACATTTGGAAGTAAACTTTTAAGTTGTATGCCATGTTATTTTACCTTATGGTTGTCCATGTTACTTTACCATCTACTTCCACAAGACATGGCATGTTAGTTTGTTCTGGCTTACAAATTAAGTCTTGTGAGGTGGGTCTTGTGATATCCTAAGTTTACACATTATTGAAATTTTTCTTGTTTTCTTTAAAGGTGTTTGAATTTGGGATAACACATGATTTGGAAATAGATAATGTCCATTGAGTTTTGACTAAGTCAAGATTCAATATTAATTCCAACAATAGTGTTCACATGGGGAAAGACTTATGTTCAAATGTGTGTCTTTAACTGCAGAAGAAGGGCATATTCAAACATAAGAGTGAGTACTACATTTTGGCAGAAGTTGTAAAATAAGCTCTCATTATAGTGCTTGTTTTCCAGAGTGTAACTCCAGAAGCAGACTATGGTGATGAACTTATAATACAACGAAATGTCAGATATTAACATATAATGAATATGTTAAGCAGTTAGTTTGAAGATCCAATGTAATAAAAGTATTGTTTGATTTTCGCAATATTTTGATGACGTTAACTACAAATAACATTAGATGAAATAGTTTACTAAGTTCAAGTTACTTGATTTGAACAAAGTACAACTTAAAATCTTAATTAGTTGTAAGCACGCACTTTGTATTCAAGTTAGCTAGCTCAATTAACTTGATTATGAAGTTATCTCATGTGGATCATAAGAATGAAATAGAATAATAGATTTTGGCAGTAGACGAATTTAATGTTGCATCCCTATCAATGTAGCTTTTGAATAAATGGCATGATCTATCACAAAGAGTAATGTTGGAAACATACGTTTACATTTTCATTTTACTAAGTAATGAAGGATTTGCATAGTGAATGCGTTCAACGCACACTTGTGCATTTTCATTATTAACTCTTTAATCTTAAAATCTATAATGTTGTTTGTAATGTGGGGATAGGTGATTCCTTAATTAAGAAGAGCATGATTTGAGATTCTCTACTTTGATTATCGGCTAAGTAAGGAAACTTACTAAGTTTAATAACTTATGTTGAGAATTATTGATGAGCTAGTAACAATCGGATTTCCATTGGAGGTTTAAGTGCATGTACCTCCTCAGAGTCGGTATTCGATGAAAATAAAAAGTTGATATTGTTTTTCAATAACGATTTCATTTTAGAGTCGAATACAATTATTTAAAAGACGATTTCTTGACTTTGCATCATGGTCATAAATGTGGGCACTCAAAAAACTTATAAAGTAGGTATTTAGAATATCAAAAAAAAAAAGAAAAGAAATTATTCTTGACTTAAGGTTTGATTGTATTCCTTGGGTTAATTGTTAGTTCTATCTCAAGGTCTGATGGTGTTCCTTGAGTTTACTTTAACATTTGTAAAAGTACAATATCGAGTTTTGTGATTAACTCAAGAAGTTGGTGTTCCTTCTTGATGATCATAATTCATGGTTTCTAACATATGGTTCAATATCCGATACGAAAATATGAAGTTTCCTATCACCTCATTTGTTAAGATATTTATATTTTAAATTTTAAAAGTATTTGTGACAATCTTTTCAAGATTAGTTATAAATGACTTATCAAAGTATGGTATGATATTTCCTTAAATTGAGTTTGGATCGCTCAATATCAAAAATATCAAAACTTGGTTATGATCACATGAGGTGGCCATAATCATAAAATATAAAGACTCAAGCAAACTTGAGTTTGACACTTTGATAAGGCACTAGCTTAGTATGTTTTCAAGTTAGTTGAGAAATGAGGCGTTTCTAATACGGTGCTTAAAGAGCAATGTGGTACTTTGTGAATTACTAGGTGTTTAATGGATAATGTATCTTAGTTCAACGTGTTTAACTAAATATCTTATTCATGTTTGGGGAAATTGTTAAATTATGAGATATGACTAAAACATAAAGTTAATATGACATTTTAGTGTTAAAATAACATTTATGCACGTTGTAACTAAAATGGGCATGATACATGAAAATGGGAATATAAAATAAATTGCTAATTAATACTTAAGTTTTAATTATTAATTAATTATTTAATTAATATATAATTAAGCCTTAAATATTAATTAATTAACAAATTAATCCTTTAATAACCTTACTTAGTAAGGAATATTCCTAAAATATCTTAGAATATTCATATTATTCTTCGTTGTAAAAATAATTTAAAATAATTAAAAATATTATCAAACATAATTACAAATGAAATCATTTCTTTATCAACATGTTAATGTATTTATAAATACTTTCTCCTTAACCATATAGAGAAATCTCCTCATTTTGTTTAAGTCATCACTCTCCGGATTAATCGAATCATTTGGATCAATATTTTTATGTTGTTGCCACCATCTAACACTCTCACGAATGCAGTTAGGAGTTGCCATCCTTGTTAATACATAAGCTATGATAAGTCCAGGTCTGCATAAAGGCTTATTTAAAAAATGACGTTCCTTAAGAATAATATTGTAAAGCGCTCAGTTGCTCTCCTTCATTTTATAAAATCCAAAATCACGAGAAAGAAAAGCGTCAGAAAATGTTTGATACGATGGATATTACTCACAAAAGTTTTGAGATTCTTCTTTCTAAGGCATGTATCCAAGTAGTTCACTAGCTCATTCATGGTATTAGTATCAGAATATGGGTCGAAAGTGATTGGATGGATACAAGTAATGTTTTGTTTGAGCATAGCCTTTTAAAGAAAGTCATTTACCACTAAGATATGTGCGTTTTTTATTATCCTTAACTGATTGATCTCCTCATGAAGCCCAATAAATCTTTCATTCTTGAAGAAATATGGTTTGCTTTCTTTTCTTATATTGTGAAATTCGAGAGATTTATAACATATTCGCTGGTTAAAAATTCAATCTTTACAAATCACCTCTTTTGCAACACTACAATATTTCTTAAGCAAATTCAACAGCGGTGTCAAGTTGTAAATCTGCATGCATGACCAAATCCCCACAAGTGCACCCATCTCCTTAAGCTTTTGAAAGAGACATGCACGTTGTAACTAAAGTGGGCATGATACGTGAAAATGGGAATATAAAATAAATTACTAATTAATACTTAAATTTTAATTATTAATTAATCATTTAATTAATATATAATTAAGCCTTAAATATTAATTAATTAATAAATTAATCCTTAATAACCTTACTTAATAAGGAATATTCCTAAAATATCTTAGAATATTCATATTATTCTAAAAATAGTTTACAATAATTAAAAATACTATCAAACATAATTACAAATGAAATCATTTTCTTATCAACATGTTAATTTTTTTAATAAATACTTTCTTCCTATCATACAGAGAAATCTTCTCATTTTATTTAAATCATCACTTTCCGGATTAATCAAATCATTTTGGTTCAATATCTTGATGTTGTTGCCACCACCTAACACTCTCACGAATGCAATTGGGAGTTGCCATCCTTGTTAATACATAAGATGTAATAAGACCAGGTCTGCATAAAGGTTCATCTAAATAATGACGTTCCTTAAGAATAATATTATAAAGCGCCGGTTGCTATCCTTCATTTTATAAAACTCAAAATCACAAGAAAGAAAAACTTCAGAAAATGTTTGATACAGTGGATACTGCTCACAAAAGTTTTCAAGATTCTTCTTTCTGAGGCACGTATCCAAGTAGTTTACTAGCTCATCCATGATATCGGTATCAAAATATGGGTCGAAAGTGATTGGATGAATACAAGCAATGTTTTGGTTGAGCATAGCCTTCTGAGGAGAGTCGTCTACCACTAACATCTGTGCGTTCATTATCCTTAAGCGACTGATCTCCCCATGAGTCCCAATTATTCTTTCATTCTTGAAGAAGTATGGCTTGCTTTCTTTTTTATATTGTAATATTCGAGAGGTTTATAACATATTCGTTGGTCAAAAATTTAATCTTTACGAATCACCTCTTCTGCAACACTACAATGTTTCTTAAGCAAATTCAACAACGGTGTTAAGTTGTGAATCTGCATGCATGACCAAATCCCCACAAGCGCACCCATCTCCTTAAGCTTTTGAAAGAGATGATCCAACCCTGGACGAAAAATAATATCATATCGAAATTTACCATGACAAGGAATGAATCCTTGTTTGATTTCTTTTTTCCTATCCTCGGGCCTTTGTCGATGAAGCAGAACACCATTAACATCCAACAACACAATATGGCCATGAGTAACATGGGATAGCGTTGCCTCTTCAATACTTTGCAAAACACTTGTTTGCTCCCTTTCACATTTATTCGTTGACACTATCTCGTTGCCTATCTCTTTATCATTTAATTGTACATCATTCTTACAAGATTCAGATTGCATGCGCTGAAGAATTGATTTCGGAACTGAAGCCAATAAAAATGATGATGAAAAAATTGAAATGGCCCCCATGGTAACGATGTTTTGAGCTGCATTATTATCCATTTCATGCATGAACTCTGTCATTCTGACATGTGGCACAAGAAATTTTCGCCAAACTCCTCTCTTACCTCATGCTAATGCTAAAAATCCATGTTCTCAACTGTTTCATTACATCTGCAAAATGATAATTAGCTGACCTTAAAATTATCAAAGTATTTATTTACCTTGTTAATGTGTGACCCATGTTTGAATTAAAAGCTTCATTAATCCTGAAATTTATTTTCTGTACAAAATATAAACGAAATATACAAAAATGCCTTATGTTACACTCATTTACAATTATTTGTCACTCTAAGAACTCATTAACAATTCTTCTTCGCTATTACCTTCTGAGTGAGGCGAAGAAGGTCTAAGCCGCTTGTGAGATGGTTCATGATCTTCTGTATCTTCTGTTGATGTTTCCATGGGTAATGGAGTGTGTGAATGTTTTGTACTCCTCGAGATAACTTCCGGTCTAATATCTGATTGAAGTTCGTCATCAGACTCCAACATTGAACCAAATTCGTCTTCAGAACTATCACACTTATCGGAGGGGAACTTTCTCAAATACTCTTGTATGGGTTTGTTGGGGTAGTCAGTTGAGAACCTATTTATCCACTTGTTCAAGTCCTCAACCATGGTCTTATCATTTTCAATGGCAAACACACATGTATCCCGAAGGTAACACTCCTTCAAGATGGACCCCCTAGTGCAGTAGTCAAAAACCCATGCATCATTGTGAGGACCCTAATCAAGTTGACAATGCTCCGTGCCGCTTGACTTGTAATGTTTGGATAACATACATTGCCGAATATGTCACTCTCAGCTATCGGTGTATCGGATGGAGGTTCAGGGCTGTTGGAGTGCAAATAGATGCCTGTCCAGTCATTTGGAAGTTTGAAACTGTTTGGCGCATTCCTAACAACCAAGTGAACAACCGAATCAATGCACTTCGGATTAGCATCATTCATAAAATCCTGTCCAACGATGTTTATTCCTCTTGGCAAAGGAGAAGGCAAAGGTATCGGTGACATGAGCAAAAATCAAAAATAAATACCTGAAAACGTAGATATCAGTCAAGAGTGCAAGTATGAATTCAATAATAAATACCTTCTTTGTACAACTTGCACGACTAAGTTTCTCCACCAAATCCTCTAGTGTCCTGTCTGTCGAAGGATTTTTTGACACCCCGATCCATCACGAACAATTGAAACGGTTTCCTACAACAATGATGGTACCCCATAAAGTCTCCAAATCCAACAACAAACATCTATAGGGCTTGTCGTGATTCGTAGCATCCTCCTTTATAAGGTTCAACTCGGTTCTCCGCTGTTGAAGGACTGCCATAAGAGAAGGCGTCATTGCAATGTTCTCCTTCTTGGCGTTGGCGTGCAATAGATTCTTGCCCAAATCTTCCGATTGATTCACCCATTCAACAAGCATATCATCGTTTGTCACATGCAAATATTTGCTGACCTCTTTGTATGTTGAAGCCGGGTCCAACCCAATTTGTGGCAGTGTATTCCCACCACTCCTTGAAGTGCCTGACCGTCTTCAACTCCATTGCCTTGAGATGAAAAGGAGAGGTGGGCTGCTGTTAATCTGTAATTTGCCATCAATCACCAAATCAGCCAAGACTTCCATCTCCTCCATCGTTGTTCCATTTAAAGGCTTCAACCATGTGAGCTTGAAATCGTTGTCTACATCCTTTATAGATTGAACAGACTTAGCCTTCGGCGTCTTACTGGGTTTCTTTGCAGACTTCTCTGAGGGCTCCACTTCACTTGTCTGCTTCTTCTTCAGTGTTCCTTTTGCAAAGGATTCCATAATCCCCAACCATTTGGCAAAGATCCTATCCTCGGACAAGAAATCAACATCATCAAAAAGGATGTTTCCTTCCCGCCCACCTGGGCAAAATCAACTGCTACAATTTCTTCAACTCTCTGAAAAAAAGACAGATTAATATACCGGCGAGATAAATCCCGCCCAAACAATTTGCTTACCCGGTAGTCCAGATTGTGTATTCCCTGCGGTAGCTCTTTGTGGTCGCTGAAGAGATTCCCACACGGCTCGCGTGTGTTTGAACTTCTCCCATATTTTGCTGTTGTAGTGGTTGGTGTCTGCAGCGTCCCATTCCGCCGATAACTTATGGTACTGCTCGATTGTGAGATTCGGCTTCGCTAAAAACGCCGATCTTTTTGTCAGCTTCTCACGGGTATGCTCGAAAGTTTTGTTGCCATCGTTCCTTTGTTGTGTTCGTCGAGAAGTCGTTGGGCTGCCGTTATTGTGTGCTGGCCACTAATGATGTAGTACTTGATTGATTTCTATTCTCCGTCTGAACCTTCCTCATTTGTTCCGGTGTTGTGATCCACACTTTGTCAGCGCCTTTGTTTCTCTCGTAGTATGCGCACAAAACAGCATTATGTGGAACGGTGTAAGAATTGTCGTCCTTCATCTTCTCCATGAGCTCAGCTACACGTTCCTGATTGAGTGGCCTGTAATTGAAGTTTGGGTTGACGCTGCAATACTTAACCCTACACTCGTAAATCCTATCATCCAACATCATTTCCTTGTGGCTTATTGCAGCATGGGACGCCACAGGTGCAGCTGACAAAACGACGATTTTCTTCTACGATCCGAATCAACATGTGTGATCCCCGATTGATGCTGTTCTAATGTTCTCGGCACACTCTTCCAGCTCCCGAAATTTGTAAGCAAATTGAACGTGATCTGTAAAGAACCTGAGACCAAGCCACCCTCTCAATCTCCTTATGATGTCGCTGTGTTCTTCTTCAATGTGAAGAGGGAAGATTGCTCCACTTGTGGATTTTGTATTGTGAAGCAATCTCTCTGAGAATACACCTACTCGATGAGTCTGAAGATCTTCGAAGTAGACATCCAGTTGGATCCCCTCCATAGATGGGCTTTTTGAGTTGAAGAAGAACTCCACGGTCAACATCATTAGTGAACACGTGAACGTCATTATCCACAAGTCGACAAAACCACCCGAAATTAATGTTGTAACTGGCGACCTCTGGATCCGAGAACGTGACATTGGATGGAACAAGGCATATGTGTCGAGCATCGTCAATCTGGGTTCGCAGCATGCTTTCGGATGCTTGACTAGCACACCCACTTTCCATTGTTTTGCTTGTCCATGCGAGGTTAATTTGACAGCAACCATGGTTGTTCCAATGCGCTTCCCGTTTAGTTTAAAATGGCCAAGTTGATTCCAGAATCCCCCTGCCCATCTCTTCTCCTGCTCTCGTCTTTAATGTCACCTCAATTCCACATCTGAATACAAAAGATTAGTTCAAGCACATATCCGAGTATAAGATTTTAATTCTTACCCAGAATTTGACGACGACTCCATACTAATGACTCGATCTCCTTGTTTAATTAAATCGTCCTTCTGCAAAATAATACACTGAATACAAATCATATAAAAACGCACACACACTTGTATAAACCCGAATATACAAAAATAATACACAGAGAGAAGTGGACGGAATTAACTGTCCAAAGCTCACCTTTGTGCTAGTGCAAAAGAAAGATAACATTTCGTTTTAGAACCACCACAAATGTGAGCTCTGGACAGTTTTACATAATTCCTAGCTTTTACTCGAAATATTATGATAAGATGATAAAAGTAAATAAAATGAGATATGCAACTTATATATACTAATACACATATATATTCACATGGAAGGTGCGGCGGGATTAATCTCGCCACCCCTTCAATGCCTCCTGAAAGAGTGGGCGGGATTAATCTCGCCACCTTTCTGGAGGCCTGAACGGGAGTGCGGATTAATCTTGCCACCCTTCTCTCAGAGAGAACTTGGCAGGATTTATTTGCACCCCCTTCAGTGACTCCAGAAAGGCGGGATTAATCTCGCCCACCATGTAAGGGATGGTTAAATGAATCTCGCCACCCTTCCCAGTCCTCTCCATTGGTATGTTGTAAACCTTCTACGTTCAGACAGAAACGTTTGGGATTGGTCCGACTCACCAATGGAGAAAAAAGGAAGGGTGGCGGGATTCATTCCTCCAACAGGCATTGAAGGCTCGGCGGGATTAATCCCGCCACTCGGCCCTAGCGGCGGGATTAATCCCGCGGACGCCAATGCCCTACGCAAATCGGGCGGGATTAATCCCGCCGCCTAGGCCCTTCAGGCAGGCCTTTGGCGGGGGATAAATCCCGCCCGATTCCGCGCAGGCATGCGTACGCGGCGGGATTAATCCCGCCGCCCAGGCCCTTCACTCGGGCCTTAGTCGGCGGATTAATCCGCCGGATGCCAATGCCCTGTGGAATCCGACGGGATTAATCCCGCCACCTAGGCCCTTCAGGCAGGCCTTTGGCGGAGATAAATCCCGCCCGATTCCGCATAGGGCATGCGTAGGCAGCGGGATTAATCCCGCCGCCAATGCCCTGTGCGGAATCCGGCGGGATTTATCCTGCCGCCTAGGCCCTTCAGGCAAGCCAATGGCGGCGGGATAAATCCCGCCCAATTCCGCGCAGAGCATGCGTAGGCGGCGGGATTAATCCCGCCGCCCAGGCCCTTCACTTGGGCCCTGTGCGGAGGGATTAATCCCGCTGCTCATTTGGCTAACCGAATAACCTGCCTGAAATGGTGGGGATTAATCTCGCCGCTTATGAGGGTAACGAATGAGTGACGGATTAATCCCGCCGCTACACACACACACACACACACATATATATATATGTGTGTGTAGGAGAGTGCGTGTGTGTGCCAGAGATAGACAAATCAGATAAAATTATACATACACACACACACACACACACATATATGTATATGTATATGTATATACAGGAGAGTACAGATACTGGTACACATAATATATGTATGTATACATAGGTATATATATATATATGTGTATATGTATATCGTGTGTATGCGTGTGTGAAACAAATAAAATCATACAGATAAACAACACACACCACACATATATATATATGGAGTGTGCATGTGTGTGCGAGAGATATAATTAACAAATCAATAAAATTATACAGATACACACCACACACACATATATGTGTGTGTATATATATATATAATATATATATATATATCTGTGTGTGTATATGTATACGAGTGTGCGTGTGTGCGAGAGATAGAGATTTATAGAGAAGAGAGAGAGAGAAGGATATATATATATATATATATATATATCTGTGTGTATATGTATACGATGTGCGTGTGTGTGCGAGAGATAGAGATCTAAATTATATTATTAAGATACACACACATATAAATATATGTGAATAAAAATAAATAAATAAACTCAGAGGAGTGTGCGTGTGAGAGAGAGAGAGAGATCTCACCTGTGTGAGAGAGAAGGAGATTTCACTGCCGCCGTCGCCGCTTACAAACCCTAGGAATATACTTAAACCCTAAAAGAAATAGAATATATATTAACCCTAATTAATATTCCTTCTAAGAATATACTTAAACCCTAAAAAGAATAAACTATAGTTTCACCCTAAACGAATATTCTTTCATTATATTATCAGCGTGTGCGTGTGCGTGGGTATCACATACACCCAAGAATAAATATCATGCAAGGGTTTAACACGTGTGTGTCCATGAGAGTGTTAAAGTTTCACGTGCAGCGATACATATATACACACATAGTATTATACACATAGACATACATACATATTAGTACATATTAATATTAGAGAGACAGAGTACAGATCATGTATGGTGTGTATGTATGAGAGAAGAGTGACAATACATATTATGGATCATGCATGGTGTGTATGTTTGAGAGAAGAGAGACAGTACATATTTACATGGATCATGCATGGTATGTATGTATGAAAGAAGAGAAAGAGTGTTAACAAATTAAATTCATACACAATGTCATTGCATATATTAGTACACACATATACATACACACGTGTATACACACAGACATACATACATATTACATGTGTAAATTCAATGTGTTACATAGGGTTTAGGGTTTAGGGTTTAGGGTTAGGATGGATCATGCATGGTGTTTATGTATGAGAGGAGTGAGTGTTATACACAGATATACATTATACATATTACATAATATTGTAACATCAGTACATATTATGGATCATGCATGGTATGTATGTATGAGAGAAGAGACAGGCTACATATTATGATCATGATCATGCATGGTGTGTATGTATGAGAAGGGATTATGCATGGTGACACTGTGTATGTATGAGAGAAGAGATAAAGTGTTAACAAATGAAAACCGTACACATTGCATATATTAGTACACATATATACATACACACGTGTATACACACACATACATATATATTACATGTGTAAATTCAATGTGTTACATACACACAGATTGAGTACATATAGATCATACATGCATTGAACATGATGTTTTTCAATAAAGAAGCAACATATAATTTCTCAAGTTTGGTTTAGGGCAATGTGCATATGTGTGCATATGTCTTTGTAAGTGCTTAATGCGTGTGCACGTGTATATATAAATTTATAATCGTGTTTATATATAATATGTGCAAAACAAACATCGAATAATTAAGAAAAAATATTAATATACACACTATGAACATATTTTAAATTATACAAATAATATATGATTTTATCTAATATATAGCCATATATAGTTTTAATAATATATTAATTTAATATTGATAATAAGGTTTAACATTAGAATATTCTTGAAATAATAAGAAATTAATTGAGAAAATCCCATTAATATATACAAATGTAGATTAAGTATTGAAATAATTAATTAAAATTATGATAATCATGTTTAATATTGAAATATTCTTGGAATAATAAGAAAATAATAAAGAATATCACATTAATATAAAGAAGATTAATTACTCAAGTAATTAAGAAAATGAAATTAATATACACACTATGAACATATTTTAAATTATACATAATAATACATCATTTTATCTAATATATAGTCATATATAGTTTTAATAATATATATTAATTTAATATTGATAATAAGGTTTAACATAGGAATATTCTTGAAATAATAACAAATTAATTGAGAAAATCCTATTAATATATACAAATGTAGAATAATTACTGAGATAATTAAGAATAAGACTAATTTAATTATGATAATCAGGTTTAATATTGGAATATTCTTTGAATATTAAGAAAATAATAAAGAATATCCCATTAATAGTAGGAAATGTAAATTAATTACTCGAGTAATTAAGAAAATAATAATAATAAACAGACTATGAATATATTTTAAATGATACATAATAATATATCAATTTATTTATTGTATTAGTGTATATATATATATAAAAACTCAATAATATACTTGAATATTAAGAATGTAGAACAATTACAAAAATTCGTAATATTAAACAGCTTGAAGCACTTGAATAACATTAAATGCAATTTTAAAACACTCATTGGAATTGGAGAGTATATATGTCAGACTGTCGGTTATTGTTTCAACTCATCTTAAATTTTCTTTTCTGTTATTTCAAAAATTTCGAATTTCTGACATAAGTATTATCAGTCTGACATGTAAATTTGAAAATAATTTTTTCCCACTTAAATTCAGATCTGGTTCTTTCTCCGGCAAGGGTTTCTTTATTTCTTTATTTTTCACTCTTCAGATTTTCTTTTTTTTTTAGTGATCAGCTCAGGAGCGACATTAAATTGGGTGCGCTATTGTTTATAGGAAAGCACGGCGCCTTCAGTGCTGTTTACAAGTAAGTATTATAAACAAATTTAGATATATTTATAAAGATTCACTCTCTTACATTCTCTCTTAAATTTTAGAATTTAGGGATTTAGGAATGCATTAGGATTACAATATATTCTGTTAGGGATTTATCCCGTTTAAATATACCTTTAACTTAATATTCTCGGTTAGCCGGGGCGGCGGGATTAATCCGGCCATTTTTTTTCGCCTCTTTGAAGAGTGGCGGGATTAATCCCGCCACCATCTCTTTCATAACTATGGCAGAATTAGTTCGGACAATGCTTCTTCGCCTCTTAAAAAGAGCGGCGAGATTAATCCCGCCATAACTCTCTCAACTGATAATGATTTACTTGAATTTATTAGAAAGAGTTGTCGGCGGGATTAATCTCGCCAACCATTTTAGGAGGCAGAGAAGGGGTGGCGGATTAATCTCGCCACTACTTTGTGGGCAGGATTCATCCCGAATCTCTTTGAAATCATAGTTTCGGAGAGAGTTGTGGGCGGGATTAATCCGCCGCTTATTCCCGTCGTCAGAGTTGTGGGCGGGATTAATCCCGCTGCCTATTCTCGTCTCAGTGTTGTGGGCGGGATTAATCCCGCCCCCTCTTCCTCGTCGGAGGAATTTGCGGCGGATTAATCCCGCCGACTCTCACAAACAGGAAGATCCGGCGCGATTAATCCCGCGGTACTTCCTCGGAGGGAGTCCGCGCGGGATTAATCCCGCCGCTACTTCCTCGTCGGAGGGACCCGCGGCGGGATTAATCCCGCCGCCTCTCTCCGACGAGGAAGTATCGGCGGCGGGATTAATCCCGCTGACTCCTCCGATGGGGTAGAGTCGACGGCGGGATTAATCCCGCCGACTCACTCTGAAGGGTAGAGTCTGCGGCGGGATTAATCCCGCCCATCAGTTATATTAATAAAGCATGAGATATTATCTTTATACATAATTATGTATTATTGCACATGCATATTATTAAGCAACCGCAGTTATGATTTCTTAGAAATATTGCATAAACAAATATCATAAATAACACAATTATTTATGTGCAGGACAATATGTATAATACTGGAGATAAAGTATGTCTTCTTCGGAACAACGAGATAGTTGGCACTGGAACTGTGAAGTTCGAGATGATAATGCATCATGTCACAATATTGCCCAAGGATCTTGTGTGTACGTATGGGTGAACACCATTTTCAAGCATGTTGAGGTTCTGGAATGGAATTTGAGGAGGGTTCTCCTGTATTGTGGAATTTGGATGAAGTCAAGGCTGACACAGAATATACAGAGTCACAAACAAACAGTAGCACAAGTTTAGATGATGGCTTGCTTACTGTGATGGATGAGGTGATTCTCTTTCTTCATGAGATTGAGGTTGGGAGAGGCATCATCACAGCTATAAATCCAATGGAAGCAGTGTCAGAAGAGAAACTAGGGTCCGACTTCGTGGGTGTAGTTGTGACAGAGGTTTCACCTAATGGCACTTTGCATCCTGGATCCTCGTGAGGTGGCGAACATCTGAATTAAGACGGCAAGATGGTTCAACATATTCTGGTTGGATTTCAATAATAACAACCCGGAAGAACAACTCATATTTGAAGAGGTTCCTTGCATTGGTCCTATTATAAGAAAAAGGCGATTCATGGGTTGCAGATCTTCCCCTACATGTTTCAGCAAGAGGGTGAAGATGGATCCTACATCTTCCAAAGTGTTACGAGCATTTCCACGATTGACTGCTGCAAGAAGAAGTGTTGTCAGATGGCAGACCGGAATGAAATTACCCAATGTAGACATGTCTTTCGTACGCTCACCCAAAAGCAAAGGCATGAGTTTGTATATGCTGCACTAACTGGGTGTATTGATGGAATGGCTTCGGACACAGGTTATCAGAGTACATCCATGGTATTTAATAAGGTGGCCATCTGCTTCAAAGCTTGGTACAGTATATACGGGATCCCAAAGACCACGTTCTCTACGTCGAGGGATGAGTGGTTAGATGGAGCGCGAACCTCAGTACATGGGAACACTGCTTGGTCAAAACCCGCTCTCACATTATGGCAGCCATAGAGAACTCAAGGCTTTTGTGGAAGCAAATGCAGACAGGATGCCTCACAAATGCCGAACCACAAATGCAGGGGTCAGGGAAAATCTCAAGGTTTTACCTTCGATCTACACTCAATTGAAGCTGTGTGAACATGTGAACAAGTGCCTCAGCTTGATGGGGCTGCAAGCAATCTGCACTGGTACCTTCAACAATATGGAATACTCATTTTAAGGATGTGGAGATTGCAAAACACTCTAGCTTTTCAAGTGTGACACTTGTACATCATTGAAGGCTGTAGAGGCTTGTGCAAAAACCTTGGTGGAGATCACTGCCATTCAAAAGAAGATGGAGGCCCACATGATTGCACAACAAACTTGCCGGTCTCAGTAATGCACACTACATGCTTTCTGTGTCACGCCCATCAGAGTACCTGTGCTTGATCCATGACAAGATGGATCATTCAAAGACCAGCATTCCAAAGCTCGTTGCAACACCAAAGTGCCTTGGAAATGTCATGAAACTTCCGATTTCATTGACAGGTGTGCTAACACATGGACATGGTTGTGAATCATATGGACACTTTTCACTTCCACATTGGTCTAGCGACTCCAATTTCACTATTGGGTCGTTGGCCATGTGTTTCAGAAACCTTGAAGCCCACTCACAGACAAGTCCTATCAGTGATCTCAAAGTGAAGAAACAACACCTTCAACCTTTACATAATGCTCTCATGAACACATCTGCACTTGAGGCTACTTGGGAATATGAGAGGCATTGTCAGCAACCTGCACAAAAAATAGATGGCCCTGTTGAGAGTTCAGGTTCAGTGGAGGGATCTAGCTCAAATAGTGTACATGTGTCCTCAACATCAAATAAGCTTCCTCGTCATTTGCTTTTACAGATAGATAATTGTGCAGGCGAGAACAAAAATAGGTAAATCATTTTACTTAAGGGTTTCTCAAGCTCATACTTACTTTTATTTTCTAGATATGTGCTAGCATACTTGTCAATGCTTGTTGCCAAAGGTGTGTTTGAAACAATCACGCTCAGTTTTCTTATGGTTGGTCACACTCATGAAGATATTGATGCGTTCTTCAGCAAGGTCTCCAACTCTACAAAAAGGACAAGTGCACTTACCTTACCGCATATGATGAATCTTTTTGAAAATTGCATCTCCAAAAAAAGTTGTGCTTTGCTTGTGACTGAGGTGCCAGACTTCAAAAAAATTTCTCAAGGAATATAAAAGAGGGGAGTG